>JAYKKM010000086.1:1167500-1588857 GCA_035772405.1 Chrysogorgia sp. JL179-B06
CGTTGTGTTGTTTTTAAAGATAATATGCCAATTTCTAATAACAAGCTAACTATATATATATTTATAAAATAAGTCGTGTCTTACGCACGCTGTGATTGGTCAGTTACCGTGTTTATATCAGGTTTTAGTATAAATTGACAAGTTTATATCACAAATCCTCAATTTTGATTGGCTATCGCAGGAGTTACTATCCGCTGTTAGTATAATTTCTGAGCTTAAACGAGCTCTGATTGGCTAACTGGCCAGTAAATCTGAGACGATAGTCACCGCGTAGCGCGGTGACTATCACTTTACTAGAAATCATACTTGAAAAAGTGTTTTTTTGTTACAAGACTATATTTATTCGTTCCAGTCCTCTCTCGGAATCATCATTTTGATGTATGGTTTCTAAAACATGACGAATTTTTTTTCAAAATGGCGACTATATTATTATAACTAAAAAATCGTCGAAAAGGCTCAAAAACTTAGCATAAAGACATTGTATTTATCAGATTTCTCTCAAGATAGAATTGTCAAAGGGTGAGGAAGTTGTTTATCGTATAATTATTTGTATTTTTACGTCCGTTTTCATCGTTAGTGTGTTTTTGAAAGCTGTCAAGCGTGAAGAAAACATCGAGCATAACACAGTTTAAACTGTCTGTTTAAAACTTCTCAATTGAATGTTCAGTTCATGCCTGAAATTATACTAAAACAATTAGTCACCTCAGTCTCGGTGATTATCGTTATATTTACCTCGCCGCTTCGCGGCTCGGTAAATATTCAACGATAGTCACCTCGACTTCAGTGACTAATTGTTAAATATAAACCTCTGGGGAAAACGTCGCCTGATTTCGAAAGAATATTTACTCTTTTCCCATGAAAAATGCGAAATAAAAGTTATTTCTTGGGTTAGAAAGTTGTAAATTTATACTAAAACAATTAGACAACTCGCCCTTGTTTTCTATGAGCGATAGTCAACTCGGCTCCGCCTCGTTGACTATCTGCTCATAGAAAACGCGGGCTCGTTGTCTAATTGTTAAATATAACATAGATGGATTACGCCATCGCGATACGCCATCAATTAGCCATCATACGCCATCAATTAGCCATCATACGCCATCAATTAGCCATCATACGCCATCAATTAGCCATCCTACGCCATCAATTAGCCATCATACGCCATCAATTATACATCACGGCGCCATCATACCCAGTAAGGAGAATTTACGTGTTGATAAAAAAGATATTTGTACATTTCATTTGCTTTCTACGGGTTATTTTATAAAAGAAATAGAAAACATTTTTATCCGTGTTCCCATACGTTATATAAACACTCGTGGAAGTTTGGGAGAACTCGAAATCGCGTGGAAACACTCGCCCTACGGGCTCGTGTTCCCACTATGATTTCTCGTTCTCCCAAACTTCCACTCGTGTTTATATAACTGCATGTAAACACGGAAAATGTTTTCTATTTCTTAAATATAGGTAATATTTGGCATTTCACTCGATCAAACTACATGTTGAAAGGATTTATAGTGAACGAAAATTTCGAGTGTTGGAATACATACATTGTAAGACCAAACCGGGACCAGTTGCGAATAATGCAACTTAGCGGCCTTCCGGTAGGAATTGAACCCGCGACCCTGCGATTGCCAGCGCAGCGCTCTAACCACTGTCCACTGAGCTACGGAAGCCGTTGCCGAGAGCCTAGTCACGAGTTCTGTATATATGGTGGTAATGCCGGGATAAGATTCTGGGTATATTATAGGTAATATTTGGCATTTCACTCGATCAAACTACATGTTGAAAGGATTTATGGTGAAGGAAAATTTCGAGTGTTGGAATACATACATTGTAAGAATTTTCCACCATAAATCCTTTCTATATATATATATATAACAAGTAATATTTGGCATTTCACTCGATTAAATTACAGGTTCTAAGGATTTATGGTGAAGGAAAATTTCGAGTGTTGGAATATATACATTTTAAGACCAAACCGGGACCAGTTGCGAAAAATGCAACTTAGAGGCCTTCCGGCTGGAATCGAACCCGCGACCCTCATGCGACCCTCTAAATTGCATTTTTCGCAACTGGTCCCGGTTACATATATATTTAAAAACTCATTAATAATGCATGAAGAAAACACAAAGGAAAATCACCACCGTGTCGTATCTTTATATGTGATAAAGATTCATCCTAATTTACATAAACTTTAGCTTTGATTTTCTCGGCTTAGACAACGTTATTTTTCAAAATTACTACGCCAACGCACTTACCAAATGCTGGTCGTTTTTTAAGCCGTTTTATATCTGATAAAACACTGCTGCTCGTGTTTTAAACATTACATATATATATATATATATATACACTAATTTTTGTGAAACTTGTGGAGCCGGTTGTTGAAAATCTGAATCGGAACTTCCAAGTGCAATAGTTATCTACGTCGTAATTATTATTTAGAGCATAAGTATAGTGGTTATAAAGTTGACTTTTAAAATGTTTAACTGAATTAGAATATCGTATTAAAGGTGCCGTCCAGTCCGTTCTGCGCATGTCCACGTTTCTGTTTACATCGTTTATTTACAGCGGATTTGTTTTCCACGCTTGAGGTTTTCCGCCTACACTTGCGCCGCCACCTTTGACGAATACTCACTTTCGAACTGTCACAAATCTATTTCGTTGAATTTGGTTGACATGTGGAGTCCCGCACGTTTGAAATATTACACATGCGCAGAACGGACGGGATGCCACCTTTAAGCTTGATAGATTATTCCATAGTTTAGGTAAACGGTTAAAGTAACTAGTTGGAAAGAGTTTTGTACGACACTTAGGAACTAACACATCTAATTCAGAACTATTTCTGGTGATTCTTACTGGAATTTTAGGTTCTACAAATCTGTTAAGTGTTAATAGAAATATTGTAGTGACCAGTACGACATTTAAAATAAAAAACAAGATCATTTAGTTCGTGCCAGTAAGGGCAATAAATATAGTTTTTTCAGACGCTCATTATATAATATATTGTCCTGCCAGTTTAACCTAAAAACATATTTGGTGGCCCTCCGTTGTAGTCTTTCTACTTTACTAATCTTTCCTATTGTCTGGGGTGCCCAGACTTCACTTGCATAATCAAGGTAAGGACGCACTAGCGCAAGATAGAGTAGTTTCTTTTTGGGTTGCAGCTGCATGAACCAGCGAAGTTTGACCGATCTTATAGTCAAATTGAATATGATTGCAGTGCAAGAGAAAACAGTTTCGAAACGAACATTGAAACTTTTAAAGCGTTCAACAGATTAGAAACTTCATTTAGACGATTTGAATTTAAAGGATTCAAAAGCTCTGTCTGTGATAATTCGAGCAGTGATATTGTGAGACCATAAATGAAGTCAGCTGTAGATATAGCGCCATGACATGTATTGAAAGTGGTTGCGGAATTCGGCGAATAATTATATTCAGCATTCGCTTTAAAAACTGACAAATTTAATATGCGCGAATTTAACATTACAATTCTGCCCGCGCTCTCCGACTTTCGCACTGATAAAAAAACTTGAAGTGGACGTAGTAGGCAGTAGACTTTCAGAACATAGCGACGCGGTTTCGGTGGCTTAGTCGGTAAGCTCCCACAACCAATGCCATTCCTCCAAGCTGAAATGCGACTGCATCTGGTGTTATGCCTCGCTGATTATTTTGAATTGTTTTGTAACACGACACAAACAAACATAATTTCCGCTTTTATCCAACCATAACACTCATTTGATATTAGCCTGCGGTCGGATAAGCGTTGGGGGTTTGATATCTGAGCTCGTACACGTCTGCTTATCATATGACATTTTTATAACAATGGACGCCTTCTCCCTGGTTGTCGGTCTCATTGGACTAATACTGTTCCTGTTTACACTGCCTGTGTTATGTGGATGTGTTTATCTCATCTATATTCACAACAGGTATTCACATTTACCTGGTCCTCGTCGCTCTAGTTTCTTGTTGGGCAATATTCCAGACATAAGAAGGTATCACAAAGATGGGAAAATCGTATACGATTACTACCTCGATATGTTTGAAATGTTTGGTCCCGTTTTCGTTCTCTATCTGGCTTACACACCACTTGTTGTAGTGACTGACCCACTGTACATCAAGAAGATATTCATCGAATCAGATAAGCATTTGCGAAAGGGTAAAAGTATCTACGATAAGATTGGATTTGTTTACGGACAAAGAACACTTGGTCATGGTTTGGTAACTAACAGAAATAGAACCTCGTGGTTACGAAGACGCCATACAATTGATCCAGCATTTCACAGACAACATCTCAAGAACATGATGACTCCATTTAACCACGTATGCAATAAACTAATTACAAGGTTGACCAGTTGCGCAAGGGAAGGGAAGGAAGTTGCAATGCTACAGGAGTTGAGTAATGCTACCCTCGATGTCATTGGCCAGGTGGCTTTCGGTGTCGACCTCCGTGCCATCGAGGATGCGAACTCTCCATTTCGAGAAGCGGTGGTTCGTATGTTCCAAGGAATTGAGGACAACATAAGAAATCCTTTCCCGGCGTGGTTTTTACAAGTTTACCAATACAGCTTTTTGCAGACCGAGATTCAACGAAGCCAGATCGACGCAATAAAATTCATCAGAGATTTTGCGAGAAAGTGCATTTCCGAACGAATCAACTTGGCCCAAGATGTTTCAAAAGATATATTGTCGTACATTGTGAAATGTGCCGAAGACGACGATACCGTCACCATGGAGGACATGGTCGACGAATTTGTAACAATGTTCACAGCTGGTCAACAAACCACAGCTAGCTCGCTCGCTTTCATTTTGTTTGAAGTTATCAGCAATCCAGAAATTGAGCAGAAAGTTTTGGAAGAAGTAGAAGTAGTTATCGGAAGCAACGAACGAGTTGAGTATAAATATCTCGCACGGCTGAAATACGTTGGTCAATGTGTGATGGAAGGTTTACGAAAATTCATTGTTGTCGGTGGGCCAACTCGTTCATTGAAGAAGGACATCACGGTTGGAGATTTTAAAATCCCATATGGTTGTAGCATTTCAGCCAACAAATATACATTGGGTCGTAGTGCAACTTTCTGGACGAAGCCTGACGTTTTCGATCCCAGTCGCTTTTCATCTCCAGAAGATATCCCTAACTTTCGCCATGTCTTCTTTCCATTCTCTTTGGGACCACGCAACTGCATCGGGCAAGCGTTTACAATGTTTGAGCAAAAAGTTCTACTTGCGCGCCTCATTCAAAAATTTAAATTTCGCCTTCTCCCTGGACAAACCTCAACGATTAAACAACAAAATACACTTACTCCTAGAGATGGCATACGATGCACAATTGAATTGCGTTAGAACTTTCTTCTTTATGAGACGAGTACACCAAAATATTGAATTCTAGTTATATTTGCAGTCAAAGGGCTTATGATTATAAGTGGCATAGGAATAGTTTAAAATTCACTTAAGTAGATTAATGACTGATAACCTCAAGTGTGTAGTTTCCCAATTAATCAATAGAACTACTGTATGATGTAAATAAATATGTAAGATCAGCATTTATCCACCGTAAACGGTTAAAGAATATATATACTAGGAGTAATCAAAGATTATGTAAGTGCGTTCGACGCATGTGGACCAGTAAATGGCGAATGAAGATTGGTTTATAAACATAAAATTATGCTGTAACGAATTATGAAAATAAATATATTTTTATAAATTTATAAATAAATATAACCGGGGCCTTCCGGCTGGAATTGAACCCGCGACCCTGCGATCCTAGTGCAGTGCTCTGACCACTGAGCTACGGAAGCCGTTGCGAGAGCGTAGTCACGAGTTCTGTAGATATAGTGGTGGTAATGCCGGGATAAGATTCTGGGTATATTACAAGTAATATTTGGCATTTCACTCGATCAAACTATATGTTCTTTACCACCACTATATATACAGAACTCGTGACTAGGCTCTCGGCAACGGCTTCCGTAGCTAAGTGGTCAGAGCACTGCACTAGCATCTAGCATCAATTCCAGCCGGAAGGCCTTGAAGTTGCATTTTTCGCAACTGGTCCCCGTTTCGTCTTAAAATGTATGTATTCCAACACTCGAAATTTTCCTTCACCATAAATCCTGAGAACATATAGTTTGATCGAGTGAAATGCCAAATATTACTAGTTTGTAATATACCACCAACATACTGTACCACCAACACCATACTGTACCACCAACACCATACTGTACCACCAACATACTGTACCACCAACACATACTGTACCACCAACACCATACTGTACCACCAACACCATACTGTACCACCAACCAGATACTGTACCTCAAACACCATACTGTACCACCAACACCATACTGTACCACCAACACCATACTGTACCACCAACACATACTGTACCACCAACACATACTGTACCACCAACACCATACTGTACCACCAACACCATACTGTACCACCAACACTATACAGTACTCCCAACGCCATACTGTACCACCAACACCATACAGTACTACCAACACATACTGTACCACCAACACAATACTGTACCACCAACACAATACTGTACCACCAACACCATACTGTACCAGCAACACCATACAGTACTACCAACACCATACAGTACCACCAACCCCATACTGTTCCACCAACACCATACTGTACCACCAACACCATACTATACCACCAACACCATACGGTACCACCAACACCACACAGTACCACCAACCCCATACTGTACCACCAACACCATACAGCAGTACCAACACCACACAGTACCACCAACACCACACTGTACCACCAACACCATACTGTACCACCAACACACACTGTACCACCAACACCATACTGTACCACCAACCCCATAATATACCACCAACACCATACTATACCACCAACACCATACTGTACCACCAACACATACTATACTACTAACAAAACAACATTTTGCCCACATTGCGCAACTTAGTTGTTATGCAACCGAGTAGATGCTTGAAGAAATGATGCATTTATAAATTTCAAAGTTTGTACCTGTTGTTAACAAAAGTTCATCAAGTAATTTCACATCTTCATTGGTTGCGTTTTCACCACGACAGTAAGCGGTTACCCCAGCTTGAACAGAACACGGCATGTTGGGTAATGTACGGATCACACTTGTTTTGTTTGGCAAATTCTAGGATTTAAATAGTAACGTAGAATAACGTTTTGAAACGTTATGGTTTGGAGGTGGTAGTTAAAGTGCCCCTAACCTCAAAATGTTTTATTGTCTTATTTGGAAGAACTTTTAAAATGATAAAGTAACTTCTTTTGAAGATTTTCACTTCTTCGCTTTCTTTTTGAGATATATCAGTTTGTTTGATATGCAAATATCTGGAATTTCGTCACACATGCATAATGAGTTATCAGAGAATGTTATATATCTTTGCGTTCATAAAAACACTATTAAAGTGTGAATAACACGTGTGTGCGTTTCTCCCACAACACCAAACTTCTTGATTTTAAAGGATTTCGTTCGAGAATGAAAGAGATATACACATTTCTCCAATAAGTCATTATGCATGTGTGACGAAATTCCAGACATTTGCATATCAAACAATCTGATATATCTCAAAAAAGAAACGAAAATCTTCAAAAGAAGTTACTTTATCATTTTAAAAGTTCTTCCAAACAAGACAATAAAACATTTTGAGGTTATGGGCACTTTAAAGGACATTGGCAACAAAAATTAAGTTTGTCTAATATGAAAGAACTCGTAAAATCATAGAGTAACACCTTTTACAACTTTTCCGTATTTTACTTCGTTTTTGAAATATTTCAGTTTGTTTATTTATTTATTTATTTATTTATTTATTACACTTTCACCTAATTGATACACGAAGGTGCGGGAGAGTACAACAGAGCTACGCTCCATATTAAGGTAAAGTGGTACTACGATCAAATTTTTACCTATCGATATTTTACGTATTTATAAAGCAGAGCTTCTAAATATTACTCGGTCGAAACCGTTTTGCGATTCGACGATGGCAAGTATTATTTTTCTGACTCGAATCTGGAGTTGTTATGTCCGCCATTAATCGTTCATGTTCCTGACCAGCGTAACGAAGTGACGTCAGATTCTCAACGCCAAGACTTCACATGGATAATTCTTGAAGTAAATCAAGGTCGTTTTTTCAAATTCTTCGTCTGAAAGGCTGAACATTTCATCTCCTTCTCGAAGAAAACAAGAAAACAGTAACCTCGACTGAAATTCAGGCGTAGCATTGAGAATCTGACGTCACAAACAATATTACCTTTTGAAATTGCGGGCTCACTTGGAACACGTTTTTAGTAATGGTGGCCTAAATAATAGTGATTTCAGAGCTCAAAATACTTACTTCAAAATACCATTTTTTAGCTTTTTTTTTACATCGATGATCACTTTCGACCCTGAAATACTATTCTATGCTAAAAAATCTAAAAGACGGGAGTGAATTTTCATCGTAGTGGCACTTTAAATTATTAAAATGAACATAAATTACAATAGATACAATAACTGCAGTACATAGAGTGTATACATAAATATATATATTAGGTATAGATGGAGTTTGATATGTAAATGAGATGGTCTCTGACGTCAGGTGCAGGGTAGAGAATTTTCACTCATTAAAATATTAGTTACATCTTCTGAAGTTTGTTCCACAAATTTACTTGAAAATGTGCGTATAATAACTCCTCATGATAATGAAAGTTATAAACTTAGCAATCACTGAGATATAAGACATTTTTTAATGTGTAAAAATTCTCTACCATCTCATTTACATATGAGACAAACTTAAATATTTAAAAACGAAGTAAAATACGGAAAAGTTGTAAAAGGTGTTACTCTATTATTTTACGAATTCTTTCATATTAGACAAACTTAGTTTTTGTTGCCAATGTCCTTTAACGAAGCCCGAGGTTCGTTATCTCTTCAAAATTATTTTGAAAAACAAAACACAAGCGTTGTTTTTGACGGAAAAGTCCCCTTATTACGTATAAAATCCCGATCATTAATGCCATTACGCGAGTTACAGTGGAACCCCGTTAATACGGTCACCAACGCGCCTTATTATTACATTGAGTCGGTTTCCTTTGATGTACCGCGGGATGTATATGCGCCATACATCCCTATGAATACTAATAAGATAAGAAACGAAGAAAAAACTAGGAAAATCTTTGTCCAAGGTGTTTACAAAATCGACAACACTTTGTTGGAAACCTCCTCAATGTAATAATAAGTCAGATAAACACCTCGAACGTCGGGATTCATGCGATATACAGCATTACAGCTCTCGGACGCTACGCGTCATCGGGGTTGTATGCCGCATAAATCCCTCGTTCTCGGTGTTTATCTATTACAGGGGTAGGGTCAAATTTCATGGCTATTCTCTTTCGAGTGATGTCATGACAGTTTTTATTCAACCTGCTAAAGAACCTTTTGGACATTGTAATCAAAATAATCTTTCTGTAAGAGATGAAATAAGAAAAAGACACACAAAGCAAGAAGGAAATAGTAAGAAGAAAAGTAAACCATGTTGAAAACTCTGATGCTTATCTGAAACTTTACTATGTCACAGACATATCACAGACTCTTTCAATTAAAATTAAGACTCGAGTCAAGATATATTTCTGTTTGTCACTTGTCTGTCCTTTAGATTTTAGAATGTATGTTTGGTTGGAGTGGCCGTATAAATGGGGTGATCGTTAAACGTTGGGATTTTACAATTTGGCCGTTGGCCGTATTAACGGAGTGACCGTATTAACAGGGTATTTTTATAAGGAAATGTATTCGCGTTTTGCTGGGACAAAAAAGTGGCCGTAATAAGGAGATGACCGTATTAACGAGGTGGCCGTAAGGCGTGGTTCTACAGTACATGCGAAACAAATCACGCATCGAGTTACCTTTCATACTCAGTTTTTTGTATCACTTTCTGTCGCTAGAAACATTAGATCTCCTATTCATTATTTCGACAACACAACATCCACACAGTACGCTAAGTACACAGTTCACCTGTTCAAAAGTTGATGTTGTAATGCCATTAGCGATTGAGACGACAACATGAAAACCTAGCTCCGAATATGGTGTGAGAGATTTCTAATTACATTTTCAATTTTTTTACCTGTTCAAAAGTTGACGTAGTAATGCCATTAGCGATCGAGACGACAACATGAAAACCACTAATTATGGTGTGAGAGATCTCCTGTATAACAGACAGCACGAGATGTGGCTTGACACCAATGATAACGAACTGAGACCCTTTAACCACTATCTTGTTACTGAAGGTTGTGCTGCAGCCCCACTCCTTGAAAGAAAATGTTTCATATTTTGCAGTTAGGAAAACAAAAATGTTCTAAGAATTTATAGTGAAGGAAAATTTCGAGTGTTGGAATATACTGTATACAAAGATGATGGTGACTGGGTGAAGAGGTGTATGTCGCTTGAGGTTGATGGTGCAATTAGAGGAAGAGGAAGGCCAAGGATGACATGGAGCCAGGTAGTGGAGAGGGATATGAGAGAGAGTGGGCTGAAGAGGGAAGATGCACATGATCGTGGAAAGTGGAGGAAACTGTCGTGGGGAACCACCGGCCAACCCCTGCGTAAGCGGGGAAAACGGCCGTAAAACGTCTGTTGTTTTTTGTTTTGGAATATACTGTATACATTTTAATATCAAACCGGGACCAGTTGCGAAGAATGCAACATCAACGCTCAAGGAAGCTTGTAAGCAACGCAAACGTGGTTGGCACTAAGAGGCAATCCACTGAATATCTTTAACCGACTGGGGCTGCATTTCTTATCCTGACTCTTTAGATTACCAATAATCGGCAATTGTCAAATGGTCTTAGATTACCAATAATGATACTATATTCTAGGATTCTAAAACCCAACCCCAACACAAATCCTAACCTTAACCCTAACCCTCACCTTAAGGTGATTCCTCAGTTTTGCATTGTGCGCATTTACTGCACACATCCAATAATCAGTGTTTTTATGGCCTCAAAAAATTCCGACCATTTTAGGGCAATTTAGTGCCAAATCTAACAATGGCCGCTTATGTATAATGCTAAAGAAGAGTTATTAAGGGACTAATAAATAATTTTTTCCCGAGAACGGTTACACAAGTCTAACTAGAGCTCCCTGTGCAAGTAGGTTTGTAAACTACTTGATAATGCAGGTTTTAAGGCCATAGTTCTTAAAGAAGGACGGCGACCATAATTTTTTCCTTAATAATTATTTTCTTCTACCACTTTTACGTGTTATAACAGAAACTTAGAGAAAAATAATTTCTACAACTTACAATATTTTACATTTTTGATGAATGTTTCTTCAAAATAACATGTCAAAGAAATATATGGGAAACGACCTTTCTTTATCATAATAAAACTTGTTAGTTGTTTCTTTTCCCCTAAATACTATGTTTTCTTGTATAAAATTACTAGTTGCGAAAAATTATCTTTGTCAAAAGGTTCAAGAATTTACTCAACTCGTAAATTGGTCACAATGACGTGATTGACGTCACCATACTGAGTAAGAGGTGATCTGCGATATGCCATATTTTCTAAACAAGGTTGGTGACCCCAACTTTTTTTTTTGGTTTTAATATAAGTATGTCAATAACTTTAAGACTGGGACGTTTCCTCAAATTTTGGGGGCTGGCACACCAACCCCCTCCCCACCCCACCCCCCTTCGCTACGGCCATGCCTTCGGGACAAAACTAAAAGGCATTTTGAAGAACTACAGTAAGTTTAAACCTAACCATAAACGTAGCTAACCCTAAAGGTAATAACTAGTTTCCAGTCTGCCAATATGGCCACACTGACACAGCGAATGTCTTTTATATGGTCAGCACTTGTTTCCAACCACCAAACTGACGTGACGTCATTTTATCAACTAATCTCACCAACAAACGCTGAATTCTAACCCTAATCCCAACCCTAATCCTAACCCTACTCCTAACAAAGCACTAACCCTAACCCTAAAAAGAAGGAAAAAACGAAGGACAAAATGACGCCATGTCAGTTTGACAGATGGAAACAAGTATTTGCCCTTTTATATGGCCATATTTGATAGTATTAATCATCAAAGATCACTAATTGCTGCATGAAAGTAACTAGTTTAGTCTCGGGCAGTCATTTTACCCTCCCATTATTAATATATTGAATTAATCGTATAAATATAACCAATTTATATTATTCTGGAACAATCGCGTTCATAGCAATTTAATCACACTTAATTTCCACGCGTTACCTTCCAAATATTCAACGTCTTTTCGGTCAATGCACTTGCTATAATATTTTCTGGTTTCACTAGTCCAGACTTTATAAATCCCTCAGCAATAGCTTGAGACATATTACCACCACCAACAAAGCCAAGTTTCACATTTGTCGCCATCTTGAAAAAACGTGGACGGTACTTCACTAGAGGAAAGATGAAATGATTCTCACTTAAGGTAGCTTAATAACCCGATATGCCATAAGAAGTCCGTTCCTAGAACTTCGTCCTTGAGTCAAGGCATATAATCTAGTTCCGATTCAAGGGAAAGTGAGCGAAAACATGTATTCGACGCTTTAAAACCAATTTAGTCATTCATTTTTATATTTTTATACTTTTTTAATGAGGTTATGCATTAACCAAAGCAATAAAGGAACGAGCAGGGCCTGAGGAGAGTAAGTTAGTGGCTATATTGCTAAAAATTGCTCTACGATATAGTCATGTAAGGGTGGCTATATTGCTAAAAATTGCTCTACGATATAGTCATGTAAGGGTGGCTATATTGCTAAAAAATTGCTCTTCGATTGTTGTATAGCCGTGGCTATATTGCTAAAATTGCTCTTCGATATAGTCATTAGCGGTGGGTATATTGCTAAAATTGCTCTTCGATATAGTCATGTAAGGGTGGCTATATTGCTAAAAATTGCTCTTCGATAGTCATGTAAGTGTGGCTATATTGCTAAAATTGCTCTGCTGTATTATAGTCATTTAGCGGTGGCTATACGAGGTTGGCTGCAATAAACTTGCAAAAAATTGCTCTTCTATAGGCATGTAACGGTGGCCGATGAGTTTGGCTGCAATAAACTTGCTAAAATTGCTCTTCTATATTCATGCATGTAATAGTGGCTATATGGTTTGGCAGAGAATAGAATAACGGAGCTGTGTTTGGTAAGTGGACAAAATGGTTACTTGGAAGGGTGATATCTGCGAAATCACTTTGGTGGACAGATCAGGGCTCAAGGCTGGAGACCAAAACATGGCCTTTGACCTGAATCCAAGTAACAATTAAGATCAGGGTCCATGTCTGCACCTTACCATCCACAGCGGTAAGTATAGAGTGAGTGTAAGTGTTAACATGCATATATAGACTATACAGGGTGTCCCAAAAAAAAGGCTACCTTTTCAAATTCAAATTAGCATGTTAATTCAAGCAACCTATTGTAGTTCTTTGAAATTCATTATCGCTTTTGAACTACGAATGCGTAAAAACACACAGTTTTATACACATGGGATATTAAACACAATAGGTTGTTTGAATTAACACGCTCATTTGAATTTGAAAAGGTAGCCTTTTTTTTGGGACACTCTGTATACATTTTCATATTTAACAATTATACCATGAGCTCAAGTCGTCTATGAGCTCAGAGCCTCATAGCCAACGAGGCGCGACGCGCCAAGTTGGCTATTAGGGAGTTTACGAAATTGAAGACGACGACGGCATTCTCAACAGCATAAAACATAATATTCTAAACCTCGTAGCAGATTGTTATTTATAAAATAACATGTATGCTACGCAAGCTCTGATTGGTCAATACCCATGTTTGGCCGATCAGGCCATCCAAACACGGAAATTTCCCGCCAAAATTTTACTCAAGTTTGTGTTGCTCGTTCGTTCGTATTATTTTATAAAAGAAATACCTAATGGTTTTTCTGTGTTTGGATAGCCTGATCCAAACACTTGGGATGTTGCTCGACTTTCGAAAAGCTAAAAAAACTCGCCTAGCGGCTCGTGTTTCTTTACGCTTTTCTCAAGTCTCGCAACATCCCGCGTGTTTGGATCAGGCCATCCAAACACGGAAACCATTAGGTATTTCTTTAATATAGACCACTTTCAACTTATGTTTTCAGACACTTTTGAAGCTTGACAGTTTTCATATTCATTTCAGTTAGTGTGCAGGGTATAAACTAGACTAAAACGCGAAGCGGATGACGTCGTCCACAGAACACGAAAATGCTGTAAATGAAGTTCTGTTTAGCAGGACGTCGTTGAAAATTCTCTTGGGACTAATAATTAAACTTAGCCTTTGTTCAGGATGAAAAATTGCATTGTCCATAGTCAATCGAGATATGGTCTGGAAACTCGGCAAACTTCAAAGCGACTATAATGAGCTACGTTTTGATGTTGAACCGTACCTTACACCGTGCACATCCTTTGTTTTAGGTTTATTAATATTTAAACAACACGGTTGAGCGATTAAACCCAAACGATTATATTGGATGATTGCTTCATTATACTAAAATACAATAGGTTCCGTGCACCGTGCACAAAATTGCACAAAGACGAACAAAAAGATAGAACAAAGACTTTAGCTGAGTTTCCAGACCATATCTCGATTGACTATGCATTGTCAGAGACGACGTCCTCGCTGCTTGCGTCATGTTTTCGTAAACTCCCTATTAGTTCATATACGACGAGAGCGAATCAGGTATAATTGTTTTATTATATAGCCAAACACTTAGTTAGTTCGGGGTTTCTTTATAAAACCCCATCGATTTCAGCTTTTTTTCGACCTAAAAAACATGCCGCCATCTTGTAGTTCTCTAGTACTGCTAGGATATGAGGTGACAGCCTAGTAGCAGAGGAGCCAATCAAATTGCGAGATAGCTAATATCCTACTAGTAGCTATGTAATAATGTTCCGCAATATAAATAGCTCTTTGTCGACGACGTTATAAATTAAAGGTAAATTAAATGCTTGTTTACTTGCGACCGCATCGATTATCGTTGCAATGCTTTTCCCCTTTTCTTTATGTATATTCTTCACCAAATTATCAGTTTAAGGCACACGTTGAAGTGTACAAGCGCAGAAATCGCTGAAAGAACATAGCTGCTATTTGATTCGCTTATCATGGCCCAAATTTGGATGGAATAGAGCAAGGGCGTCAATCCTGGGGGGGACGGGGGGGGATGTATCCCCCCACTTTTTGACCAATGTATGATTATCCCCTTCTGACTTTCCGCAAACGATGCAGTCATCCCCCCACTTTCAGACACGGATTTTCGCGCTTGGAATAGAGGTTTGGAGCTCCGCCTATAAGGGTAAATACTTGGATCGTATTGATAAGTTTCTAAATCGGGCCTTTCGTTTTGGTTATACGTCCAAGCGCAGTGCGATGTCAGAGATATAATTAGAGTGAGAGACAGCAAGCTATGGAAAGTAATTTCAGAAAACACTTGTCATGTATTATATGATTTGTTGCCTCCCAAGAGGGCCAGGATTCTTAGAAAGCGTGGACACGATTTTATCCTTCCTAAGATCAGGACAGAGAGATTTAAGAGATCCTTTGTAAACAGATGTCTCTTTCAGTTTGTGTTGTAACGAGGAACTTTCTTTAGTATATTACTATTACTATTATGGAATTGTATAGGAACTATTATTTGTATCTTTTGTAAAGCCACACGTCTGTTGTGACTATTCTTGCTAATAAAGACTTTTATTATTATTATTATTATATTAACCAGGCCTTATTCAAAATGGTCGTCAGTACTAGCTAAAAGGGGAGCTATATAATCGCCAGAATTTTGTCACAACCATTTAAATAACCACTAACCCCAAAACAACAAAGATCCTAACCCTAACCGCCTAACGAGTTTTCTAACCCACCGCCTAACTTGGAATAAAACTCATCGAACTGTACTCGCTGTAGACACACGCGCCATATGATTTTGCTTCGAATAATCCACGTTATCCTTTTTCTTTGGTTGGTTCTTCGCGGGATTCGTCATACCGAGGAGGACCTACTGGCCTTGTTACGCAATTAATAGTTTTGATTAATAGTTTTTTGTTCAAGTGGTAATATATGTAGTGGGCTTTATCTTATAATGAAACTGTAATTAGTTTTATATAAGTAACATTAAGGATATATTGTTGTAAGAGCATTGAGACTATATTGTATAATGCTCCCAATACGTCTTTATTTATACGTCTTATGAAGATTCATGTTACATTTGGTGAATGTATTTTTTATTATATCACCCTTAATATTCTCTAGAAATGTTCTCATGACAACTCTTAGTGAACATTGCTATTTGGATTTTGCTTTTAGCTGCCCAGGATGTTCGTCTCCATATAACTTCAATCTTAGCTGAAATGTGAAGTGCTTGGTGATTTGATTGCAAAGCTGCATCGTGCATGGTCTTTCATCGCATGTTGTGTCACCCCAATGCAATAGTAACTGTTGGCGGTATCTGGATGTTCGCCTCCATATAACTTCAATCTAATGTTAAATGCTTGCTGATGTGATTGTAGAGCTGCATCGTAGTGTTTCATCTCATGTTGTGTTACCCCATTCTCGTGGTAACTGTTGGCGATATCTGGATGTTCGTCTCCATATAACTTCAATCTAATGTCCAATGCTTTCTGATGTGATTGTAGAGCTGCATCGTAGTGTTTCATCTCATGTTGTGTTACCCCAATCTCGTGGTAACTGTCGGCGACACCTCGATATACGTCTCTGTATAACTTCAATCTAATGTTAAGTGCTTGCTGACTAGATTGCAAAGCTGCTCCGTAGTCTTTCATCTCGTAATGTGTTAACCCAATGTTGAAGTAACTGTTGGCGGTATCTGGATGTTCGTCTCCATATAACTTCAATCTAATGTTAAGTGCTTGCTGATGTGATTGCAGAGCTGCATCGTGGTCTTTCATCTCGTATTGTGTTACCCCAATGTTGTGGTAACTGTTGGCGGTATCTGGATGTTCGTCTCCATATAACGTCAATCTAATGTTAAGTGCTTGCTGATGTGATTGTAGAGCTGCATCGTAGTCTTTCATCGCATGTTGTGTTACCCCAATGTTGTGGTAACTGTTGGCTGTATCTGGATGTTTGTATCCATATAACTTCAATCTAATGTTAAGTGCTTGCTGATGTGATTGCAACGCTGCATCGTAGTCTTTCGTCTTACATTGCGTTATCCCAATGCTATCGAACATGGCGGAGGTATCTTCAGGATGTTCCTCTTCATATAACATCAATGAAATGCTAATTATTGCTTCCTGAAGTGCTTGCTGATGTTTATACAAACCTGCATGCATGGCTGCTGAGAACCTTTATCGATGATCTCCACACAATCGTCACGTCCCATTGTTTCCAATACCTCTCTCAGTTTAGTAATGGTGTTTTTAGGATTACGTCCTACTAATTTCAGCACATTATCTGTTGGGTCGTCTTTTTGGGAAATTAAACTTATAACATCATTATGTACATTAAAATGGCCCGCCAGTTCACGATAATCTCCACCAACAGCTTGTTTTATATCCAATTTCATGCAAATCTTTTGTCTTACCAACGGGTGCAAATCATTGACAGTGTGTTCTTTGGCACGGTTCGTACTTTTAACAGCTGAGAAAAAAAAAGGTCACAGAAAAAATAAGAGATAGAGAAAAGAAACAAACAAGTGAGAACACTTGTGTAAAAACAACACTGATTTAGTAATTTTAATGTCCTATACTATATATAATTATCGACAAGAATGCAATTGATAAAAACTTGTGTTTCTGCAGTTTAAGGCCAAACAGTTGTAACTAAGATTCGTTGTTCTTTACGAATCGAAAATGAACAAACATGAATAGATAATTATTAGTCATTAGTAAATATCAATCATCATCTATCGCAAATCCACAATTCTGATTGGTTAATCAGTCGTTAGTATAATTTCTGAGCTTAAACGAGTTCTGATTGGCTAAAGGCCGATAAACAAAACTATTTGGAGAATCTGTTCAAATTTTGAAAAACAATATCTATAAATCATACGTATCTTAGAAAAACCAACAATAAAACAGTACCAAATACGTAGTCATGAGACGAGTCGAAAACATCAAGACTGCTGCTACACAGACTGGAAATTTGTCTTGTCGCGTTTTGCGAAACAAATTGGGTATACCTGCGCACTTGGAGAAAATTCGGCAAAATCCAGGCATTTTGGATGGATATTTGACTAAAAAACTGCTTTTCTTGATAATTTCTCTGATTTGCACGCGCATTTTACGCAATTTGACGGCGAAAAATACGATCACCAAACTGCAAATATGGGGGTGACGATTGAATAGCTCAAATGTGATGGTTGAATATCAGAAGGTTACGCATGATTCATTTCCCGCCGTGAGATATACAAAGTCTCGATGCTCTTACATTATAATATTAAGTCGATGCTCTTATACATTATAATATTAAGTTGGCCTAAACTATAGTAATTATCAGTAGTTATATATATGTAAAATACTAAGACTGAATAATAAGAATTAAAAAGACATGTCTTATGCTCATAAAATCGTTTAGATTTCCAAATTTCTTCATGAGTGCAAAGAATGATTTTCCTCTCAGAAAAAAGCGCAACAAAGCTTAGCGTAAAACGTTGCTTACAAGTTTCCGGAACGCTTGGTCCAGGTTCTATACAGGAACGTTTTTTTGTTTCCGGCTGTGTTTGGTCACATTCTCCTGGTTCAGTAATTGGACGTTTTTCGCATGATCTTAACTGACCTAAAAATGAAAAGATAATTACTTGGGTATTCGTGAATATAGTTGCTTGGTGGAATCTGATCTCCTGTTCACGAGATCTTCTGATCTCCTGTTAGACGATCTAACCATTAAGCTACCAGAGCTAAGATTGCAGAGCGAATGCTTGATATTACATCTTTGAACATGGATGTTTCCACAAATTATTCTTTTAATATGTTTGCATGTGCAGACGTAAACATACGTACGCAGTGCGTATGTCGTACCAATACGAACTAGTCACAACGTGGCCTTTGCTCTGCCATCTGAGCTCTGTAGCTCAATGCAAGCTCTCCATATACAACAGGATGCGCGGTATTCGGACCTGATGCATATGCATGACATGTCCAGCCCACCTGAGTTGGTGTGCTGCTGAGAGAGCTTCGACACTCACCATGCTGGCCCTTCTGAGCACTTCCAAGTTTGTAATGTGGTCCTGCCACAGTATTTTTCTCAGGTGTCTCATCTGTACGGAGTTCAGTTTCTTGATGTGGCTGCGATAAAGTGTGTACGTTTCAGCCTGTTATATGGAGAGCTTGCTGACGGAGCCAGACTCAGAGGAGGCCAGAAGCTAGTTCGCTTCAAAGATGTTATGAAACGACATATGAAGGCAGTAGGGATTGATGTGAGTAAATGGGAAGAAACTGCTCAAAATCAACAAGAGTGGAGGAAAGTTAGCAGGGATGGCATGGAAAACATCGAGAAAAGAAGAGCTGATGATATGCAGAAAACGAAGACAGTTTATCAGAAACAATCCAGGAAATTCAGAAGTGCAGTCGTTTGTTTCATAGTGCAAAGGGCCTATTACTACATCGGAGACTCAAACACCTCACCTAGTCATCATCGGTAATCGATGGACAGCATAAGAATAAGAAGAAGAAGAAGAAGAAGAAGAAGAAGTAGCTCATGCAATGGTTATAGAGCGTCTCAGTAACATGAGATCAGAAGGTTCTTGTTGTTTCTGGGGTCACAAACATTTTTCTTTTGCAATAACCTTTCAGTACAGACGGAGCGATGAAGGAGAAAGATCTTATACATGTGTGAAAAGACCAATAGGTATTAGGATAATTTTGCCATAAAGATCGATGAAAAGCTTTGCGCGCTTGTGTTATTGTTTTGATTTGGGAAACTGGCTTCTAACTACCTCGGTTTATTATCTTCTTACAACATAATAAGCTGTTAAAAGTCGTTTAAATCAGTTTGTGGTGATGTCTGACTCTGAGTTTGTCGAATATTGTGAACCGCATTCTTCGTGCCGTCGTCTGTCAGCGTGTTCTATTCTCAACGGCTTCGATTACAACGGCCTTGTCCAATAAATGATTTGCAGCAGTGGGCGTTCGTTTCTAGCGTAATATCTGTTCCTCTACTCATAGAATATATGGAATATAAGGATCTTATACTATTGGCTTTGCCAGGAAACTGCGGTCTTGAAGGAAACTTTGAAATTCACGCATCAAACGGCAAAAAATGAGCGACGGATACCTCACCATACCTGTCTCAAAACTGCACAATTCCACGGCGCACCGAGTGTAATCAAATATACTATAAAAAATATGACTATAATAACTTACTACATTATCTCTGCTCTTACGAAAAACACAATTTGAGTAATTTACGGCAAGGATTGCTCAGATATCGAAGGATTGGTTTACCTTTTCAATTTCGTGGCCCAAAAAATGGCCGCGAGCAAGCTTGTGAGCGCGCAAAGCATTAGCTGCATGGACTCATCCTTTAAATATCACACATTTCCTGACATGCGGCGTGTTGGTTTGTCCGTCTGTCTGTCTTACTATGCAAACTCTAAAGTAAATGGTTTTAACCTAGGAGTATCATTAGAAGTGTGAAGTTAATCGTTCAGGTTGTGACTGACGTTTCGACGGCCTCAGCGCCACTCATCTTCAGAGTCTTGACTCTCATGGAGATGACCCCTCATTCTCATATAAATCCCGTGTGCCATTGGATTTTGCTGTAATGTAATTATGTAACATATATAGCAACTAGAACATACACCCAGAATATTTTCTAAGAACCCAAAAATGCTGTCATACCTTCTGTGTCAGGATCTTCATCCACACACTTTTCTTTTCTGAGACACTTGGAAATCATGGCAAAACGCACCATTGCGTGAAACCGGCTGTGTTAAAGAGAAGAAAAGTTGATGTTATCAGAAACTAAGATTCTCCTGAAACTCAAGAAGAACATAAATTATTATTTATGTCCGTGGTGCTTTCATTACGGGAAGAAGAGCTTGTTGCTAAATACATTGCTTTGTCATTTCTTCCGTGTTATAGGAACATGTAAGGCTTTTTCCCTGATTATAGAACATCACATGGTTTTTCCTTCAAAGTTAAGTTTTGTAATATTTTGCAAAAATCTAGCGGTCAGTTGTGCTTCTATATTCGCCAATTGCTGTCGATGTGTTACAGTGCTGTAACGTCTCGAGTCATATAGTTGACTTGTTCCATTGCAACTAATGCAAATTTGATCAAAATCTAATCAAACGAGCAAATTTAATCAAGCTTGCTAATTGATGTGGAGTCTTGGACTCTGTGACTTTCCCTAAGCAATGGACTCTAGTCAATTTTTGTAACATACAATGGAATGTCCAGGACTAGAATTCATGAGAGTTAGTTGGGCATGTTGTAAAACATGAACTGATAAAAGTATAAAACATGGACTGATAAAACATGGACTGGTAAACATGGACTGATAAAACATGGGCTGGTAAAACATGGAGGGTTAGGATCTTTGTTGTTTTTGTTATAAAACATGGACTGGTAAAACATGTAACGTGTAGCTGTGAATGTATGATGTCTACATTAACAAATAATCGCTAACCCCAAAACAACAAAGATCCTAACCCTTCCATGTTTTATCAGTCCATGTTTTATCAGTCCATGTTTTATCAGTCCATGTTTTATCAGTCCATGTTTTACCAGTCCATGTTTTATCAGTCCAGTACAGTCCAGTCCATGTTTTACAACATGCCGAGAGTTTGTTCACTTCTGTAAAGCTTTGTTGTATGTTTCTGATTTGATTTTGTCAACATGCATTCACTATTGTTATGTCGTTGCAGGTCAGTAGTTTGAAGGTAGTTGGGATCTAAACCAAATTATTAAGTTGGCTTAAAATGACTCGAGTTGGTTTACTCTAGTCCATGAAGTTAGTGTTCTCACTCGCGTCTCAGTTCGACTCAAATAGATCCACCAATTAATGAATTTAGTCTAAGCTTATTCCTTTTCTAAACCACTGATTTAAATATAAACATTCTCTAGACTTTAGTATTATTTATTTTTAAATAATGTAGGAACAGCCAACCAAAATAAAACAAACTAAAACTAAACATTAAATGAAATAGAAAATCAGCTATCCACGTATATATATATCGAAGTATATATCCAACGACATTGATGGAACGATGTTATTGCTTGCATACTTATGAGTTGGTTGATAATTGTGATAAGACTGCCAAGCAAGGTCAAACTAGGTCAAAGATATACTAGTCATTGAAACGAACAACATTCCTTTAATAACTCGTTGGTCGCTTTATTGTAGCGCCTTATTTTTTGTAAGATTTAATTTGTAGACAATATTTGAATGTTTCTGTATTTGGTAGTTGACTGAGAAGATGTATACCTATGAGTTATTTAATTAAAATATTCAAAATCACGTTATACGACTAAAAAAATCAAATATTCATCATGACAAATTATAATTGCAACAGAGAAGGTAATGTTGCGAGACAAGTTGCTGGAATGGTACTAACAAGTAGAACTCGATTCTAGCTACTCTTTACAAAGATTACAGCATTACATCGTTGCACCGCGGGGAACATCGTGAAACTTGTCTCGAAACGATTTGATTTGATCAGCCCGACCGTGAGCTCACATTGTCTCAGTCCCAAATGCGACAGAATGTTACGAACTTTCAGTATAGCTCAGTTGTTAATACAAATTGAATACAGTCTAAAAGGTTGGTCGGTACAAACTATTGTCATCTCAGATACGCGAGAGATGTATAAAACGTCTCACTAAAAGTTAAAATACAACATAATACATTCTGAAGATCACAGGCAGTGTAATTACAATAATTTGAATAACTATACCATGGTTTGTCGCAAATGTGATATGTCCTTTGCCATATAACTCCACTGGTTATGGGTTATTATCAAAGCAACTCACCAACGATCAGATGATTGCGAATTTGGTTTCGGTATCAGGCACTCTGTGATTTTTACAACAACCTAACGAAATTTTTTTGAATCAAGGAAGCAAACGAAAGCTAATCATAAATAGCTTTATTCTTGATCTAACCACAAACTATTGACATTTGTACATGATAATGGATGTTATTGTAATTGCTTTGATATAACTTGTTTAGTATACGTTCACATCATCAAATGTGGAACGTTGTATTCACAACTGTAGATTAAAGAACATCATTTAGAGATACGAAGGCATGTAACCTTGAAATTGTGACAACGCCTTATTTTTACATCCGAGCTGAATACATCATGCAGTCTCAACTAAAGCCTTGTATTCGTGTTAGCCAGAGAAAACATAAGGATAATCTTTATTGTACTGTGTACATTACAACATGATGAACACTTGTATGGTACTCCTCAACTGAAATAAGGAACCAAGGAAAGTTTAAAAGGCAAACGTTATTTAAATACTTCCGGCTTGTAGACGCCAATATTTCTTTCCTTTTAGTCATTGAAACATTCTTTCTGACCTATTTCTGTTATCAACCAATGCCGAATTCCTGAATTATGAGCTTCATGGTGACTTAGGTATCGAAGGAAACTCAAGGCGTATACCAGAAGTTGAAAAAATATTTTTAAGACATCGGCTCGATCTGTTGCCTCGCTTTCAATGGTTATGGATAATATCGCAACCTGAAACTTACCTAGGAGTAGAACGATAAAACCTGTTCCCCCAGAATAACGTGGTCATTTTACTGGCTCAATAAATTGATTCTTGGCTAATGTGATGAATTGAAGTTGACAGAAATGAGACTTTTGAGTTGCGTATCCGTCAGTGGTAGCATCTAGAAGACACGCGATGTTCCGCCTCATCAGTGTTTTAATGTCCGCCTACAGACTATTGTGCTTTTTAAATCCTTTCAAAAACCAAACCGATATTTCGATAGTAGGTTATTTGGAAACCTGGTTTTCTCCGCACTTTTCTGCTGTGGTCATTTTGGAAATCTTGACTGATTTTATTTTAGGAGATTTGATTTTAGAAAATGCGAGTTCTGTTTTGAGTTCTTGCAGCTCAATGGTTAGAGCGTCTAATCGGAGATCATTAGCAGGTTCGATTCCCGTCTGGGGCTCAGAAACATGCAAGAGTATTAGGATAATTTTGCCATTAAGACCGATCAAATGAGGTTAATAAGGTTTTTATTAAATATCTCACATTTCCTGTCATGCGGCATGTTGGTTGGTTTGTCTGTCTGTCTCTTACTATGCAAACTCTAAAGTAAATGGTTTGTACCTAGGCGTATCATTAGAAGTGACAAGATCAGCATTTATCCACGTGAACGGTTAAAGAATATATCATGTAGTTGCTAAGGCTCAAAGGATGCTTGGTCTATTGTATCGGACTTCGAGAGACATCGATGATCACACCGTAAAGCGTTTACTCTATTCCACGTGGGTGAGGTCAACACTTGAATATGTTAGTCCAGTATGGTCTCCATACAAGAAACGTAATATGAACAAAATTGAGCAGGTGCAGCGCCACGCCTCTCGGCTTATTTTAGGTCATGAAGTAGATTAAAAGAACAGGTTAGAACAACTTCAGCTTCTTCCTCTGTACATGCGTAGGGAAATCACAGATCTTGTCTTCCTTTTTAAAATGATTCACCGCTTAGTAGACATGCCACGTGGTTTCATTTCTTGGAGAAGTATGGGTCGTTGTCTGCGTAATATTGACGACTTGACTCTTATAGTACCTTATGCCTGTACAGATGTCTTTAAGTGTTCTTATTTCGTTCGTGTCACTAGGCTCTGGAACTCTCTCCCATACTCTATACGTGACATTAACACATTGTCGTCTTTTAAGAGGCTACTTTCTCAGCATTATTTCAAACTTTTTCCTGTTGCTTTTAATCCATAGTTTTTCTGTTTCGTATAATTTCGTTATGTCTTATTCTTTGATTTCATATTAATGTTATATGTTATTTGTATTTGTAAAGGGTGACCAATCCTGAGGGAATCTTGAATTCTGTTTTTGGTTTACCCTAATACATTCAATTTTTAGTTATAATACTGTAATTGATATGTATTATAAATTCTAATAAATAAATAAATAAATACGGTCACCAACGCGCCATAACAATTTGGCCGTATTAACGTATTTGTACTCTTTCAAGTGATGTCATGACAGTTTTTATTACAATCGCACTTCTAAACAACAATTTAATTTAAACATTAACGTATTAACGAGGTGGCCGTATTAACGGGGTATGGTCAAATTTCATGGCTGTTCTCTTTCAAGTGACGACAGTTTTTATTCAACCTGCTAAAGAACCTTTTGGACATTGTAATCAAAATAATCTTTCTGTAAGAGATGAAACAAGAAAAAGACATACAAAGCAAGAAGGAAATAGTAAGAAGAAAAGTAAACCATGTTGAAAACTCTGATGCTTATCTGAAACTTTATAACATGACATGTCACAGACTCTAGGAGTCTTTTGTCTCAAGATATATTTCTGTTTGTCACTTGTCTGTCCTTTAGATTTTACAATGCATGTTTGGTTGGAGTGGCCGTGTAAACGGGGTGATTGTTAACGTTGGGATTTTTTATAAGGAAATGTATTTGCGTTTTGCTGGGTCAAAAAAGTGGCCGTAATAACGAGGTGACCGTATTAACGAGGTGGCCGTAAGGCGGGGTTCCACTGTACATGCGAAACAAGTCACGCATCGAGTTACCTTTCATACTCAGTTTTTTGTATCACTTTCTGTCGCTAGAAACGTTAGATCTCCTATTCATTATTTCAACAACACAACAACCACACAGTACGCTAAGTACACAGTTCACCTGTTCAAAAGTTGACGTTGTAATGCCATTAGCGATTGAGACGACAACATGAAAACCTAGCTCCGAATATGGTGTGAGAGATTTCTAATTACCTTTTCAATTGTTTTACCTGTTCAAAAGTTGACGTAGTAATGCCATTAGCGATCGAGACGACAACATGAAAACCACTAATTATGGTGTGAGAGATCTCCTGTATAACAGACAGCACGAGATGTGGCTTGACACCAATGATAACGAACTGAGACCCTTTAACCACTATCTTGTTACTGAAGGTTGTGCTGCAGCCCCACTCCTTGAAAGAAAATGTTACATACAAAAATGTTCTAAGACTTTATGGTGAAGGAAAATTTCGCGTGTTGGACTGTTGGAATATATACATTTTAAGATCAAACCGGGACCAGTTGCGAAGAATGCAACATCAACACTCAGGCAAGCGTTGGCAATAAGAGGCTATCCATTGAATATCTCTAACAGACTGGGGATTAGGACTAGTATATTTCTGCCCTGCATTTCTTATCCTCATTCTTTAGATTACCAATAATTGGCAATTGTCAAATGGTCTTAGATTACCAATAATGATACTATTCTAGGATTCTAAAACCCAACCCCAACACAAATCCTAACCTTAACCCCAACCCTCACCTTAAGGTGATTCCTCAGTTTTGCATTGCGCACATTTACTGCATACATCCAATAATCAGTGTTTTTATGGCCATTATGCAACACTTTCAAAACATTCCGACCATTTTAGGGCAATTTAGTGCCAAATCTAACAATGGCGCTCATGTACTGGTATAGGGAAGAGTTATTAAGCGACTAATAAATCATTTTTTACCGAGAACGGTTACACAAGTCTAGCTAGGGCTCCCTGTGCAAGTAGGTTTGTAAACGACTTGATAATGCCGGTTTAAGGACATAGTTCTTGAAGAAGGTCGGTGACCATAATTTTTTCCTTAATAATTCTTTTCTTCTACCACTTTTACGTGTTATAACAGAAACTTAGAGAAAAATCATTTCTACAACTTACAATATTTTACATTTTTGATGAATGTTTCTTCAAAATAACATGTCAAAGAAATATATGGGAAACGACCTTTCTTTATCATAATAAAACTTGTTAGCTGTTTCTTTTCCCCTAAAATATCATGTTTTCTTGGATAAAATTACTAGTTGCGAAAAATAAAAAATTATCTTTGTCAAAAGTTGTGCAATGCGGTTTTTACTCAACTCGTAAATTGGTCACAATGACGTCACCATACTGAGTAAGAGGTGAGCTGCGATATGCCATATCTTCTAAACAAGGTCGGTGACCCCAACTTTGTATGTCAATAGCTTTAAGACTGGGAAGTTTCAGCAAATTTCCATTTCGGAAATAATTACTGAATTACCTTAAGTGTCTTCCTAACCCTAACCCCCACTTTAAGTGTCTTCCTGAATCCTAATCCTATCTCCCCACCAGTGTTTTTTAGAAAATTAAGAAACTTGAATAATTAAGCAACTAGTCCTAGTCCCCACTCGGTTAAAGACCCTCAGTAGATTGCATCTAGTGCTGACCAGCAGTACCCACAAAAATTGCTTTAACTCAAAATCAAACCCTTATAACCCTAAGTCCCTAAGCATAATATTAACCCTTACACTAACCTTTGTACTAATTGCCCTTGGGCAGGGCATTAGCTAACATGTCATAACACTGCGTTCTTCGAACGGATGTTCATTAACGGATGTTCTTGTCCGGATGAACATTAACGGATGTTCTTGTCCGTTGCTGCCGTTTGGCTACGACTTCAAACCAAAGAGTTTCTCTCACGGTAACGTTCAATCATTGCTATTTGGATTTTGCTTTTAGCTGCCCTAGGATGTTCGTCTCCATATAACTTCAATCTTAGCTGAAATGTGAAGTGCTTGCTGATTTGATTGCAAAGCTGCATCGTGCATGGTCTTTCATCGCACGTTGTGTTACCCCAATGCAATAGTAACTGTTGGCGGTATCTGGATGTTCGTCTCCATATAACTTCAATCTAATGTTAAGTGCTTGCTGATGTGATTGTAGAGCTGCATCGTAGTCTTTCATCGCATGTCGTGTTATCCCAATACCGCGGTAACTTTTGGCGGTATCTGGATGTTCGTCTCCATATAACTTCAAACTAATGTTAAGTGCTTGCTGATGTGATTGCAGAGCTGCATCGTAGTGTTTCATCTTACGTTGCGTTATCCCAATGGAATAGTAACTGTTGGCTGTATCTCGATGTTCGTCTCCATATAACTTCAATATAATGTTAAGTGCTTGCTGATGTGATTGCAGAGCTGCATCGTAGTCTTGCATCGCATGTTGTGTTATCCCAATGCAATAGTAACTGTTGGCGGTATCTGGATGTTCTTCTCCATTAAACTTCAATCTAATGTCAAGTGCTTGCTGATGTGATTGTAGAGCTGCATCGTAGTCTTTCATTGCATGTTGTGTTATCCCAATGCTGCGGTAACTGTTGGCGGTATCTGGATGTTCGTCTCCATATAACTTCAATCTAATGTTAAGTGCTTGCTGATGTGATTGCAAAGCTGCATCGTAGTCTTTCATCTTACGTTGCGTTATCCCAATGCTATCGAACCTGGCGGCGGTATCTGCAGGACGTTCGTCGGCTCCATATAACTTCAATGCAATGTTAAGTGCTTGCTGATGTGATTGCAGAACTGTACCGAGGTCTTCCCTCATATACATACCTGGCTCAGGACCTTTATCGATGATTTCCACACAATCGTCACGTCCCATTGTTTCCAATACCTCTCTCAGTTTAGTAATAGTGTTACGTCCTACTAATTTGAGCACCTTATCTGTTGAGTCGTCTTTTTGGGAAATTAAACTTATGACATCATTATGTACATTAAAATGGCCCGCCAGTTCACGATAATCTCCACCAACAGCTTGTTTTATATCCAATTTCATGCAAATCTTTTGTCTTACCAACGGGTGCAAATCATTAACAGTGTGTTCTTTGGCACGTTTCATACTTTTATCAGCTGAGAAGAAAAAAGGTCACAGAAAAAATAAACGATAGAGAAAAGAAACAAACAAGTGAGAACTGCACTTGTGTTTTTACAACTATATATAATATATATATATTTATATATATATATAGTTTATATAGTTTATATATATATTTAAAAAACTCATTAATAATTCATGAAGAAAACACAAAGGAAAATCACCACCGTGTCGTATCTTTATATGTGATAAAGATTCATCCTAATTTACATAAACTTTAGCTTTGATTTTCTCGGCTTAGACAACGTTATTTTTCAAAATTACTACGCCAACGAACTTACCAAATGCTGGTCGTTTTTTAAGCCGTTTAAAACACTCGCAGCAGTGTTTTATCAGATCTAAAACATTCGGCTTCGCCTCGTGTTTTATATCTGATAAAACACTGCTGCTCGTGTTTTAAACAGTACATATATATATATATATATATATATATTAACTAAATATAAACCTACTCATGCTTTGAGATCATCTGACCGAAATCTGGTATACTTGAGCCAAAATCTAAAACGGTGACTCATGGAGACAGAGCGTTCTCTGTCGCGGCACCAAAACTGTGGAATTCATTACCACAGGAAATTAGAAGCTTTGATATGTTAAGTAATTTTAAGTCAGCACTTAAGACTTTTCTTTTTTTAAATTAATAGTTTTTTGTTCATAGTGGTAATATATGTAGTAGGCTTTATCTTATAATGAAACTGTAATAAGTTTTATAAGTAAAATTAAGAATATATTGTTGTAAGAGCATTGAGATTATTGTATAATGCTCCTAATACGTCTTTTATTATTGTTATTATTATTATTATTATTATTTACAACACTGATTTAGTAATTAATGTCCTATACTCTTCATAATTATCGACGAGAATGCAATTGCCCAAAAACTTGTGTTGCTGCAGTTTAAGGCCAAACAGTTGTAACTAATATTCGTTGTTCTTTAGGAATCGAAAATGAACAAACATGAATAGATAATTATTGGTCATTAGTAAATATCAATCATCATCTATCGCAAATTCACAATTCTGATTGGTTAATCAACCAGTCGTTAGTATAATTTCTGAGCTTAACGAGTTCTGATTGGCTAAAGGCCGATAAACCAAACTATTTGGAGAATCTGTTCAAATTTTGAAAAACAACATCTATAAATCATACGTATCCTAGAAAAACCAACAATAAAACAGTACCAAATACTTAGTCACGAGACGAGTTGAAAACATCAAGACTGCTGCTACAGACCAGACTGGAAAATTTGTCTTGTCGCGTTTTGCGACACAAATTGGGTATACCTGCGCATTTTTGGAAAATTCGGCAAAATCCAGGCATTTTGGATGGATATTTGACTAAAAAAACTGCTTTTCTTGATAGTTTCTCCGATTTGTATACGCATTTTACGCAATTTTGCGACGAAAATACGATCACCAAACTGCAAATATATGGTGGGTGACGATTGAATATCTCAAAGGTGATGGTTGAATATCAGAAGGTCACGCATGATTCATTTCCCGTGAGATATATTTAAGTTTAAAGTGTAACGCGTTAAATCCCAAAGCATCCTACAAAGTCTCGATGCTCTTACATTACACATATATATTAAGTTAGCCTAAACTATAGTAATTATGAGTAGTTATATATATATATATATATATATATATATATTAAAGTCTGTCTGACGAAGATTAAAGTCTGTCTGACGATCGCGTAAGCGTGAAACTCGGAGTAACAGCAAAGTGATGTCTTGTCTTTGATTTATCTACAATTTATATATATATATATATATATATATATATATATATATATATATATATATATATATATATATATATATATATATATATATATATATATATATATATATATATATATATATATATATATATATATATATATATATATGCTCATAAAATCGCTTAGATTTCCAAATTTCTTCATAATAATAATAATAATAATAATAGACGTATTAGGAGCATTATACAATAGTCTCAATGCTCTTACAACAATATATTCTTAAATATACTTATAAAACTTATTACAGTTTCATTATAAGATAAAGCCTACTACATATATTACCACTATAAACAAATAAACTATTAATTTTAAAAAAGAAAAGTCTTAACTGCTGACTTAAAATTACCCAACATATCAAAGCTTCTAATTTCCTGTGGTAATGAATTCCACAGTTTTGGTGCCGAAACCGAGCACGCTCTGTCTCCATGAGTCACCGTTTTGGATTTTGGCTCAATTAGCAGATTACTGTCTGATGATCTCAAAGCACGAGTAGGTTTATATTTATTTAGCAAATCAGTAATATAAACAGGCGCCTGGTCATGCAAAGCCTTGAAAGTAATTATTAGTATCTTAAATACAATCCTTGATCTCACCGGCAACCAGTGAAGATTACGAAGCACAGGGGAGATATGCTCCGATTTTTTAACCCCTGTTACAAGTCTTGCAGCTGTATTTTGAATTCGCTGTAACTTGCTCAATTCAGCTTCTGGTAAGCCATATAGGACGCTATTACAGCTGTCAGTTTTGATGTTATGAATGCATGCACCAACTTTTCACAGTCCTTTTTACTCAAATATTTCCTGATCTTGCCGATATTTCTGATAGCAAAAGTGGCCGATTTACAGATGTTATTTACATGAGTATTTAATTTGTGTGGATTTTATTTTTGAGTATTTTTGTGCAAAGAATGATTTTCCTCTCAGCAAAAAGCGCAACAAAGCTTAGCGTAGCAAAAAGCCACATTGTATAACTGCAGTATCAAACGTTGCTTACAAGTTTTCGGAACGCTTGGTCTAGGTTCGATACAGGAACGCTTTTTTGTTTCCGGCTGTGTTTGGTCACATTCTTCTCGTTCAGTAATTGGACGTTTTCCGTATGATCTTAGCTGACCTAAAATGAAAAGATAATTATTTGGATATTCGTGAATATAGTTGCTTGGTGGAATGGTAAATTGTTCAAGCTTTAACGCAAACTCAGGAAAATGTTTCTGAGCCCCAGACGGGAATTGAACCAGCAACCTTCGTGATCTCTGGTTTGACGCTCTAACCTGCATTGGGCTACCTTGACTCAGATGGCAAAGCGAATGTTTGATATTATATCTTTGAACATGGATGTTTCCACAAATTATTATTTTAAATATGTTTGCATGTGCACACATACGTAAACATTGGTACGCAGTGCGTATGCGCGGCCTTTGCTCTGCCATCTGAGTTCTGGTAGCTCAGTTACTTGTACAATAGAATTTTTGAAAGCCTCTCAATTTTTTTTAAAAATTGTGTACCAAATACCTTGTATTCATTTGCAATAGTTTATAGAACAGTATGTTATGTCTATATAATAGCATATTACTTTAGAATGTTGTAACGATTACAAGGTCCTTCAAATAAATGTAGAATTTCCTGAGTTGTTTACTACAATCCTTGTTTATTTCCCTCATGCCTGAATAGAACTGTTTGCTATAAGTTAAGAGCATAACGTTTTTGGAGCTCCTGTTTTATGAAAACTCATTTTAAGGGGTGTCAAACACCCTGACCCTGCCAGTATAGCTTCCCTTCCCCCAAAGGTGTAAACCGCTCCAGTTATAAGCCCACTAAAGATAGGCATGAGCTCCAAAAATTTTGAAATAAAATAGCAGCACAATTTTAACAGAATGAAAAACAATTAGAGCTATACTGCTGCAACAAGTCCTATGCCATACTATTGCACTAATGCAACATGTCACACACTTATACAGTTATACTACAGCTGAAACAGGTTCAGTTACTGCTGCAACATCAAAGGAGTAAACTGTGTGCTGCCTCTCAACATCATACAAAGTTTGACATAAAGGAAACCCACATTGGCAAAATCTGCAAACATCTATATTAATTAAAAACTATAGCTTCTACTACATGTGTGTTGAAGAACACCAATGTATGGTCGCTCTCATTATATTGATGACATTGCAATGCTGCACATCCTGTTCTTCATTTGCTAACTTTATACCAGTCGTACTAAAGGTAGATGTTGTCACAACCGATTTTCTTCACCTGCAGTACTGGATAACTGATAATGAGTGAGATCTTGCATTATGATCAGTAGTCACTCACTACTACTTTCACATTGTTGTAACAAAATATTTTAATTAAATCCCAGATTTCTAGCTGAGTTGTTATGTGTCTCACCTATTCTCTTTCTATGTGATTTGATCATTGTTTAGACCATAGCCATAAAATACTGTTCATTAGCCAGTAGATACATGTACGCAGTGCGTACCTATTTTTATTAAATATCTCATATTTCCTGTCTGTCTGTCTGTCTGTCTGTCTTACTATGCAAACTCTAAAGTAAATGGTTTGAACCTAGGAGTATCATTAGAAGTGTGAAGTTGATCGTTCAGGTTCAGTGACTGACTTTTCGACGGCCTCAGCGCCACTCATCTTCAGAGTCTTGACTTTCATGGAGATAACCGCTCATTTTCATATAAATCCCGTGTGCCATTGGATTTTTCTGTAATGTTATGTAACATAGCAACAGGAACATACACCCAGAATATTTTCTAAGAACCCAAAAATGTTGTCATACCTTCTGTGTCAGGATCTTCGTCCACACACTTTTCTTTTGAAGATTGGAAAGACATTGTTTCAAAGTTAATAAAACTGAGATACTAGGCAATCAGGCCAATACCCATTGTGTAAAACTGGCTGTGTTAAAGAGAAGAAAAGTTGATGCTATCAGAACATTCTCCTGAAACTCAAGCCGAGAACATAAATTATTATTTATGGCCGTGGTGCTTTCATTACGGGAAGACGAGCTTGTTGCTATAGGAACATGTAAGGCTTTTGCTCAAAGTTAAGTTTTGTAATATTTTGCAAAAAACTAGCGGTCAGTTGTGCTTCTATTTTCGCCAATTGCTGTCGATGTGAAACAGTGCTGTAACGACTCGAGTCGTAGTTGACTTGTTTCATATTTACAAGTAATGGAAATTTGATAAAAATTTAATAAAACGTGCAACGAGCAAATGTAATCAAACTTGCCAATTGACTTGGAGTCTTGGACTCTGTGACTTTCCCTTTAAGCAATGGACTCTAGCCAATTTTTGTAACATGCAATGGAATGTCCAGGAATTCATGAGAGAGTTTGTTCACTTCTGTAAAGCTTTGTTGTATGTTTCTGATTTGATTTTGTCAACATGCATTCACTATTGTTATGTCGTTGCAGGTCAGTAGTTTGAAGGTAGTTGGGATCTAAACCAAATTATTAAGTTGGATTAAAATGACTCGAGTTGGTTTACTCTAGTCCATGAAGTTAGAGTTCTCACTCGCGTCTCAGTTCGACTCAAATAGATCCACCAATTAATGAATTTAGTCCAAGCTTATTCCTTTTCTAAACCACTGATTTAAATATAAACATTCGCTAGACTTTAGTATTATTTATTTTTAAATAATGTAGGAACAGTCAACCAAAATAAAACAACCTAAAACTAAACATTAAACGAAATAGAAAATCAGCTATCCACGTATATATATCAAAGTATATATCCAACGACATTGATGGAACGATGCTATTGCTTGCATACTTATGAGTTGGTTGATAATTGTGATAAGACTGCCAAGCAAGGTCAAACTAGGTCAAAGATATACTAGTCATTGAAACGAACAACATTCCTTTCATAACTCGTTGTTCGCTTTATTGTAGCGCCTTATTTTTTGTAAGATTTAATTTCTAGACAATATATGAATGTTTCTGTATTTGGTAATTGACTGAGAAGATGTAGACCTATGAGTTCTTTAATTAAAATATTCAAAATCACGTTATACGACTAAAAAATCAAATATTCATCATGACAAATTATAATTGCAACAGAGAAGGTAAATGTTGCGAGACAAGTTGCTGGAATGGTACCAACAATTAAGTATAGAACTCGATTCTAGCTACTCTTTACAAAGATTACAGCAAGGTTTTTCATCGTTGCACCGCGTGTAACATCGTGAAACTTGTCTTGAAACGATTTATTTGATCAGCCCGACCATGAGCTCACATTGTCTCAGTCCGAAATGCGACAGAATGTTACGAACTTTCAGTATAGCTCAGTTGTTAATACAAATTAAATACTTAATAAAGTTGGTCGGTATAAACTATTGTCATCTCAGATGCGCGAGATGTAGAAAACGTCTCACTAAAAGTTAAAATACAACATAATACATTCTGAAGATCACAGGCAGTGTAATTTCAATAATTTGAATAACTATAGGATGGTTTGTCGCAAATGTGATATGTCCTTTGACATAACTCCACTGGTTATATGGGTTATTATCAAAGCATCTTGCGAGACAAGTTGCTGGAATGGTACCAACAAGTAGAACTCGATTCTAGCTACTTTTTACAAAGATTACAGCAAGGTTTTTCATCGTTGAACCGCGTGTAACATCGTGAAACTTGTCTTGAAGTGATTTATTTGCTCAGCCAATAAAATATGCGTCATAAACACGACCAGTCCACATTGTCTCAGTCAAAAATGCGACAGAATGTTACAAACTTTCAGTATAGACCAGTTGTTAATACAAATTGAATACTCTAGAACTATTCTCAAATACGTGATCTCACTAAACGTTTAAAAATCAACATAATACACTTTGAAGATCACAGGCAGTGTAATTTCAATACTATTTGCATAACTATATACCATGGTTTGTCACAAATTTGATATGTCCTTTGCCATCCATGTGTTTAACTACAAGTAACTCCACTGGTTCATCAGATGATTGCGACTTTGGTTTCTGTCTCAGGCACTCCGTGATTTCTACAATAGCCTAACGAAATTTTTCTGAATCAAGGAAGCAAACGAAAGCTAATCATAAATAGCTTTATTCTTGACCTAACCACAATTGACATTTGTACATGATAATGGATGTTATTGTAATTGCTTTGATATAACTTGTTTAGTATACGTTCACAGCATCAAATGTGGAACGTTGTATTTACTACTATAGATTAAAAAACATCATTTAGAGATACGAAGGCATGTAACCTTGAAATTGTGACAACGCCTTATTTTTACATCCGAGCTGAATACATCATGCAGTCTCAACTAAAGCCTTGTATTCGTGTTAGCCAGAGAAAACATAAGGATAATCTTTATTGTTACTGTGTACATTACAACATGATGAACACTTGTATGATACTCCTTAACTTAGATAAGGAAGCAAGGAAAGTTTAAGCGGACGTTGTTCACTATAAACTTCCTTCTTACAGACGCCATGAACATTTTTCCTTTTAGTCATTGAAACATTCTTTCTGACCTGCTTCCGTTATCAACCAATGCCGAATTCCTGAATTATGAACTTGATGACTTAGGTATCGAAGGAAAGTCAAGGCGTATACCAGAAGTTAAACAAATATTTTTAAGACCTCGGCTCCGTTCCTCGCTTTCAATGGTTATAGATAATGTAAAATATCGCAACCTGAAACTTACCTATGAGTAGAATCACAATAACTTGTTCCCCTACAATCCCTTGATATTTTAAGTGGCTCAATAACGTGATACTTGGCTAATGTGATGAATTGAAGTTGACATGAAGTGAGACTTTTGAATTGCGTATCAGTCTGTCTTCCTTGTGTATTAGCATGGAGAAGACACGCGAAGTTACGCTTCATGTATTTTAATGTCCGCCTACAGACTATTGTGCATAAAAAAATCAAATGCACAATTGAAACGACAAACTCTCACCATGCCATTGCAACCAAATTTTTTTATCCATGATAACGACATGAAAATGATTCAAAGTCGTCATTGACTCATGGAAAGGATTCAAATAATAATAATAATCAGTAGTGGGGCTCTTTATCTTTCTGCAGCACTCTCTGTGCCCTACGCTGTGTTCGATCTCTTTCCCTTCGTCCACATAATATATCTTCCCTTTCTTCTACAGCAGTTCGTGACTCTCTCTGTGCCCTAAGCCGTGTTCGATCTCTTTCCCTTCGTCTACATAATATATCTTCCCTTTCTTCTACAGCATTCTCTGTGCCCTACGCTGTGTTCGATCTCTTTCCATTCGTCTACATAATATATCTTCCCTTTCTTCTAAGTCCGTGACTCTCTCTGTGCCCTAAGCTGTGTTCGATCTCTTTCCCTTCGTCTACATAATATATCTTCCCTTTCTTCTACAGCAGTCTCTGACTCTCTCTGTGCCCTACGCTGTGTTCGATCTCTTTCCATTCGTCTACATAATATATCTTCCCTTTCTTCTAAGTTCGTGACTCTCTCTGTGCCCTAAGCCGTGTTCGATCTCTTTCCCTTCGTCTACATAATCTATCTACCCGTTCTTCTACAGCAGTCTCTGACTCTCTATGTGCCCTATGCCGTGTTCGATCTCTTTAGTCTTTCCCTTCGTTTACATAATCTATCTTTCCGTTCTTCAGCATTTTCATTTGCTCTTCGCTCTCGTTGGTTCCTTCGCTGTCTACGTGCTTCGTCCATAACCAAACTTTACCATTTGCGCAAATTTTGCGCAAAAGACAATGGAAAGCATAAAACGACAAAGAGTCTGGGTCCGAAAAAGATGTACGCACGAGAAACAAGAATCAGTTCTACTACAAAACGATAGGGCTCGCTCAGGCTCGGTCTAATAATAATAAAGACTTATTAACCGAGTGCGAGGCCTGTACGGTAAAGTATTTGCCTGAGGTTTTCGTACAGACCGAGCGCCTTTGAGGTCTGTGCGAAAAAAACGAAGGCAAATACTTTACCGTACAGACCAAGCAAACGAGGTTAATAAGACATTTATTATATGGCTTTTGGTTCATTTTGTTCTCTGTTTTTAACGTTGTGTTTGTCTTCAGATGTTGCCGTTTACCTTACCTGAGCTAGTTGATTTCGCTTCATGTTTACACGCGTTACTGGTCGTTAGGCATTCATTTTCTCCACTTATAGATAAACAGCTTTCAAGAAAAGCAGCACTAATGTTCCAGGAAGTGTTATTGTTCGAACTTTTTCAACGAACATACTCAAATCCTCTTTTATTTTCATCTAAATCAACTCAGAAATTTTCCCGCCAAAACTTACCGGTCCGGAAAAAGGCGTATTGCCCTCTCACAGCGCCGGGAGGGCAATACGCTTTTTTCCGGACCTCTCACGAACCAATCAGCGTGCGTCATCTTTCTTAGCCATATAATAAACACACTTATTCCACTTAGTTGTATAGATATAGCATAAAACGAAGTGAAATGGTTGAATAATATTCATATCTCGTTAAATATTTAAAATACTCGAAACATCGAGCATTGCATAATACAGTCGTCACCACTATATGCAAGACGTTCATATGCAAAAGTAGCTGATATACAAAGTTTAATAAATACCAAACCAAAGCATCACATGCAAAATACAATTTCGTACCAAAGTTGCTTATATGCAAAGAAAATGTTTGAAAATTTGGCAATATTTTAATGTTTCACATTCATGTATATATCATAAACATTGCTTTGCATTGTTTGCATCATTATGATGGCCCAAAAATGTGTTGTTATACAATGTATCGTTGCCACTGGTCTCGAAAGAAGACTGGATAGAGCAACTATTGTTCAGAAATTAAATGAAGCCGGAAGTCCGCCATTACTAAGGGACCAACTGAGGATCCTATGAGGTTTTTTGTTGGATTATGTGCTCTTACCGTCGACAAAATAAAATAATTTTACTATAAAGTGGACAAGAAAACATTTTTCAAATTACTGGGTAAAACGATTCATGGCCTACCTACAGATTTACTGCGACTTTGATCCCTTAGTAATGGCCGCCGTTGGCTCTAATTATCCAGTGAGAGAAGCCTATAATATGAGACGTCAAATTAGGTTCAAGATTTTATGCATTTAATGTTAACACGGAAACTATATTGGCCACACACTAAACCTATTTCGCGAGCGTCAGTTTGATTTGCTTGCAAACTCGGAGCTTCTAATGATCTCTCGTCAATTTACATTATGCAAATATGCAAGCTTCAAAATCAGCTCATCAGATGCAATAGAAAGCTCAATCCAGTCCTATTTTTGAGATCAGTGGTTTAATCAGCTAAAATATTTTGCTTGACACGCTTCCTGGGCACAAATCCGCTTGTATCAAAATATCGTGTTTGCATGACAAAACGATTTACATATTAAACGGCGAGGACTGTAAGAATATTATGGATTGTAGTTTGATGTTGATTGCTGAGGTTGTTGTATAGTCTTGAGATCAGAAAGGCTGTTGTTGGTGACTCATTGCAGAAGTAGTTGAGAGTTGGTCCAGAGTTGTTGGCGCATTCCTAGGTTCGTTTACATTATTACGGAGCGAACAACTACTTGCCAACAACTACAACAATAAACTAACATAGTTAATTTAATTGATTACCCCTCATACCATGGATAATAAAAAGACTGGATAGGAAACTAGCTAACGCCAGCAAACTAACCTTGTTGAAATTCGTGCAATATCACGAAGATGTCACGAGTATGCAGATTTTGCTGAGTTTCTCTTCGACTTCTCCATATTTTCGTATTCAGGTAGCTATATTGAGATTCCAAAAAGTTTCATCGTCTCACAAACCTGCCTAAGCCACGACTAAGTGTTCGAGGTAAATGTTGTTCGTCTTTGTTTCAGCTGTTTTCGTTTTGTTGTGAAGAAACTGGCGTCGCAAAAACTACCGTTGTTGTAGTTGAAATTTGCGAAGCGTTTTTCACCGTCTAAAGTTGGAACATTTCGCCTAAAATGAATAATGTTATAGTCGGATATTCCATCGTAAAGTGCCATTGTTATATTTTTGGTAGTTTGACTATCATTTTAGCTGTATAATTGCTGAAAGTTGCGATTTATGGAGATTTTGTGACGTCACGATTTTCAACTAGGTTTTCACGCGACCAAACGCGATCAACTGGTGTCTTAACCATGCAATCAACATGCTGGAAACGTCACATGTGATCTTAGTTTCCTATCCAGTCTTTCTACTATCCATTATCAGACGTGTACACCAACAACTCTGGTTCAACCACCGCTGAACACCGAAGGGGCTATCAAGACTTGCAAAGGACTGACCCCAGCGCGCATAATCAACTACCACAAAAGACTAAATAGATAAATTGGCGAACCTGTTTAACATTTTTCTCACGTGACTCTCAACATGACCGCCGCTGAGGCACTGATTTCGAAAGAAGACTGGATCGAGCAACTATTGTTCAGAAAATGAAACCGGAAGTCCACTATTACTAAGGGAGCAAACAAAAATAAAATAATTTTACTATAAAGAGGACCAGAAGACATTTTTCAAATTACTGGGTAAAACGATTCATGGTCTACCTACAAATTTACTGCGACTTTGGTCTCTTAGTAATGGCCGCTAATTATCCAGTGAGAGAAGCCTAATATGAGACGTCAAATTAGGTTCACGATTTTATGCATTTAATGTTAACAAAGAAACTATATTGCCAAACACTAAACCTATTTCGCGAGCGTCACAGTTTGATTTGCTTGCAAACTCGGAGCTTCTAATGATCTCTCGTCAATTTACATTACACAAATATGCAAGCTTCAAAATCAGCTCATCAGATACAATAGAAAGCTCAATCCAGTCCTATTTTTGAGATCATTGCGCTGAGGCCGTCAAAACAATCTGGACGATCAACTTCCACTGATACTCCTAGTTAAACCATTTACATTATAATGGTATGCGGTTATCATTTCTGCGATAACCAAGCGATGCGTGTACAATGTATCGTAACATCAATTGTCACATAAGTTGAACCATTTACATTATTATGGGTTTGCGGTTATCACTGCTTCGATAACCACGCGATGCGTGTCAATATATCGTAACATCATTTGGCACAAGGAAACGTACCACGACGTAACCGCTGACCACCTTCACGGGGTATTGTTGCACCAGAGCAACGACAAGAAGCCCAGAAACGACTTTTCTCACTCCAACCCAGCTTCTCACCTTCAAAATACAAACACGGACACACTAATTCCGTCAGATGGTGCCCACCACACAACTAACTCGGTGTTTATCGGAGAAAATCTGACTCGAGTCGCAATACAGCGAGTCGCATTTTAACTCAGCAGGTTGAAGACGCACTGTATCTACCAGTCCATTATTAATATCTACCGCTTTGTTCGAGTAAGTCGTCGGACCAGTTGAAACACAGACGAACTTGTTGGATTGTTTCGAAGACATCAAAACTCCACCATATTCCCTAATCATATTGTAGTCCGTGTAGAGATTATCGGGGATTTGTGCAACTAACATGACACTAGCTGACTTTTTTTCTCGAATACAAACTACACACGGGACAGTTTTATTGTTCCTAGACGCTGTGTCATTCGCAGGATAAATTTTACTGCTCATGACGTCTTCAATATCTCCATACGTTACTCCTCGTATGTTCACCCCTTTGTGCGTGTTTCCCTGTCGGTTGCTCATTGGTCTGAATGCTTTGTCGGTGCTATTATTGGGTAAACACAGATAATCCGAACCATCTGCAGTCACCATTTGACCTGAAAAGTTACGAAATAATTTTCTCAAACTCATTAATAATTCATGAGGAAAACACAAAGGAAAATCATAACCGAGACGTTGTTGGTAAATGTGGTAATAAACGTCCATTAATTAAGCCAACTTTCCCCTCAAATTTCTCTTGAAATACTGGTTAGTTTGAGAAGCTATATCATACACACGAAAGGCGTTTATTATCTGATTCGAAAACACCTCGAAGTTGGTTAAAAAACTTGGCTATCACCTCGTTTTTCAACACACTTCTCGGTGTTTTCAAATCAGATAATAAACACCTCGTGTATGATATATTACATAAGTAATGCTGCATGTGCAATGCTTACATAAGTAACACAACCTTTCAAACACTGAATTTTTCTTCTACCCAACCATCACTAGATGATACAACCATATATACATGTTATACTACATACATGTATATCATGCATATATGTATATACACCCTTTGCCTATCATAACATTTGAAAATGTTTCATAACATTTTTTAATGTATCATAACATTTCAAAATGTTTTATTGTCTTGTTTGGAAGAACTTTTAAAATGATAAAGTAACTTCTTTTGAAGATTTTCGTTTCTTTGCTTTCTTTTTGAGATATATCAGTTTGTTTGATATGCAAATGTCTGGAATTTCGTCACACATGCATAATGACTTATTGGAGAAATGTGTGTATCTCTTTCATTCTCGAACGAAATCCTTTAAAATCAAGAAGTTTGGTGTTGTGGGAGAAACGCACACACGTGCTATTCACACTTTAGCGTTTTTATTTCATGAACGCAAAGATATATAAAATTCTCTGATAACTCATTATGCATGTGTGACGAAATTCCAGATATTTGCATATCAAACAAACTGATATATCTCAAAAAGAAAGCGAAGAAGTGAAAATCTTCAAAAGAAGTTACTTTATCATTTTAAAAGTTCTTCCAAATAAGACAATAAAACATTTTGAGGTTAGGGGCACTTTAAATATTGGTGCATATAGTATGAGATCATTACAATATTCTAAGGAAGTTATATTTTGGGTTACTGTTTATAAACATGAAAATATATGTCTATCTAAAATATTATTTAACAAGAGGTTTTACCTGACACTGTCTTTGAACAAGCAATCTATATGTTTTATATTGTATCACTATTATTATAACTATAGACATTAAACACTGATTTATATTATTTTATTTATTTTGTTTTAAAATTTGGTGCCCGATATTTATAATGCAATAAAATAATCTTCCCCAACCTTTTGCTGCCAAAGATCTGTATTACCCAACCGATTTATCTTCGATACCAGCCCCAGCCATAAATAATGAATGCTCCAAAGCAATTTTTATCCGAAAGTACCAAAGATTGTATACAAATATAAAGAGCAATCATGAGATAGACACTTTACCTGAGTACAGTGTTCGCCAGTAACGAAGTAAATTTACTTCGTTACTTTACTTAAGTAAAAAAAATCAGTATTTACTTGTAACGAAGTATATTTTTCAACAAATACTTTTTACTTGTAACGAAGTAAAAATTTTTGTTAAATAATTACTTTTTAACTTCGTTACTTTTTGTTTTATCGGCAAAGTAAAATGAAATTCGGAACGCGGAGTCGCGAAATACTCGGTCCACTCTATCCATCCGCTGGAGATCTAGAGTGGAAAAATCGCGTGAAGTTGGTTTTGCATGTGCACGTGATTGTCAACTGTTGAGTTGGCGTCGCCAAACAGCGCCCAGATTAAAGTACAGTACCAGATTATCAATTGTCATGTTGGTTAGTGGTTCGAGAATATATATATAGTTTGTTTCAGAAGTACTTTTCTGGAATATATTTTTGCCATACTTTTACTTTTACTTAAGTAAGATTTTCAGGCCATACTTTTACTTTTACTTAAGTACTATTTTCAGGCCATACTTTTACTTTTACTGAAGTATAAACTGAGGAGTTATTTTTTACTTTTACTTAAGTACAAAATATCAGTACTTTGCTGAACACTGCCTGAGTACGAACAGTCTTCCACTATAATTTATTTCTCACCTGTTTGTACCGTAATACTGTATTTTTTACATTCGCTTCCGCCCCAAATGGTAAACAACGCACGTGGCGGTTCCGGTACCGGATTATTAGCGACATTTTTATGACCACCATCGCCTGTTGGTGTCGCTCTCCTTTCTAAAACAGATACGATGGAGATAAAAATCATAAAAAACAATAATAGACCTTACCCACTATGACGGATGAATATATTAGTGATCCTATCCATGGTCCAACCTCGTTCCCAGGGCATTTTGCCTCCACGGTGGAAGGTCGGCGAAAATGGCCCTGGGATCGGCTGGTCACATGACATCCAGAATTTCTGGGTGTTTAGATATGATAATTTTTGTGGTCTTTGTTCCATTGCCTTTGTCTACTTTGTTGACCTGAATAATTGAGAAATATTCAATGCTCTTCAGAGTTATTCATGTCAGCATTCGTCGGCATAAAAGCACCTAACAAACTTAATAATCCACCATACATCCATGGTTATCTCTTACAAAAGGTATGAAGAAGCATATATCCAATTTAGCGAAAACTATCACTTCTAATTTGCTGTAAAATTCAGATTTAGATGCATTCAGATTTAGATGAATAAATTATACTCGGCTGGATTAATTGAGTTTTATGACAAGCCAATCGCATTATAGAATGGACCAGCCGATCCCATTTTCGCCGACCTTCCGCCTTGGAGGCAAAGACCCAGAGCCTAGACCGCGAAAATTAAAAAACAATATGTGTGTGAAGTTGATCGTCCATGTTGTTGTGGTCTTGAGAAAGACTGTTGTTGGTGACTGACGTTTCGACGGCCTCAACGGCGGTCATCTTCAGAGTACAGTAAAGCGTGTTTGTCAGGGTTTGCCTATATATATACGTCTGGTTCATTACGTCATCGTTTGTTTGTGTCATAATTAGTGTGAGTGGGTGTCGCGTCATGCGTTAAGCGTGGGGCCAATATTGTTTGTCATGCGTTAAGCGTGGGTACATTGTTTGTCGGTAGGTCTATTATTGTTCGTTGGTGCGTGCGAAGAAGTCTTTTGTATGGTGTCGGTAATTGTTGTGATCTGTTAAGTGGTTTATGTTCCAAGTTGGTATACCAACTTTCAAGTTGGTATAACAACATACGTGTAGCCCACACAAACCTATATGACTACTTTGCGACATATACTGACTAACGTGAAAGACAAAGAACAGCCTCACGAAAGACAGGGTGCAGTTTACAAGATCAAATGCGCCGACTGCCAGGACACTTATATTGGTGAAACCGGCAGAAACCTAAAAATCAGACTAGCTGAACACAAACGAGCTACTATAGAAACGGAGACAGGACTAATCACATAGCTGAACACCACGTACAAACAAAACACGATATTGACTGGGACTCGGCTGAATGTATCGTCTTTAACACAAACTATACAAACAGCGAATTACATTAGAAAGTTGGTATACCAACTTGGAACTAAACCACTTTACAGATCACATCAATTACCGACACCATACAAAAGACTTCTTCTTCGCACCAACGAACAATAGACCTACCGACAAACAATACACCCACGCTTAACGCTTACAAACAATATTGGCCCTCGCTTACAAACAATATTGGCCAACGCTTAACGCGGCACCCACTCATACTAATTAAGACACAAACAAACGATGACGTAATGAACCAGACATATATATGGATTAGGCAAACACGTTTTACTTGACTCTGAAGATTCTTCCCATCAAACCATTCACTTTAAAAAAGCAATAATAACAAATCGCAAAAAGCCGTTGCGTTCTACGTAGATATTGAACGTTATCTCGGCCAATATTTACTCGATTTCAATTCTGAAAACAGATTTGGAATTACTGAGTCTAAATACATAACATACGTGTCTATTATATTACGAGAACGTGCATACCCTTCGCAACAATCTTCTTTAATTTACTCTTCAGATTCTTTCTCCTTAATCTATAAAATACCGTAAAAACAACAAAGGTTAAGAAGTCAGCCTGTACAATTTTAGTTTTTGTTTATTTTTGTCTGTGTGAATTCATTTATTCAGGAAGAAAGTTAAACTTATTTAAAATTCTAAAGACCATTTTTTTTAAATATAGCCTAAAGACTCATAAATATTATATTAATATTAGAGAGAATTTAATATTGTCAAATACATATATGGAAAAAGTGACTGCCCCAACCGGGAACCGAACCCTGGTCTCCGAATCAACGTTTCGGCGCTCTAACCTTTGAGCTATTGAGACACGGTCAGAATTACAGTAAGTGATTTCTCCATCGCCGCTTTCACTCGACACCAACAGGCAGACTTGGAGCAAGGCCTCTCAAGCGCACTTCCCAAAGTAGCGAAGCGATACACAACTTCTTGTATACAGAGCAGTCACTTTTTCCATATATGTATTTGACTGTATTAAATCCTCTCTAATATTAATTATTATTCTTAAAGCACTTTGTATACAAGAAGTTGCGCGACATTGCATGAAATTTAAAGGCGTATTGTAGCCACTGATCTCCAAATAAAGATTGGATCGAACAACTATTGTTTGGACGCTGCAAAAAAATGAAGCCTGTAATATTTCGCGAAGGCCATCTTGAAGTGATCACGCTATATAGTACTAAAATGAATCAGTTGTCGAAGGTTTTCCTGTAATTTAGCTCCATTACTGCAACCATGAGCCGGGAATATTTTGCGGCGGCCATATTGGAGTGACCACCGTGGTCACAACATTGGACATGAATTGATTCATTTTAGCACCTTAAAAGACCAGAGATAGATAGTCTCTGTCGCAAATAGTAAAACTATATAACGTGGTCCCAACAAGATGGCTGCCACGAACTACTTCCGGCTTCATTTCTAGAACAATAGTTGCTCGTTCTATAGTCTTTATTTAGAGGATTGGTTTTAAAAACGTGCTGCGACAAACAATGAAATTCTTTAACATTTATCTCGGTTTTTAAGCTGTTTAAAATGACACTTTAATAGCCTCTCATTCAAACGATTAAGAACTTTAGGGAAGTAAAGATAGTTTTGGTCAACACCAAATACGAACTCTAAAATTGCAAATCTGATTAAAATTACGAGGTTTGACAAAGCTGTATGTTGTTATTAATATAAAACATCAACAAACAATCCATTGTCCATGGGTGATCCCTCATTATTTAATTGTCAACTCAAGAGGACAAGGTTTTGGGTTACGGAAGAAGAAGCAGGTGTTATGATTCAAAACAGGTGTTAGTTTATAAACGTGTTGTGCTGCGTATAAGGTTTAGTAGTATAGAAATACAAAATTGAATAAGGTTGGTCATGCCGAAATAGTGTATAGGAGGTCAAATGTTTCGTGCGAAGACCATTCTGACGATGTTAGTTTAGCTATATAGTAGTAATAATGTAAATATTTTATAATTTATAATATATGGGCAAAACATTAAAAAAATGTGTGAAATGAGGCTTATAGTAATATTACAGGTAGAATCCTACTATCCAAATATAACGCATTTCAAGGTTAACATATATATATATATATATGTGTGTCAGGTTCAAAATCATATCAGGTAGAGTGCTCAATACCTAAGTAGAGCAGAATAGTAAGTCTATATATATATATATATATATATATATATATATATATATATATATATATATATATATATATATATATATATATATATATATATATATATAACTACAGACGGTACCGTTTCGGCCTTTTGGGCCTCATCAGTGTAGTGCTGATGAGCAGGATGAAGATAACTGCTATTTACAGTCACCCTTGGTGCCACATATATATATATATATATATATATATATATATATACATACATACATACATACATACATACATACATACATACATACATACATACATACATACATATATATATACATATATATATACATATATATATACATATATATATATACATATATATATATATATATATATATACATATATATACATATATATATATACATATATATATATATATATATATATATATATATATATATATATATATATATATATATATATATATATATATATATATATATATATATATATATATATATATATATATATATATATATATATATATATATATATATATATATATATATATATATATATATATATGCGAAAGTAGTAAAAAAGCAGAGTGCTGCGTAGACAGTGTTTTGAATATATAGCAAAGTGAAAAGGTGGTAAACTGCCAAGAATTTAGTGACGAGATACTGACGTTTCGAGCGGAGCCCTTCATCAGAGTAAGACCAAGTATGAAGGGCTCCGCTCGAAACGTCAGTATCTCGTCACTAAATTATTGGCAGTTTACCACCTTTTCACTTTGCTATATATATATATATATATGCTATTGTCCCATAAGCGGTTGTCACCGGCAATAGCTTGGGTATAAATAGTTCTCATGCTTGCCATATCTATAGATTGTATACCGAGCTACACTAATGAGATATGGAATAGCGAAACACGTGTCTGTAGATTGTACTATTACGCTCCTTCACTTTGGTGTTGTTCAGCACTCAGTGAAGTTGGTGTCCTTTAGCGATAATGCAACGCCCACTACCCTTGTGGTAGTTTGAGCATTCTGACCCTACACCGCTTCACGTTCACGCTCTCTGGATGTGCGCATGGCTGCTATTGTCCCATAAGCGGTTGTCACCGGAAATAGCTTGGGTATAAATAGTTCTCATGCTTGCCATATCTAGATTGTACTGAGCTACACTGATGATCTGTGGAACACGTGTCTGTAGATTGTAAATATATATATATATATATATATATATATATATTATATGTTGAAAGGATATATGTTGAAAGGATTTATGGTGAAGGAAAATTTCGAGTGTTGGAATACATACAATTTAAGACCAAACCGGGACCAGTTGCGAAAAATGCAACTTCAAGGCCTTCCGGCTGGAATTGAACCCGCGACCCTGCGATGCTAGCGCAGTGCTCTGACCACTGAGCTACGGAAGCCGTTGCCGAGAGCCTAGTGGTGGTAATGCCGGGTGGTAATGCCGGTATATTATACATATATATCGTTACATTCCAATGTCATTGAAGTTCTCTTATTTCTCCTTTTCATATTATATCCAGTTCTTTTTAGAGCTTAGCAGTGTTCATATTTGTTCTTTTAAAACAACCAATTGTGGAAAGCCCCAGACACCTCTGATGCGTAAAATCAACCTGCACGAGTGCGTAAAAAACAGGGTCTTATACACCTCGAGCTATTAAGATAACTTTAACTAGTCTGTGAAAATATTTAAATGCTTTTTCTCTTCCTGTTTAATTTACAGTACAACGCAGCGCTTGATCCAACAAAATTATGTCCGTCACCTGCACTAAATTAAATTGAAGCAATTAAAGCGCCAATTAAAGCGCCAATTAAAGCGCCAATTAAAGCGCCAACTAAAGCGCCTTATAATTAAAGCGCCTTGTCCTTCAACGTGTCCCCCATTACTCGCAATACAAAGTATGGTTCGCCTTTGCATTTCTCGCATCGCATTTCTATTTGCTCGAGTACGCCTGAATATTCTAGGCCAAATATCAATAGGATTATGACAAGCACTCACATTCCGTGGATTTTGCAGGAGAAGAGCTCTAATATGAGTATTAATATTTTCCGCAGATTGCGTGGTTCTTCGCCTGGCAGAATTGCCCTGGTTACGGTTACGACTGGTTCCTGTATTCACATATGTGCTGACGTTGTTGAACTCATATTGGTTCTGTTAAAATCCCTTTAGATGCTTACATTAATCCGGAATGAGATGCAGCTTAATCCGGATTGAGTTCATTCCGGTTCTTATTCCGGATTGAGTTTCATTCCGGATTGAGGGGCTGTTCACATGAATCCGGATTGGGTTTCATTCCGCATTGAACTCATACCGGTTCTGTTATAATCCCTTTAGGTGTTTACATGAATCCGGAATGAGATGTATCTCAATCCGGATTGAGTTTCATTCCGGTTCTCATTCCAGATTGAGTTTAATTCCGGATTGAGTTTCATTGAGATTTCATGCCGGTGTCATACCGGTGAAATTTCATTCCGGTGCAAGATTCATTCCGGAATGAAAAATACGACCTAGAAGACTGAAACGAACAACACATGCGTGCTTTTAACATTTATAGACGACAATTTGCAGCTAGAGACAGGAATTGCGCCGACGTCATATTGTTCAATATAAATAGCTCTTTGTCGACGACGTTATAAATTAAAGGTGAATTAAATGCTTGTTTACTTGCGACCGCGTCGATTGTCGTTGCTAGTAATGCTTTTCCCTTTTCTTTATGTTTCTTCTTAGAACATTAGCCAGAGATTAACCAGGTGGGAAGCGTAACTTTGTTAAGAATATTAAAGCCCAGCATAAAACACGTAGAAAAGGCATTATAAAATTTTAATATGATCTAACGTTTCGTTGTATACATCACAACATCTTCAGAGAAGTTTATTCTTCGCCAAATTATCAGTTTAAGGCACATGTTGAAGTGTACAAGCGCATAAATCGCTGAAAGAAACATACCCGCTATCAACCTGCGGGCGGCGAGCAGAGATAAGACCCTGGGTACGAGGTTGACCCGCTATAATGTTATTCGGATCGCCATCTTGAAATTTCAGATTTCTCGCGATTTTCGATCCTGGGATAGAATTCCTATGCAAACGCGGTTTGAATTTACGTTCAATCCGAAATGAAACTGAATCCGGATTAATGTAAACAGCTTTTAAGCATTTTGTGTAAACCATGTGTAATTCCTACGTGTTTACTCAATTCATCTCAATAATCACTTTGTGGAAATCTAGACAGTACAACACTGTGTATTTACTTTGTGCAGTTTACCCAATTTAAACCATCTCAATGCCACACAATGTCATATAATCGCTATTCAAACCATCTCAATATCCACTTTTTGAAACCTAGTACAACACTGTGTGTAATTGTGTTCACTTCTGTAAACCAAGTAGAACATTCCTTATATTCCACATGGCTAATTTTCCTTTGTTCTTTTGATTGAATATATTAAATGTCCGCTGGATAAGAAGTAAGGTCGTAGCTTCGTGGACTAACTTGCTTCTTATCATGATCAATTGAACTGAAGAAAACGCATTCTACCAAGTTCTAGTGCATGTGTTGTGTAAGCAGCTAAACGAGGGGAGATGGGGGCTGGGTGTAGAGTTGGCGCGTGGGTGTTCTTTGGATCGTTTGGCTGGACAAATGTCACACATGAAAGCCCAACCTCCAAACGGTCCCACGTGCACTTGCGCGCCGGCTTTGTGTCTAGTCTTCCGCTCTTTTGGGAGGAAACCGATTACCCAGAATATCATCCCGGCATTACCACCACTATATATATAGAACTCGTGACTAGGCTCTCGGCAACGGCTTCCGTAGCTCATTTCAGTGCAGAAATATTTTTTTCTCATTACAACTGTTTTGTGTCTGTTGTAAACAAGTGCACAACGGAAACTAGAAATACGTGTACGCAACAACCCCCGCGCGGTTGCCAACTGGTATTTCCTTTGGCCGACTTGGGATAATATCGGTTTCATAGTAGAAGCAGGGATTGAGCAGGGGGGGTGTGAGAATTAATTTTGCCGACAAATCGTTCAAAAATAATAAACCCAGACATGAACGACCAAACTCCGAGTCACAGGAAAGGTGGAACTATTGGTATATATTGGCTTCTAGGGGGTCAATGAAAGTGGGGTCTAACTAAAAGAATAGTATAGAAAGGACTGGCGTACATCACACTTACATCATTACACACGTACATCCTCTGCTCTATATATCGTGATTTCGATTTTCGAACAGTAATTTGCTGTCTTGCCGAAAAAAGATTTGCCGAAAAAAGATTCGGCATAAAAGCAGCTAACAAGCTTAATAATCCACCATACATCCATGGTTATCTCTTACAAAAGGTATGAAGAAGCATATATCCAATTTAGCGAAAGCTGTCACTTCTAATTTTCAGATTTAGATGAATAAATTATACTCGGCTGAATTAATTGAGTTTTATGACAAGCCAATCGCATTATAGAATGGACCAGCCGATCCCAGGGCCATTTTCGCCGACCTTCCGCCGTGGAGGCAAAATGCCCTGGGTAACGAGGTTGATCACGCCGTCTATCCAAAAAATAATTAATCCAGTAGAAAGAGAAACAGAACTAACGGTCAAAATATCAACTTCACGATGTTGCATTCAGAAAGCTCTGTCATGAACTCAGGAAATATTGTTTCGTAAAAACTCGTAAAATGACAGAACACCTTTTAACACCTAGTAACACCTTTTAACACCTAGTAACACCTAGTAACACCTTTTCCGTATTTTACTTCGTTTTTGAAATATTTTAGTTTGTTTGATATGTAAATGAGATGGTCTCAGACGTCAGGTGTTGGGTGGAGAATTTTCATTCATTAAAATATTAGTTCCATCTTCAAGTTTGTTCCACAAATTTACTTGAAAATGTGCGTATAATAACTCCTCATGATAATGAACGTTGTAAACTTAGCAATCACTGAGATATAAGACATTTTTTAATGAGTGAAAATTCTCTACCCTGCACCTGAAACCATCTCATTCACACATCAAACAAACTGAAATATTTCAAAAACGAAGTAAAATACGGAAAAGTTGTAAAAGGTGTTACTCTATCATTTTACGAGTTCTTTCATATTAGACAAACTTAATTTTTGTTGCTAATGTCCTTTAAGATGTGTTTGGCCGTGAAACTAAGACCCGCGGATTATTTGTCTCAAATGTCGAGTTATTTTTTTTCTTTTCTATCTTCTATTCTTGCTATTTACGGAAACATTTCATTTTCCCAATAAAACTATTATTTATTCTCGTGTCCAGGCCCAATTAATTAGGATGCGCCAAATTGCGTGCATTGGGAACGAGAGGGATTGTTGCGTACACATATTTCTAGTTTCTTGTGAACATGTTGAGAAAAAACATTTCTGTACTTATTTCGCTATTTCGCAACCACAGCCATGTCTCTCTCAATTTATAAATATTTAATTTGTTCAAACCGTGAATCACTCTCAATTTTAATCAAATGATAATTGACATACACGCCGGCTTCGTCTGACAGAAATATATTATCGTGATATGAAGTTAATGCATCAATGTGATTAATTCGAAGACATATTGCACTGCACGAATTGCAATTTCATAACAGAAATCTTGTTTCTCGAAAGATGGAAGCTACAACCAAAATATGGCTTCGACAAATTCGTTTAGATAATTTCTGGCTGATGTTTTCGAGACAAGTGGATTTGCAACTGCAGGATCCGCATAACATCAATGTTATTTTTCAGCCAAAGGTTGCGATCAGCTTCCGAACAATCCATCACTTCAGTCTTCAACGCTGGCGTTTAAATCATCAACAAATGCGCAGATTACTGCAGTTAAAAGCAGAAAAGAGCTAACCTATGCTGACTGAAAAGATACTGTTAGCCACTTTCAATCATATATTTTACATCAGGGGAGAACGATCGAAGAACTGAAGAAGGTAGAGTGCGCACTGAGGAAGCAGATTAACATTAATGTCATCGCGATGCAAAACCATTTGATTTGAAAACATCAGCCAAATGATATAAATGAATTTTTCAAAGCCATATTTTGGTTGGAGTTACTTCCATCTTTGGAGAAAAAGACTTCTTGTTATGAAATTGTGACTCGTGCAGGGCGAAATCGGCAAATGTATCTTTGAATCCTTACGCATTATTTTCATACCACGTGGTACATTCAAATTGATCTCCAACGTTGATTTCCGAAACAACAATTAACCACGCCAGTGATTTCAATAGTAAACTTATTTAAAGTAAAAGCATAAACAAAACCAAAGAAATAAAGCAGCAGTAAAATTAACGTGAAAAATGGAACAGAGCCAACAACTACACAGTTAGAAAATACTTCGTGACATTTGATATTGGTATAGAAAATTCCATAATCAATTGTTTAGTCTTCGAAGCGTGTTCGTCAAGATACGTCTGGTTCATTGCGTCATCGCTTGTTCGTGTCAACAACCTGGACAATCAACTACCATTGTGGGATAACTCAGCCGGTAACACACACATTAAGAATATGACGTGTGACTTTCAGGCGACAAGAACGTTATTCCCGTATCGTTAAACTATTTCACGTACGTGAAGAATTAAAAGTGAATTAGAAATGTAATCTTCAGAGACGAAAGCTGAATACCCCATGCTAATAACTCTCCAGAAGAGCGGTATACCAATTCAATATTTCAACAACACTTTACATGACAGTGGTATTAATAGGTTTTCACTTCCAGCCACGACACGTGTGAATGAATATTAAACATGACAATCTCAAGTCGATAAACAAACGCATTTTCATATTCATTTTCCCTATACTATAGTCATTTCTGTATGCATGATTTTTTCGCCCACGGACTATACGAGCCATTTAAGCGCCAGTTGGCCAGGTGGGTAATGCGTATATCATAGATAACTGGGGTTGCAATTATAATTGACCTTACTCTTAATATTTTTTTACGCGGTTAGTCACGTTTGTTGTTTCTTCTTCCATTCCTTTTCACACGCATGGTAAACAACATGTTTAACTAATGATTTATTTTGACGGATAGCCTCGATCGAGTAGGGTAGTTCGATTATGACTTCGTCATCTTTATAGTCAGATTAATATGTTCGATTAATATGTTCTCGTAAGTATTAAATATGTGCATTGTTGCACAAATTTACCAACATGTTTCGTTCTTAATTCGTTGAATTGGCTTGGGGGCTCTATTCTCAGCGCGGTTTAATAACACAAGCCTTCTCCGCAACGCTGTGGTTTCTGTTTTCCGAGTCAAATCGCTTCCAAGGCCATGTACGAGCAATGTTTTCGCTGGGATTGCAGGGAAGTATACTGTATAGGGATTGTGAAGGGATTAAGGAGGTTAGATCAACACCAGACCAAAGTGTGTATTTCTGAAACGACCTGAATTGTTGCCAAATCGTTCTTGTTAACCGGTAATACGGTATTGCAAAATCAGCCTCGGGGTTTATCGATATGAATAATCCTGCAGTTATTATACCGTGAGAGCTGCAGTACAGTATGTATACTTTATCTAATTTATTACGGAGAAAAATACGCCTAACAACCAATGTTTTGGTAAGGAATGCACACTCACAAGCGCTTGCACAGCAACTGCCGCGAAATGCAATAGTCACTTATTGTGTAAAGCTATGTTAATTACTGACCGATTGGCGAACGCGATTATTAAATCTATAGTATCGAGCCATCATCCGGATTGTATGGAGTCAATTCATAAGATTGTTATCAACCCTGGTCGCCAATTCTGAGTTCTTCATATACTTGTTGGTTAATTTCATATATCAGGATGATATATATTGGTTCGAATAATCACAGGGTGGAAACTCCACCACATAAACATTAAACAGGAACTTAATACAACCGACAATAATTAGGGAGTAATCTAAACGCGCAAGCTTGGATTTCGCTGAATTAAGGATACGCGAATGGATACACGAATGGATGCCGACCAAGCTGTAACCCACCGACGCTGTTCTTAACTATACTATAACTACTGTTACCTTTTTATTCTCTGCAAAAGATTTTTGACGATATCTTTATTGCTTATCGCCCGTCGTGTACGCCGCAAAACATCCTTCTCTCCCGTCTGCGCCATATCTAATCCTTCTTTTATGCCTCCTAACCAATGCAAAGTCCTTTGCTTTTCCTGAATGTCTTGTGCGGCGATCGTGTTCACTAAATAATGTTCCAGCTTGTCCACTCGTCGCAAAGCTTTGTCGAGGCGGTCACTGACGTGGATAAATAGAAGCGTGTTGACCGCGAGATAACCAACGAGGATCACGGCCGCAAACACGTTGGCAGACGAAACAATTCTGTATCCAAGTATTTTATACATTCTTGCAGCACTCTTTGAAGTTTCAAAAATCCTGCATCATTTCGAACAAATATTGTCTGAAAAAAGTCCAGAAATCATAAACAGTTATATGTTGATGAATTAGAACAGGAAATAACAAGGTAACGTGCCAGGGACCTGAGCATTGTTGTCGTATTCTAGCTCTGTATTATATGTCAGCAATTTGTTGGTAATAACATGTCATCATAGCCCCCTACGGTATTTATTTATGCAATGTCACTGATCCGACATTGGCTTGACCGCAGCAATTTAGTGGAATTGCGTGCACGTAAAACAAAACTCGTCAAAGTTAAGATCGTTCGTTTGCTGTACGTCTTTTCTCTGTTTATTATGTTGCGCGCGCAATACCGCGCAATCATTGTAAACGGTTCAGCTCACATTTCACATCGGTAGTGTTCGCTAAAATTCGCACCATTGTTTATTAGCACCAACTGCTATTAATCTGTAGTGTTAGGCACTAAACCACAAGGACAATTCGCTTAGGGCTTAAGGCTTATGAGTAAAACCCAGGAAAAATGCAAGACCCCACCAAAGCTGGAATAATTTTATCTCTCGACGTCTCGTAGACACCGAGTACCGGCTTGGCGCAAATTGATTGATATTGAACATGGGTAGAGACTCGCCTGATTCCTATAGTGACCAAGCAAGGTCCGAAGGTCGTATGTTGTAAGATTTATTAGACGCGCGGGATCCCAATGGCAGTGTTTCTCCTTTTCCACGGTACAGGGACACTCCGCGTCTTTCATTTCAACAAAGTATTTCTCTGCGCAGCTGAGCCGGAGGATCAGAAGCATAAGTAGACTCGATATTATGAACACTGCACAGACCACGTTGAGTCTTATTACGCATGAATATCGTGCGGGATAAGAACGTATTGAATTCGAGCAACTGTGCTCTGTTTCCAGTTGCCTCTATGGGTTTCATTCCAGTTGAAGACCATGTCCACGTTCTCTTCAAAAGAGTGCTACTTTGCGTCTGTCATTCGCACATGTGAAAAGTTGCCAAGTACTTTGGAGAAGGATTACGATCCTGCCAAGTAATTAAGTGGGGGATAATCTAGCAAAGAGGAGATCTCATTTTCTTGTTATTCCTCATCTTATGTGAACAAGTTGTTTAGTCGGTGAGGCACTGAGGGTCAGAGGTGAGATCTCAGTAGGAATCACGCATTTTAATTCCCTGCATGTGTAAACACACAATCTATGTTCACACCAAGAGCAAATGTTTCCAAATTCACATTGTAACGCCCTCTCAAAGCGATCAAAAACAAAACGGATGCAAACACTATCGCCATAAACGCAATCTCGTTCAGAGTACACCTGTCCGCTTGCACTGCAATTTGTTTATTTACTTCTTTGGTTCAACAGCAGCAATGTACACACGTTGACTTTTCAATCACAGACTTCACGGCGTTCGCGTCGAGTAGAAACATAATACTAGTACATATTATTTCGGCATTAATTATAATATGGTGCAGCGACTTGGGCGGTATAATATGGTGCAGCGACTTGGGCGGTGAAGGAAGAACATGCGAAGAAGCTGGAAGTAGCGGAGATGAGATGTCTGCGAGCGATTAGAGGAGTGACAAGACGGGACCGAATGAGAAATGAAGACATAAGGCAGGAAGTGAAGGTGACGGAACTGAGAGAGAAGATAAGAGAAATGATGTGCTAAGGACACGAAGAGAAAAGAAGAGGATGAGTTTGTTAGATGATCAACTGAGCGCAGGGAGACGGGAACAAGGAAGAGAGCGCGACCGAGAAAGCGATGGATGGCATTGTGTTCGAGATGATGGTAAAGTCAGGGATCTGAATAGAGTTGCTGATGGAAGAATAGACAGTGGAGAGCGGTGTTGAGACGATCCGACCCCCCTTTGAGGAGGCAAACGGAATGATGATGATTATTATTTCGGCATTACACCAGCTTTTTAGAATATTCGAGTTAATAAGTAGTGTCACCGACCTTGGAAACTTCACCTTCGTTAAATATCACCTCATGGGAATTTCGAGCTCATAATCTTATTGTTAAATATCACGGACCTCACAGAATTTTCGAGAGGTGATGGTAACGCACCTCTTATCACGCAAGGTGACGCCATCCGCATTGTCTTTATAGACCCCGTAATAGGCATTGCGTTCACATGATACTGCCAACCGGCATGAAATGACATGAAACCGTAATGCTAACCGAAATGATACAACAATTACGTGGAAACGCGCGTGTTGTAATTTGTTGTAATTCAATCGGCGCCGCAATTTTCCCTTTCGTAAACGGTCGTTACCATCCCGAAGCGTCGTTACCATCCCAGCTCTCGAATGTTGGGTAAGCGGAGTGAAATTCCTCGTGGTCCCAAGGTTCCCGCATACTTTGTTTGGTGCGGTGACATGTTCATCGTGAAATTCAAAATATGTATGCTGCGAGGTTTCAAAATATTTTTGTGAACTTGCAAAATATATTTGTCGACCAACAAAATGATAGTTTGTCGACTGAAACTATTATATGCGCATTGCATATATGGACCACTGTAATATACTGTATAACCATAAATGCAGTTAAGCATTTCTGCATTTGCCATAGAACATTCGTAAAGTCACTTACTAGTCATAGATGCTTTTAAATAAGTGATAAAACGTGTCGTGCTGCGTAGGCAGTGTAGAAATGTATAAAAAGGTTGGTGTACTGCCGAAATAGCGTGTAAGTTGTCTAACGTTTCGAGCGAAGGCCCTTCGTCAGAGAGTGAAACATAAAGTGAAATAATCACTCAGTTATTATTTCACTTTACGTTTCACTCTCTGACGAAGGGCCACTCGAAACGTTAGACAATTTACACACTATTTCATAGACTTGCTCCAAATCTACCTCTTGATTGTTTCGGGTTTGTTTCAATTTGTTTTTTTCAAAGAACTCGCCATATAGATGCTTGTTCGCTCGATAGAAATATTATGAAAGAACACGAGGAGTCGCGAAATAAAGTGTGCGGGAACCTTGGGACCACGAGGAATTTCACTCCGCTTACCCAACATTCTATGAGAGCTGGGATGGTAACGACCGTTTACAAAAGGGAAAATTGCATCGGCGACTGTTGTAGAAGTTGACTCAGGTTCAACATCTACAACAATTACAACAGTCGCCGATGCGACAACAGTTAATGGCAACATCAATCGCCGACAGTCGGCGACAGAAACGTGTCACATGATGGTAAATAACCAATCAGCATCAAGCGTTGCGTCACCACGCAGCCACATTGCCAAGTCTTCAGTCACTTTCCAATCACTTCACGTGTTCGCAAGTCACTTCGTATTAGGATATATCCAAGAATAAGTGAAATGGATAGTTTAATAGCTGACGAGCGGTTCATGGATGTTGTTCGCGAGTACCCAGCTATCTACCAAAGATCGTCGGTTGAATTTCGCGACAAAAACAAGAAATTAAATTCTTCGCACCGAGTGGCAGAGGCCACCATTAACTGCGCCATTTACGTTCAGCGTATTTATGATTTCATGAGAAAAGAACAGAAAGAAGTTTAGGACAGTGTTGTGGTCGAATTCAGTCGGAGAAGAACAGCACTAACACTCTAACCCAGGTCTACATAGTACAATTTACCAAACTGCCAGCATGCGCAGTTTCAACATAAATCGGCGATTACTAAACCGCGACGTCCTGAGTACTAAGGGAGAAATCGGCGTCTGAATTACAACAATTACAACTATGTGGAAACATGACTGTTGTAATTCAGTCGACGACAGTCGGAAACCAGATTTAACGAAATTATTCCTTACCGGCATCGTGTGAACACCTAACCACCGTAATGATTTCATCACAGTTTTACGAAACTTTTTTCTCTGTTAAAAATACGGGGTAAAAGAAGCGCAGTGGCGGGAATTTTAATAAAAATGGAGTTAATGAAGCTGATAGTCTAACGCGAGCTTGTGTGGCACACGTTCGACGGACAGTAAAAAAAGACGCATTTATTAATAATAATAATAATAATAATAATAAAGACGTATTAGGAGCATTATACAATAGTCTCAATGCTCTTACAACAATATATTCTTAATGTTACTTATAAAACTAATTACAGTTTCATTATAAGATAAAGTCTACTACATATATTACCACTATCAACAATTTTAAAAAAGAAAAGTCTTAAGTGCTGACATAAAACTACTTAAAATATCAATGCTTCTAATTTCCTGTGGTAATGAATTCCACAATTTTGGTGCGGCAACTGAGAATGTTCTGTCTCCATGAGTCACCGTTTTGGATTTTGGCTCAAGTAGCAGATTTCGGTTTAGATGCTCTTAAAGTACGAGTAGGTTTATATTTAGTTAGTAAATCAGTAATATAAACAAGTGCCTGGCCATGTAAAGCTTTGAAAGTAATTATCAGTATCTTAAAAACAATCCTTGATCTCACTGGGAATCAGTGAAGATTACGAAGCACAGGGGAGATATGATCCGATTTTTAAACTCTTGCAACAAGTCTGGCAGCTGTAACAATTAACCATTTCTGCATTAAGTTCATTAACCATTTTATTACAGCTACGTACCAACAAACACAAACGAAAAAAGAATAAACGACAACGACGATTCTGAACTAGACCTGGACGAACTTCTTCTTGCTGGAAGAACTTTAGAGAGGGTATTGTTTTGGAAGAGGAATAAAAACCTTTCAAATGTCCATGTCTGGAGTAGCCAGATGGCGAATGCGATTTAATGTCAAAAAATGTAAATTTTTGCTTTTTTTCACGAAAGAACACCGTTAAGGATATTAAAAATAACATGAATGATGTTAGTCTTGATCGAGTTAAATCGGTCAAGGACCTTGGAATCACTGTGACGGATGACTTGCGCTGGGCTCAACACATCTCGGAAATACCCCTAAAGGCCAATCGAACTTTAGGATTAAGAAAGATGGTATGCAAAGACATAGAGGATGTACATATTAGGAAAGTTCTGTACTGTTCACTGGTAAGACTTCAATTGGAATACGACACTGAATTGTGGTCTCCTAATCAAACCACATACAAGCGCATGTTAGAAAATGTCGAACGTAGAGCAACTAAATTTATTCTTGATTATCCTCGACATATTAGTTATAAGGAGAGACTTCTCAAGTTGAATATGTTTCCTTTAGAACATCGAAGAATATGGAAACGATCTGGTGTTTTTCTCAAAATGTCAGAATGGTTTATATGTCTTAGATTTATCGTGAATTGTTGAAAAACGGTCTACTAAATATGCCATTAGATTACTCAACATTAACAAATAACAATTTCAATGAGATTAGATGCAAACAGAATCTTATAGACATTCTTACTTCCCTAGAGTAATTAGAGCCTAGAACTCTTTGCCACATGAACTGAAGACTATCTCAGAAACTAATGTTTTCAAGAGGAAATTAAGCGTCCATTTAAATAGTAAATTGATTAGTTATATCCCCCTTAATATCAGAGGTTTATAATTCATAGTGTGATATGTACGTATTTGCATGTTAAAGTTTTTACCTCGTACTTTATTTTACATTATTTGTATTTTTTATATTATTTTTATTTGTAAGTAGAATAGGTAGGCAGATTCAATAGCACTTTCAGGAGATGACGTCAGTAGCCATGTTTGTCATCATTTACCCATAATTCTTGCGGTCTTGACAAAAGAAATAGCTCATTTGCAATCATTTGTGAGTCAAATTTGGTTTGTTTGTCCGCATTTTGAGCTACCAGCAACCAGACACAGTGCTAATGGGGCTATGCTCTGTCTGCCACCCGTCACTTGTAATTTTGGTGATTAATTCTAGTAATTAATTCTAAACTAATTAACTAAACTATCAAGGTATATATCTATCAACCTATCATGCTTGAGCATGGCCCTTTTCCTCCATTCTGAGTCTAATGTCGCAGGCCTACGAGGTCTGTAAGATTTTTCCTCCTTCTCTTCTTCCACTACCTTAATTAGTTGCCCCTTTATTCGATTCTTCACATCCACTCCTACTTCCAATCTCAATGGGTACAGTCTTTGCCCATTGATCTACTCAAGTACTTCGGCCTCGCTTTTGCAACGAGTCTCACATTCGCACCTCTTACAACGTCACCTTCCATCTTATCAGCCTTTCTACAACAGCCATCTTTCACGTTTCAATTTCTCGTCATACACTAATACGACATCACCCAATTGCACTTCGCTTCTCTTTCGTTTCTCGTTTCCCTTATCGATGCTCCCTGAGATCGGCCAAGTACTCTCTTTTCCAACGATTCCAAAAGTGTATTCTGGTCTTTGCCAAGAATCTGTATCTTTTAAGATGATAATCAACATCATCGTCATCAATCGTTACTAACCCATCTAGGATAGATTGAAGTCTGTATCCAAAAATAAGATGAGATGGTGTTAAGGCTTCTACATTTATACTTGCTGTTCCTTCGACTTCAACTAACGTCATTAAAAGCTCATCGTACCTCAGCTTAGCATACCCCAATACCTTTCTTAAACAACCTTGTCTAGTTGTCTTAGCATTCCCGAATACCACAACGTTTTACGGTGCCAACCATCTTTTCGAAAAACCCTTCCCACCATGCAGGGGTTCTTTCTAAATTAAATTTCCACTCTATGCGATTATTTTCCAAGTACCCACTCAACTGCATGTATGTCATCGCAAAGCCCTTTCAACACTCCAGACGCAGTCTAAATGTCTTGGCATTATCTGATACAAATTGTCTCCTTTAGCAGACGTTGTGAGGCGAATCCCCGTCCCCCACGTGGGGGGTGGGGATTCGCCTCACAACGTCTGCTCAAGGAGGCTATGACGCAAAGCGCCTTAAACAATTCAAAAATGTGTATGTAAGTGAGACTCCGCACAAGATCCAAGTAAATTACTCGAGTGACGCAACAACGCCACATAAACCTTTCCCACCCACTTGCTTTCCTTGACATATAAGGGTCCGGCAAAGTCAACTCCAACCTTGGAGAATGGAGGTGCTTGTTTCACCCTGAAGTCTGATAGACTCACAACTCAGCTGGAATCTCTAAATCTAAGTTTTCAAGTCTACCCTTGAGGCGTAAAACATCATCTTCCTCTACAAGATTATCTGTAATCTGTTCACTATAGCTATCTATAATTCTGTTCATCTGTTGTACCCTCGATACTTCTTGAGCTGTCTTTACCCACACTGTTTCTGCTTCGCTAAGCTCATCTGTAATCGTTTAAAAATACACCAACTTTCTCAACTTTAGGGACGGTCATTATTTATGGCCGAGGACAGGTGGGGGCCGAAGAGAAAATGGTTGAGTAACTGAAAATTCTAAGACCTAAATAGTTGGGTAAAAAAATAATGGCTTCTCTGAAGGGTTGGGTAGCAAAAGTTTCACGACCATTTACATAAAAAATATTAAGAGTTTATCACTTAAAACTGGTTTCTCCAGTGAGTCCAGTTCTCTTTAGTCATCATTGCACATTAGCTTTTGTTATTGTATTCCTCTCCATGTTTTCCTTGGATTCCTGCTCTGTATAGGGAGATAATAATCTGATTTAACTTTTTTCTTCCTGGGTATGGGTAAAAGATTTTCTTTACCCATAAATGGGTGGGTCGGTTAAATTTCTGATCTTAATTTGATTGGGTAAAATGTTTTTTAGAACCAAACTATCTTTCTACGGCCACCTCGATCATAAATAATGACTGGTCCCTAATGCGTCGTATAAACATGCACTCTTATCTTGGTAGCTTTTGCTTCTCCTCTAACAACGGCATGGTGAGGTAGATAATGAACCTTCTCAGCTCTTTCCATTTCTACAACTGGCTCAATCATTCCTTTGTCTAATTGTTCCTGGATAAGGCCACACCAATTTGATACTTCGGGGCACGGATTTCAAAATTTTTAGGGTCGGTCGGTCGGGAAAAATTGGAAATAAAAAAAAAGTACAAGCTCGTACCCAGTCTTTTCACCCACCTCGCCTGTGAAAAGCCTGGGTACGAGGTTGAAAAAGCAGAAAAATAACCAATTTTTGATCAAAGTAAATAATATGTACAAATTTTATTTTATTTTGGTTTTACAAAAACAGGCTCGGTCGGATCCGTGCCCCGAACAATTAAATTGGTGTGGCCTAACTCTGTCATACTCTAGTCTTCTAACACGTACTTCTGGTTCCTTTCTTAATCTATATATGAAGCTGCGAGTTCGTGCGTTTTAAGCTGTTACGATAATTTGAAGGCAAAGGTTCGTGCTCCTCCTTCCATGGCAAAGTATGGCAAGCGTACCTGATAACGTCTACCATTAAAGCTGATTTCATCCACCACTGATTCATGTACCTCGCAATCTTCCCTTATCGCTACAGTATCAAGTCCCACAACCTTTGAACGTCGTCAGACAAACCATCAGAAATGGAAACTCTTTCTTCTTTCACATTTCTACATTCACTTCTTTCCTGTATCCGGATCCTTTAACTGGCCCAGACAAAACCCACCACATGAGCTTTGTTTATACAGCTACAGGCTCATGTGCCTTTCCTCTCACAGTGTCCCCATCTTGGAAACACACAGATAATCTGATCCGATGAGCACATCCAGAGCCCTCACAAATGAGCGAGTTGAGTGTAATCCTTCTTCCTCATCTCAACATGCTCATTCCTTACGTGGGCAATCGATGACACACCATAAGCTTGGATACTTCTTTGTCCCTCCTAATTGGACTTATCTCAACTTCAAAAACCTCCCGAAGTCCCCGATTTGTCATCGCCTGAACGAACGTGCTAATTTCAATTCACTCTTTCCGACGAAAGACTTGTGACTACCAGTGTCAATTAACATTTTTCTGAGGATACGAGCTTGAAGATCATCCATGTATCGTCTGTCTAATCCAAGCTCTCCCACATTCACTACAGCAGTGTGTATATTAACACATTACCCTAATTGGTACTTCATTTTTGCATCCTTAACAAACCCTTGCGATGTCTGTAACACCATGGACTCGAGTCACTCGACGTGCAAATTTGGTCTCGCGTGACTGAATAGACTTGAGCCTTCTTGAACCCCCAGGCACACAAAAGGAATATGTGATGCCTTTTCGAACACAATTTACAAATATTCGTTTTACTACAACAGCTTTTAGCTACATCTCATTTCCCTAAAATACGTAACATCCACCATATTTACAACTATAAACTTTCGATCACTAACCGTACTGTACTTATCATTTCGCAGTATATAGGCTTCGTGGTTGTGCCAGGCAAGCTTCCGACTTGGCCATCAAGCTTGCTGTTCGATAATCTGCCTTTTCGCCCTTGTGGTTGTCTCGCGGTGGTTTCCGTCTTGGAGTCCAGTGTTCTTCTCGCAGTTCTAATTCACCGAGGAGTTCCTTGATCAAATGAGCCATTTTCCAGTCGTTGTGCTGCTTTCCACGCGTGATACTTGAACGCACGGCTTCAGATACTTGTCGATTATTGCGGAATAATAGTAATTATAATAATATTACTTGAAGGCACTCACAGACTGCATACCTCCGCCAGCGGGTTATTTATTGAAGACATTTTATAAGGTAAATTTAGCACATATTTAAGGTTGGTCCTGGTGCATCATGACCATTACCATACTTTTTCATATACAATAAAATATTGTTGTTGTTCAATGTACGATCTACACGTCTATAAACTTATTTTATCTAGAGTGAATAAAATGCTTCATTGCACTCATTTCTACTCAAATATTATGCAAAATTATATGTTGTTCCTTAGGCCATGACCGCACTTTTGTATAAACAATGAAACTGACAAGTCCATTGTTTTTTTGTGAATTCAGCTTGTTTGCAAATATTAAAAATTTGAATATGGTAGCTTTGGCTGTAAATTAGGCCAAAATAAAAAATACCTTGGTTTCCGGTTTCCCGACCCTACCTAGTTTTTGGCCAGTAAAATACCGACCCTAATCTTTTTATTTAACTTTTGAGAAGACTGGGCAAGAGTTGCAGCTTCATTTGTATCCTGGGATAGCAAACATGGCTGCCGATCCTGGCAGCATCCTCAATATCAGCGTGGTTTGGTAAAACCTATTGTTCGTCCATGCAATGTTTGGGGGAAAAAAGTAAAAATAAAAATAAAAACCGACCTACCCTACCTAATTTTTTTCAGCATAAAATAGGAAACCAAGGTATATATTTTTTCTTGGCCTTACCATCCGGAGTAAAATAATTGGTATCGTTCTCTAGCTCTATTTTTTCCTTGAGTGAGATACACTTTCATTCTATACTTTTCATTAATGACCAACCGAAAGTTGTCACGTCATCAACTGTAGCTTGTTTTGCTGATAACACTAATGATCTATCACAGGGTGGACACTACTGAGGATCATGCGGTTACAATCTGATTTGATAGTCTTGTGTCGTGGTCGGAACCCTCAGGTTTATTATTCAACCATTCCAAGTGTAAGTCCCAACACATTACACGCAAGAAAACCCCCGTGCATTTCACATACACCATCACATACACCTGTTTAGAGACCTGTGTCAATGAAAAGGACCTCGACCTATGTGTCGCAAACGATCTTTCGTGGTCTAAGCAGGTCAATGATCAGTGCTATAAATTCAATATACATGTATATTACTATATATAGAACTATATACATGTGTAAGCTGCTCGGATTTGCACGAAGGTCCACTGTGCACGAAGGTCGACACGACGCACTCTGTACCTAGCTTTGGTGTGTCCGCACCTTGGGTACGCAACGCAGGTGTGGGCACCGCAGACTATCGAGCTCCTCAAACGTGTGGAACGAGTGCAAAGACGGGCTTCTAAATTTATCCTGAAGCTACCCTTCCTATGTGAAACCTCATATAAGGAGAGACTGAAGTTAACTAATTTGCTACCGATCTCATACTGGCACGAGTTTCGTGACCTAGTGTTCTTTTTCAAGGCTGTTAATGGCGTCTAATTGATATAAACAGAGACGCTTTGCCGCTTATCAGAAATACAGACATGACAACACGATCATCCAGTAACAACAATGTATACACTTTTATTCCAAGGAAATGTAAAACACTCACTTATCAGCGCTCCTTTTTGTACGAACATGTAGAACGTGGAATATATGTCCTCCCAAAATACCTTATAGATACAAATCTATTCGATTGAAATCCTTTAAGAAGTCCTTTTAGAATATTATCATTGTGCCCTAAATAATATATTTGACGGCAAGACGACCCTCGGACATGGACGTCCATCTGCCCGAAGTGTAATGTTGCTCGCGCTCTTGTTCGTATATCTTGCTGCTTTTAGATCCTTTAGAACTCTCACAACTTTTAAAACTCAGTAATTGGCGAAAGCTGTTGTGGTATCCCAGCCTACTTGTATGTTGTATTTATGTACTTATTGTACTTTTTTGTGTCATATGTACTTGTTGAATGTTCTGGCGAAGCTTAACAAATAAATAAAGAAACATGCAACCAAACAAATTGGTGCCCTCAATAAAAAAATAAAGGCTTTGATTAAAGGCTTCACTTTTCACTTAAAACAAAAATAATTAAAACAAAAAGGTCAGTTGACATTTGAAACTTTGGTCGCAGCAGTATACGAGCGAAGTGGGATACAAATTTATCTCCATGATTGATTATGATTGAGTATGACAATACATTTCTAAATTGTTGAACACATAATGCTTGTCATAAATGCACACATAATGCTTGCCATGCTGCGACCCATGCTAGTTTTGGAACAGCTACTGCAGTAGGCCTTAAAATTTAAAATATAATTGGTTGCTAAGCTTGCCCTTTCAATTTTCGAGAGTAGTAAAAAAGTAGAGTGCTGTGTAGACAGTGTTTTGAATATTAAGTGAAAAGGTGACCAAAATTGAAAGAATCCAAAAAGGTGCGACAAGATGGATTTACCGCTCTGCTATGACAGAGAAATTCGAGACGTGCTCTTTTTTTACAAGGCACTCCATGGTCAGATACACTTGAACATATGCAACTATGTTAGTTTTATTAATCACGACCGTACACGACTCACTTTAAATCCTAGTCTTATACTTAAAGTTCCGTTATGTAAAACAAATACATTCAAGGGCTCATACTTCAACCGGACTGTTCATTTATGGAACTCAGTGTGCAAAACAGATTGACCTACTATAGCTTCCTCGCTTTATCTAGTTTTAAGAACTTTCTTCGTTGCACTTATTCGTCCTTACTTACTTCAGTTTTTGATGTAGACATGTCATGTACTTGGTCTCTTGTTCGGGACTGCCCTTGTCACAGATATTAATTAGTTTTTTCTTATGTCATTGTTTTTAATGTATGTATTAATGTATCCTCTCTCGTTATCGTGACACTGGTCACCCTGTCTCTTTTAATGATTTTAAGATTATTTCGAGTTGTACTTTTGAATCAGAACTTCTTTTACGCGAAACTCTATACTCATTCGCGATCTCAAACTTTCTTTAAACACAAATATTAGCACCGCACCACTTTTGCTTTTGTATAAGCTTATAATTCTGTCAATATTTACTTGTCATTGACATTGTACAGTGTTGTCTCGTCTTGTAATATGTATTTTTAGTATTCTCTTTTGATGGGTTAATTAATTTATGACAAACTTAGACTTTCTGCACTTATTTAAATTATTATTCTCTGAAGATGTTGTGATAACAACGAACAGTTATAGAACATTAATAAATATTATAATTTCACTCGTGTTTTACTTAATATAATGGTTTTTGTCAAAATATTATCTGTCAAAATATTATATTTCACTCGTGTTTTACTCAATATAATGATGGTTTTTGTCAAAATATTATCTGTCAAAATATTATATTTCACTTGTGTTTTACTCAATATAATGGTTTCTCTCAAAATATTATATATATATATATAGATGAAATATGATCGAACACAAGTATAAGTTATAGGCAAAATTATTTCATTTCGACAATAAGAAGATTCGAATAGCCACACTTGTTTTTAAATAAATAACATTTTATTTAACACACAAACGTTTTCGCTGTTCTTAGCTTTTCTGAAGAGCTAAGAACAGCGAAAACGTTTGTGTGTTAAATAAAATGTTATTTATTCAAAAACAAGAGTGGCTATTCGAATCTTCTTATTGTCGAAATGAAATAATTTTGCCTATATATATATATATATATATATATATATATATATATATATATATATATATATATATATATATATATAGCAAAGTGAAAAGGTGGTAAACTGCCAAGAATTTAGTGACGAGATACTGACGTACGAGATACGTCAGTATCTCGTCACTAAATTCTTGGCAGTTTACCACCTTTTCACTTTGCTATATATTCAAAACACTGTCTACGCAGCACTCTACTTTTTTATATATATATATATATATATATATATATATATATATATATATATATATATATATATATATATATATATATATATATATATATATATATATATATATATATATATATATATATATATATACTAAAACGAATGTGATGTTGTTCACGGAACGTTGAAAGTGCTCAATACCATAAAGGTAGAGCGAATATATAGTGAAAGTGGTCTTACCTCAAAATGATAAAAGCCGCAACTGTCAGTTTCACGCAAGGCGATCTTCAGGCGAATCTCGCCTGAAGATCGCCTTGCGTGAAACTGACAGTTGCGGCTTTTATCATTTTGAAGTAAGACCACTTTCACTATATATATATATATATATATATATATATATATATATATATATATATATATATATATATATATATATATATATATATTTATATATATATATATATATATATATATATATATATATATATATATATATATATATATATATATATATATATATATATATATATATATATATATATATATATGTATATTGAGTATTTATGTAGTATATATTTGTGTATATATTTGTGTATATATTTGTGTATATATATATATATATATGTATATTGAGTATTTATGTAGTATATATTTGTGTATATATTTGTGTATATATATATATATATATATATATATATAACTACAGACGGTACCGTTTCGGCCTTTTGGGCCTGATCAGTGTAGTGCTGATGAGTAGGATGAAGATGACTGCTATTTACAGTCACCCTTGATGCACACAAAATGTGGGACATCAAGAATATATATATATATATATATATATATATATATATATATATATATATATATATATAATATATATATATATATATATATATATATATATATATATATATATATATATATATATATATATATATATATATATATATATATATATATATATATATATATATATATATATATATATATATAAATAACTGATATTGTCTGCATACAGTCTATTTTCAATAAGCCCTCAGAAGATTGTGCTCGTATGTCGGTATTGCCATTAAGATTAACTATATATTACGGTAGAAAATGATAGAAATTCTATGACTTACCCACTATCAAACTAGCACAATATCAAAAGCTTCTGGAATACACATATACCACAAGTGACAAGCACACAGGAACAACTGAAAACAAATAACAATTACTTAATTAAAATACTAAGAAAACTATTTGCTTCTTATAATCCGTCTGTCAAGTGTAAGATAAGGGTGAAGATTATTTGTGTATGGAATTGAAATTTCTTAATTAAGGCCAAATCGGATGCCAAAGAAATTAAAAAATGTAAATGAGTTTTTATTGAAAAATGCTTCTCTTGTGACAGCTAGAAATAATGGGTGAATCTTGTTTTTGTCAATCATTTTTATGTAATCTACTGGCAAAAGAAACATAAATAGACCAATCTCTCAAAAAATCTTTCAGTTATCATGTAATTTCATATTTTCAATGTAGAAGGATCGCAAAGATCAGGTGCTAATAATGCATAACTTATTAATATATAGAAATTAAACGAAAAACTCAACAGCGAGCTAGATAATTTAAATTTTAATAAGTATAATCAAACCAGTATCTAAAACAACGCAAAAAGCGTGCAATCGCATTTTTTAATGGCAGGTTCCTTTGAATATTTTGTATATTGAAGGCCAGAAGTACTCTTCAAAAAACGGCAGTATGCATGAGTTTCTTTTAATAACTTTCGCTATAGATTAAAATTCGGAATTCAAATAGTATAAGCTAACTTGAATGAGCGGCATTTGAACTCGCGATATTACATGGGTAAAAAGAATAGCCTTCACCTAACGGCTATACTAAAGACTGTCCTATTAATCAAGTGAGGTCGGTACGAGAAAGTATCTTAAATCGTAGGCCCTCGGAACCCCTATCGATTGGGCTTCTAGCCTGTTGAAAACGCCTGCGCAGGAGGTAGCTGTTGGGGTATTCCGTTCACCTAAGGGAGAGCCCCTAATGTGATACCATCCATGCAAAGGTAAACCCTACTATAATGTGGATCAGACTTCCTCTAAAATGAGTGATAAGTGTACAGTCATTTTGCATCTGAGTATTTCCATCATTTATAACTAAACTTTATTTTCACAAACAGAAAACCTTCACAACAAATTAAAAAGTACCATTAATGATAATTGCATGATTTCCAATACAAATAATCTTCCCATACTTTATACAAGAATGACTGTAATGAATTTTATTGTTGTTTTATTAAAGGTAATTTTATGTGCATATCTTGCAATGTCGTTTCACGTTTAGAGGCATTGCAAGATATATAACTGTATATATTCATCTCTCATTTTTCAAGGTGGCCAGAAATGAACTAAACAACAATGTACAATTTCAAGTCTAATAATGTGTTTTCATGTTCACCTTGAGTGAAGTGTATGACTATTTTTAATAATGGCGTCAAAAATGCATGGCCAGCTACAACCATATTTTTACATCAGGTGGCTTGATGATTGTAGTCGACAAAATGTCTGAAACTTTTTTGATGACCTCCCTCAAAATTGCCATACCCCCCCTCTAGGTCAATTATGAACGCTCCCTAAAAGAGTGATAAATCTAATAAACTAAACTTGCCTGAGGTTTTCGTTGAGACCGAGCGACAAAGGAGAGAGGTTTGTGTGGTAAAATCGAAGGCAAATACTTTCCAGTACAGACCGAACAAACGCGAGGTTAATAAAGTATTTATTATATGGCTTTAGTTAATTTTCTTCTCTGTTAAAATGCCATTTTCGTCTTCAATTTCTTCAGATGCTGCCGTTTACCTTATCTCTTCACTAGTATGTTTCGTTTCATTTTACATCAGTTAGGCATTTACTTTCCTTGCTTTTAGATGATTGAAAACTTTAAAGAAAAGCAATAATGATGTTCCAGCATATTTTATTGTTCGGTATTTTCAATGAAGATGCCTAGCTCTCTTTTATTTTCATTCAAATCAACTCAGAAATTTTCCCGCCAAAACTTACCGATCTGCAGTAACCAATCGGCGTGCGTTATTTGGCGTACAGACCTGAAACGAACTCAGCCTCGCTCAGCCATATAACAAGTCTAATTATATTTTTTGTATCGTGAGCGGGCGGAATCCTAGCCTTTCCCGCAACCTGATTGGCTGCAGCAGCGGGCGGAAATTTACGATATTTTGACCACAGTCACGGAATCCTAAATGCTAAAAATGTTTGCTTCATTATTAACTGGAAAGTGGAAAACTAATTGAGAAGGATGTCATAGGTTGGACGCAAGACATCGTCTGAATACTTCCCTGATTTAAACAAATGTCTGCAATAACGTCAACATTTTATGTAGATGAGGAGGGAAAGTACTTACAAGCAACGAGGAACTTTCTGTGAGTTGGGGAAGGTTGACCAAAATTTTCCAAGTTTTTCTTTTCTCTTTCCATGGAAGGAACACTTGTGCAATCGCTTCCTGAAAAGCAATAGCGCAATGAGGTGGAGGTATGCATACAAATACATTTTGAGTTTTGTATTAGCTACCATAAACTAACCATAAATTATTAATATGTCTTTGAAGTTGATTGTCCAGGTTGTTGTAGTCTTGAGAAAGACTATTGTTGGTGACTGACGTTTCGACGGCCTCAGCGGCGGTCATCTTCAGAGTCAAGTAAAGCGTGTTTGTCAGGTTTGCCTATATATATACATCTGGTTGTTACGTTATAGTTTGTTTGTGTCATAATTAGTGTGAGTGGGTGTTAGTCATGCGTTAAGCGTGGGCCAATATTGTTCTTCATCGGTTGTTTGTGTCATGATCAATGTAAGTGGGTGTTGCGTCATGCGTTAAGCGTGGGTGTATTGTTTGTCGGCAGGTCTATTGTTCGTTGGTGTGTGCGAAGAAGTCTTTTGTATGGTGTTGGTAATTGTTGTGATCTGTTAAGTGGTTTATGTTCCAAGTTGGTATACCAACTTTCTAATGTAAGTCGCTGTTTGTAGTTTGTGTTAAAGGCGATACATTCAGACGAGTCCCAGTCAATATCGTGCTAGCTTTGTTTGTATACGTGGAGTTCAGCTATGTGATTAGTCCTGTACCCGTTTCTAGTAGCTCGTTTGTGTTCAGCTAGTCTTAAAGTGCATGGGAAAGCCTAGCAAGCATCGATAAAATTATCTGCCTAAGGTATCAGAAATGGCATTTATAGGAATGCAACGAACTCTGTTTCCTTGCCAGTCATCAGTCATAAAACGTCTATTTCATGTCATGATGATCTGTCTCATTGCAGAACAAAGGATGAAGACCATCCGAATCTGGACTTTTGATGATCACTCTATCGTACAGGTTCGCTGTGCCTTTGGTACTGATGCAGCCAAACGAATATTAGCCTCCTCGTGGTTGCTTTGTAGTACAAATAGATGTATGAAGTTGTTCGTCCAGGTTGTTGTAGTCTTGAGAAAGACGATTGTTGGTGACTGACGTTTCGACGGCCTCAGTCACCAACAATAGTCTTTCTCAAGACTACGACAACCTGGACGATCAACTTCACACATCTAATGATACTCCTAGGTTCAAATCATTTACCTTAGTACAAATAGGTTATTACTTAAAACTCATTTTAGCCGAAGATATCCCTGTTTTAAGTAACGGAATATCTGATACCATTTAATAAATGCCATTTCAATTTTGCTGATGCTTGTTAGGCTTCCCCTTGAATTTTCAGGTAATTTCACAATTTATGGTTAGATTATAGCACAGGTTCCTTCCATGAAACAAAGAGAAAATGCTTGGAAATCTTTGGTCAACCATCCCCAATTCACAGAAAGTTTCTCCTTGTTTGTAAGTACTTTCCCTCCCTGATCTATACATGAAATGTTGACGTTATTTGTTCGGTTAATCTTTGTTTAAATCAGGAAAATTGTCAGACAATCTCTTGGCTCTAACCAGTAACAGCCTTCTCAAATCAATGTATTGCTGCTAAAGCGCATATATTTTTCTTCTGCAAATGGTAATGAATGACAACTGTCAAATATAGAGCTGTAGATAGTGTGTGCGATGCGTGGGTGATCGTGTGGGTGTACTGCTCGGTCGCAAACGTCGTGTACAACGCCGAGGTCACCGCAACCGACACTATGGAGAAGAAAGTCTATATCGATATGACAGTCTTTTTTCAAAGTCTTTTGGAGACCCGAAATACTCAAAGGAGACCGCACTTTCACACCACATTTGGGTCTTGAAAGAAAAAAATCGCGAGTTTACAGTGAAATGGTCAGTCTTAAGACGTGCACGTGCATATGAAAGTGGAGCCAAACGCTGCAACCTTTGTCTTGAAGAAAACTTGTGTATCATGAAAGCAGATAAAGAACACCTACTCAACAAAAGAACTGAGATCTTTTCTAAGTGCCGACACAACATCAAATTTCAAATTAACCGCCTGAAACGCATCATTACACGCCAATGACATGACGTCATCTACTATATAAATGAATAGTCACACCGACTCTTAATCAGTTGTCTGAAGATCGTCCAACGGCGTGAAACTCTGAGTAACAACAAACATATAAGTTATTACAACTATATCTGCTCTATCCCCTACGATATTGAGCGCTCACTATATTTTTACTATATATATATATATATATATATATATATATATATATATATATATAATATATATATATATATATATATATATATATATATATATTATATATATATATATATATATATATATATATATATATATATATATATATATATATATATATATATATATATATAATATATATATATACGAGGTTTAAGATATAGTAATTGCATTGTAGTTATGTCCTGTATGTGATTTAGAGGGGTTAATTAAGGGTAAAATTATGGGTATTTCCTGCATACGAATAAGGATTTAGCAGATTAAATACCATTGTAATAGCTTTTAGTTTTAGATTGGTACGAACATTTGATTGTGTGCGGTTGTGAGAAAAGTAGAATAAAGTAAAGAAATGTTCTCGTGTTGCGTTTTATTGAACCAACCAGGAGGAGAGTGAATCTCCTCAACACATGGTCCTTCGAGCCGGATAGTATTGGTTGCGTGAGACGGAAGGCTCAATAAAACGAAAGAAGAGAACGAGAGCTGGCCATGCATAAACCCTTCGTAAAAAGTATTAGCAGAGGTGAAAGGGACACACCCTGGAACGACAGTTCGAAACGACCAAGAAGTTAGACAACGAAATTCTTGACTTGCTCAATGAACTAGATGACGTTACAGACAAAGAGATTGCGAAAGAGATCGAAGATGCCAGAATCTTGAGATATAAGCGTTATCGGCAAGGCGCTTACAACTAAAAACAAGTGGCAGAACGATCATAGCAAAAGGAATTGTCGAAACTGAAGAGAAAGAGGTTCTTATTTTATTTTATTTTATTTTATTTTATTTTATTTTATTTTATTTTATTTTATTAGCCTCACCATTGTGCAATACCAAAAAGAAACCTAACATAGATTACACTATATAGTAATAAAACAATGGCAGGGTGACCGCAACAGCATACCAATTACTGCGGACCCAGAACTTAAAAGTATACCGTACTTGTACAAATAATAATAATAAATAATTACTGTTAATTTAATAATTATTTATTTATTTTTATTTAAAATACTTTGCCATTACAAACAGTACGGATTTACAATATTGACGATAGGATAATATCCACGGGAGCCAATTACGATGAGCCCTAACACACTTCTAAGTTACATTACTGGTTACATTTAAGTTAAAGGGACACTCCGGCCCAAATACAAATGCAGTTCATATGAAAGATCTTACTGACTTTAGTTTATTTTCCAAAGTTTCAGCATTCCTATCAATTTAGTTGAGAAGATATTGCTAGTTGAAGTTGAAAATTTGTGGATTTTGACGCCATATTGGTTTTGAAAATATGACGTCATTGAGTGAAGCTTTATCGTCAGTGGAGTTGTTTTGATGGCGATCACATAGTGAGTTGTTGAATTGTGAATTGTTGAATTGTGAATGGTCTTTGGACGAAAATTAGTCGAAATAAACTATTTAGTTCATCACGCAGGAAAGTAGAGGAGCTTCTTAGGCATAATACGAGACACGTCACTCAGTGACGTCATATTTCAGAAACAAAATGGCGTCGAAATTGGACAAACTCTCCAACTTCAACTAACCACATCTTCTTAACTAAATTGATAGGAATGCTGAAACTTTGGAAATAATCTAAAGTCAGTAAGATCTTTCATATGAACTACATTTGTATTTGGGCCGGAGTGTCCCTTTAAAGGTTAAAAACAACACGGTTTTTGGAGAACGTGTGAAAGATTTCTATTGACATGACATTTCACACAGTTTGATTTGAAAGTTACAGCATTGTCCGGGTCGTAGACATCTCTGAGTAGCCAGTTATACTTTCTCGTAAGACTACGTTTAAACGTAACAGCACTTAGAGACAGGTCTCAAACTGTTCCATATTCTACTTGTGCGGACAAAAAAACTGTTCTGGAATGATACTGTTTTAGCGCGAGGTATCTCAGTGAGAACGCCTGACTGAGTGTTATTATGACGCGTAAAACGAGTTTGTTGTAGCCATGGTTCTCGGGGAAAGTTTCTTGGGGAAAGTTTACACAACAACTGTAGCTCAGGAGGGCCGCAATACTCCATTTCTACACCCAGTCAAGATATAGTTATGATCAATAACTATTCATCAGATGCCAAGGATCGACATAACCAATGCCCAGCGCAAGCGCAGAAATACACCATTGCCGCCCCCCGGATCCACAGCCGTTCTATATTTGATTAATCTAATATTAAGGACGAATTTGATTAATCAAATTATAATTCGGCGAAGAAAATTCTGAGGCAACGATACGACCGAAAGAATGCGATACAAAAACGCATGTAAAAGAACCGTTGCAGATCCCGCCAATTTACAGCGACCGAGTTGGTTTGTCGCCATTTGTGAAAAGAATCTTTAAAGTTTACAACCATACATTTATTATTTGGCTTTAATATTAAGTGAGTGTATATACTTATTTAGTGTTGTCCTTGTGATTTTCTGGAAACATCAGCAGCCATTTAACACTTTCCTGTCTGGCTGAAAAACACCCAAAATTGAACCACCTCTTTGTTCTATTAAAGGGGCAGCGTCATGACTTGCGTATTCGTGCGAACTTGAAAAAAATCAGCCTGAATTTTTCAAGTTGGCTTACGATTCAAAATGGCGTCTATACTCGGTAAATCGCATGGCGGAAAGCGAGAGAACTCCGGTTACAAGAAGTTACAGGATCAATGTAAAGAAGCCAAGAAAAGATGGAACGATTCCCATAAAAGGATCTACTTGATCGAAATGATATACCTGTCATGGATTGATGCGAAATGCTTGGCTGGATGTAATTACTGAAGTGACAGTGACTTTGCTCAGTATATTTTTAAGCTAGAAAACCCCGCATTAGATTCACTCTTACGAGAGGTGCTACAACACCAATTTGTTTCACTTACCATATGGATTCGATTATGGCGTGCATGCCAAAGGACTCCTCGAAAATGCGCAAGTCATGACGCTATACCCCTTTAATATCTCTATAAATAACGATAATTAACTGTTGCGAAAGCTATACATTTTCTGAAAGCCAAATAAACCGGCTGTTACCAATGCCTTTAAATTTCCAGAACAAGACACATTATGTTAATATCAATTAGCATTAATTATCATAAATCAGGTTGAAAAACTTTCATTTCTCTAGAAAAGCCCATCTTGCAAGTCAATATGGGTCCTAGAGAACACCCATGAAGTAGTCAATCAAAAAAACACGGCACACGGTAACGCAAGATTACAAATTGAAAATCTACAGCGCCAGGCACACGAGATCCACTCACGCGCCAAGTTTGATTTGATTTCATAAAAAACTCTGCGATTGGTGGCATTTTGAATTTCATGCATAATGAGTTATCAGAGAATGTTATATATCTTTGCGTTCATCAATAAAAACACTAAAGTGTAAATAACACATGTGTGCGATTCTCCCACAACATCAAACTTCTTGATTTTAAAGTATTTCGTTCGAGAATGAAAGAGATATACACATTTCTCCAATAAGTCATTATGCATGTGTGACGAAATTCCAGACATTTGAATATCAAACAAACTGATATATCTCAAAAAGAAAGCAAAGAAACGAATATCTTCAAAAGAAGTTACTTTCTCATTTTAAAAGTTCTTGACAATAAAAAAATTTGAGGTTTGGGCACTTTAAGAAATTATGATGAATAGATGTAGAAGCCTTTTTCTCTATTTTCAGCGCGTATTTCTTAACTCTCTCCTGTCCGGCCCGTGACGAAATTCCAGATATTTGCATATCAAACAAACTGATATATCTCAAAAAGAAAGCGAAGAAGTGAAAATCTTCAAAAGAAGTTACTTTATCATTTTAAAAGTTTTTCCAAATAAGACAATAAAAATTTTTGAGGTTAGGGGCACTTTAAGCGTGACAAATGAAAAACTATATTGCGTAAAAGCTGGTTGTCATATTGTCCCGAGCGTGCTAGTCTTTTCGAAAAGTGCGCATCCGGAGACGATCGAAACGACTTGGGTTGTTTTTCAATGCTCTGTCCCCTTTTCAAACTGTTCATTGATATTTCAACTGTTCATTGACGGTTCATTGACATCATGTGGTGCATTTACTCTGATGCCCTGGCCAGCTGCTACATACAAATGATCAATGACCATGAGTTTATATGCTTATATTAAAAGGTTTCGCTGTTAATTACTGTGAACAATCATGGACAATAGTACCACCAACCTCCCTAACATACACAAACGCACACTTGGGGTTCCTGCTCGTCACTCGTCAATTGAAGGTCGCGTGCCAGAATACGTGTTGCGGAACTGTTGGTAATTTACCGCTTGACGACTAACCGAGTAATATACATAAGTTAAAAACTACAATCAATTTGGCCACGACGTGCGTCAGCCGTCAGAACGACACTGACGTGGTTCTAGCTAAATTTAGGCGAAATGAACCGAAATAGAATCCTTAGCTTCGACAACACCTTCGTTGCTGACGTAATGCGATCCTTGCAGTCCATTTATAAACACTTATCTCAATTTTAGTAGCTTTTCTATCGATAAGCGATTAACATGACATGGCTTAGGATAACATTACGTATCTCGATATTTCCATTCCTTCCTCGCGCTTAGCGAACTAGACAGGATATTGCAGCATGGAATTATAATATGTTTTAGGAGTTGGGTTAGCATTTCCGTTATTTCGAGGTTAGGACTAGAGTTTTTATTTGGCAGTTATGGTTAGGGTTTTTGTTTCTCTGAAAAAGCTCCCGAATTCTGAAAAACAGGCGTGATGCAACTGTGACGCAGACCTGTTAACTGTCTCTCGCTAACTGACGAGAATTACTTCACAACTGCTCTTCTTTCGATGTGAGAATCGATGAAAAGATCAAAGTCCATTGACCATGCGCTTTCTCATTACTCATATACAGCAAATTTCCAATATTTTGGTTTGAAACCATTTACACAATCTCACTTAACGTCGCAAGAAATTGTCTGACGAATTTACTCATATTCATGACAGAAATTGAATTTAAAATTAAAGAGTTCAACACTCTAGACGAATTTAATTCAATTTAGATTCGTCTCAATTACTAAATGCGACGCGATTGTGCTACAAACCAGGAATAATTTGCCAAATAATGCTACATCCAACACTATAGTGTTTTTTAGCATCAGACGCGATAGATATTCACCTGAGGAGTGTGGCAAGCTTTTACTTGCCCATACGAAACAAATTTGTAGTGAATAAAAGTTTAATGAAGTAACTCAAGTTTGTCTTGTATGATTAGTCGCTCTATATTCATATATGATTCCAAACTCGATACTTTTAATTTCTATATATATTTATATATATTTATCACATACTATATTATGTCGCTAGGGACGATATCGTTTTTATTTCCCGTTGTTAGTATGTGATAAAAAGGTTATCACACTAGCGACTCGGTGATATCAGTTTTATTCCTCTCGGTACGGTATCATATAGACCCCATCCACACTATACCGTACACGTTTTCCTAGCGTTTTCATATTGTTTAAGGTAATGGCACCATTGTTTTCTGCTCCCCTGAGGACTGAGAACAAAATAAAAACGCTATGAAAACGCATATGTGTGGACATGACCATATATATATATATATATATATATATATATATATATATAGGTAATATTTGGCATTTCACTCGATCAAACTACATGTTGAAAGGATTTATGGTGAAGGAAAATTTCGAGTGTTGGAATACATACATTTTAAGACCAAACCGGGACCAGTTGCGAAAAATGCAACTTAGCGGCCTTCCGGTAGGAATTGAACCCGCGACCCTGCGATTGCTAGTGCAGTGCTCTGACCACTGAGCTACGGAAGCCGTTGCCGAGAGCCTAGTCACGAGTTCTGTATATATGGTGGTAATGCCGGGATAAGATTCTGGTATATTATAGGTAATATTTGGCATTTCACTCGATCAAACTACATGTTGAAAGGATTTATGGTGAAGGAAAATTTCGAGTGTTGGAATACATATATATATATACGTTAGTTATCATATTTATCGTGATATACAGTCGCAAATTATAGCTAATAATGTGTACAAATCCACGAGTGGCTGGCACGAGTTGGGATTAATGCAAATGAGAATTCGTGACATAATTCAGCTCATGTGAAGCATGCCATCGACGAAATGTAACATGCAGGACTGCCGAAGTATTTTTGTTTTGAAAATCTCATTTTTCAGCGAAACCTCAATTAAAGGTTGACTATACAGTGACTAACAGTACTCCCTTGCTGAATGCCTGAAGATGGAGAACACTCTATGCGGTCTAAAAATGATTTATGGCAACGCATCTTGCACAGCTCCATGTTATGAATGAGCGCGCTTAACGCTTTATCGAGAATCAGACATAATGCGCAGTTGAAATTCTGTCTATTGACTTAATAAATACCCTGAGAGGAAATCGAACGTATAGTATTTCAAACTGTTCGTCGCCAACTTGAGTATAGATCAGAATAGAGATTAACTGTATTATATAAAGCAGTACATACGTTTAAGGTGGTCCACATTTGTCTTCCCGACCAAGATAACTAAGACAGACGGTACAGCGATTCACCACAGTCGATCAGTAACTCTAGAAATGTCAACTCGTAATTATCAGTTGTAAGAAAGGTCAGTAAACAGGCGCTTGAAATGCAGTCAACACTTGTCCTGCTTTTAAAATGGTGAATAATATACTTCCGTTCGTACGAAGTTCGATTAAATAACAATTATCGATGCCGGGATCTTCCAAATCCAACACTGCAACAGAACTTTCCGTCTAGAATCAAGTAGAATCTCGTGAGGATGTATATTGTTAATTAACCTTTTCAGCGAGTATTTTAATTGTCAAGGTACGACATGCAAAAGTTGACTAGGTGTTGTGAATTTAATTAGATTTCCGACACACCCATTCCCATTAGCAGAAGTCTGTGGTGAAGTGTGGAAGACAAAGAAAGACACAGAGGACAAAGAAACACATTAAATGCTGTCCATTCAACGTCTTTTAATAAGTATACTCATTTTAGAAACATACGAACAAACCGCAAATTACGATAGAGAAAAAATACTACTTAATGCCTTTTCTATACATCAGCATCGTCTGCATTACCCCTGGTGTTCATAAGCCGATTATCTTAAGATTAACCATGCGTTAATGAAATTGCGTGATTGCATTGCGAAAATTAGCCTCCGTGCTTCTTTTTTCCGAGTCAAATCGCTTCCAAGGCTGTGCGAGCAATAAGGTTTTTTGGTTGTAATTCCATGTCGTATATATATGCCGTTATATACGTAATGTATATGTTTAATACAGTGATTAAGGCATTAGGCTTACCAGAAGCTGAATTGAGCAAGTTACAGCGAATTCAAAATACAGCTGCTATAGACTTGTTGCAATGGTTAAAAAATCAGAACATATCTCCCCTGTGCTTCGTATAATCTTCACTGGTTGCCAGTGAGATCAAGGATTGTTTTTAAGATACTGATAATAATTACTTTCAAAGCTTTACATGGCCATGAGGCACCTATTTATATTACTGATTTACTAACTAAATATAAACCTACTCGTACTTTAAGATCATCAAACCGAAATCTGCTGCTTGAGCCAAAATCCAAAACGGTGACTCATGGAGACAAAACATTCTCAGTTGCCGCACCAAAACTGTGGAATTCATTACCACAGGAAATTAGAAGCATTAATATTTTAAGTAGACTTAAGTCGGCACTTAAGACTTTCTTTTTTTAAATTAATTGTTTTTGTTCATAGTGGTAATATATGTAGTAGGCTTTATCTTATAATGAAACTGTAATAAGTTTTATAAGTAACTGACATTAATAATATATTGTTGTAAGAGCATTGACACTATTGTATAATGCTCCTAATACGTCTTTATTATTATTATTATTATTATTATATGCACAAATTATTATTTGTGCATATACGACATGTAATTACAAACAAAAGAAACAGCTATATAGGTTGTTTACGTGAAAATGGGCTACAATTTGGCCGATATGTATAAAAACAATACATGGTTACAATACACAATTTATTGGCTATATATGGTATTAAATGAAAGCTACATTCATGTAGATTATGATAAGACATGCAGAGTGTATATACCACAAGTTAGCAGCTAGTTAATCATTTAATAGCTTACATAATGAGTACATATGATGAGGTACCGATGGGAAAACAGTGATATAGAAAACTAATTCTAAAGATACGAAACTTGGTAAAACATCTAACCAAAGACATATCTGTGTTCTGTAGTAAAATCATAAACTTATCTGCTAAGTACCGACCACAACCTATTTGTGAATCCGAAATAATAATAGAAAATTTGATTTTTTTAAATATCTCACCATAAGTCATAACCCCTGATTTTACTACAGAACATAGATCTTTTTTTGGTTAGATGTTTTACCAATTTTCGTATCATTAGAACTAGTTTTGGTTGATATATCACACCTTTTCACTTTGCTATATATTCAAAACACTGTCTACGCAGCACTCCACTTTTTTACTGCTCTCGAAAATTGAAAGGGCAAGCTTAGCAACCAATTAGATTTTAAATTTTAAGGCCTTAGCATGGGTCGCAATGTGTGCATTTTATGACAAGCATTATGTGTTCAACAATTTAGAAAATGTATTGTCATACTCAATCATAATCAATCATGGAGATTTGTATCCCACTTCGCTCGTATACTGCTGCGACCAAAGTTTCAAATGTCAAGTGACCTTTTTGTTGTTAATTGTTAATCTGAAGGCCAAATACCTTTTTTCGTACAACTTGTATCCAAGGTCAAGCGGACCACTTTCCGGAGCCCAATCTTTTTCAACGAGTGTATCACGACAATAATATAATAATATAAATGTATATAATTTATATAGCGCTTAAATTATAATATATTCAAAACGCTTTACATCAAATATTTATGTGCTTGTGATGCCTTTTAAACAACCAGCTTAAAATTATATTTCGCTAACGCAAAATAGCATTTTCAGTTTTATACTCCTATTGTCCGCTCCTATTTAAGTAGCGGAGAAGAAATGTTTGCGAGCGATTAGAGCACGGTTAATAAATTAGAGGAGTGACAAGACGGGAGTGAATGAGAAATGAAGACATAAGGCAGGAAGTGAAACTGAGAGAGAAGATAAGAGAAAGCAGACTGAGGCGGTACGGACACGTGAAGAGAAAAGAAGAGGACGAGTTTGTAAGATGGTCAGCGGAGCGCAGGGAGAATGCTCCCCCTGGGAATTTTTGATTTTCTAAGCCTCTGAAACGCTATTTCGGGGGCAGTTTTAACAAAAAAATTAAAATAAAAAACAGCTAAATCATGATTTTATAGTCGGTATTTCCTTACTGTATACGAAACTAGTAACTCTAACCACGCAAACACTAGATGACAGTGAGCGCGCGAAACAACACAGAGGTGATAGATTTGTCGTGAAAGAGATGAAAGTTGATTACTATGACGTTGTTTAGCGAAACGTTTGTTAATGTGCAAAAACTTTTACGATTCTCAGAAAACAAAAGACGAACTTTTTTCTTCTCTTTTTCTTTTTTTCTTCCAGCTCGTTCCCCGACGAATTGTTAATTTTCCCCCGACAGGGGGCTAAGGGCTGTAGCCCCCTCTGGAGCCACCCCTGGACGCGAACAAGGAAGAGAGGGCGACCGAGAAAGCGATGGATGGATTGTGTTATATACCACTCTTCTCGATTAGACTCTTGACTCTTCTTTCAATGTAAACAGAATGCGCACTTGGAAAACGTACTGCTCTAAGTGCCGTTCATATAATTTAAGCTGCTGTTCTTAATCTGTCCTATCATATGTTATTTATAGTGTATTAGTCCTTGTCTTTAATTTATGTCTATTCCGTAATTTTTGTCAGGTTGGTCTTCACATGTCCTGTTGACCATACCTTCAACCATGTTCAAGACTGCTCTGTTTTTATATATTTTTAATTTTTAACCGTTGTATTAATTATTTTGCATTCTTACTTGGTTGTAAAATTAATAAATAAAAATAAATAAATAAAAAATACAACCCACATCGCACGAGTACTCCAAATCTCATTGAAGAGAACCCGATATCTTATGGCCTGATGTGCCACTGGTTGCGTACAAACGAAACAAAAATATTAAAGATATCGTTGTACACAGCCAACTTACAAACAATAACTAAACTAAACGAACAATTGGAAACTAATCCGAATGACACTATATGACTGGACAGCAAAAACTCAACCATCAACTTCATACAATGCCCCAATCCTACGAAAATACAAGAATAACAAGATCAAGATGATGATTATCCAACAGAATAACCCATCCAATACCATACTGACATCAACAGATAACAGAAAAAAAGAACAGAAACCGAAAGATGTCCTCCACCACCAACAAAGAGGCCACAGACAACAGAAACTTGTAAAGAAAACCTTAATAAAATATTAATTATATTATATTAATACACATGAACATATTATCATCACTCGACGATTATCCAATTTTAATCTTGGACAATTTACGTCCACACATGCTTTTAATTATTCAGAGTATTTTTTAAGCATATACACTCCTCATATTGACAAATGCCTTCGTTCAACACTTAAATCTTGAACAATTTACGTCCATATATATATATACATTTTTCAATCAATAAGGGTATTTTCACCATATACTGGTATATACTATACATAATATATTTGAGTAGTTTTTATAATATATTTGTATGGACAGCAAGGACAAAAATAGTTTTCAGTACAGTACATTTGATCCCACCCTTTATAAAATATTTAAAAAAATTAAAAAAACCATTACCACTCTGCATAGATTAATATGTAAAAAAGTAGAGTGCTGCGTAGACAGTGTTTTGGATATATATAGCAAAGTTATAAAACGCGGTAAACTGTCGTGATTTTTAGTGACGAAATATTGATGTTTCGAGCGGAGCCTTTGATCAGAGTAAGACGAGATGACAGAGTAACACCACACACCCTCTTGGTCTTAACGAACGTTTTTCTTTTATTTAATTTCCTACAAGTTTTTTGTTATTTTAGTTTGCGTGGAACTTTTTTATTATTAGCTCATGCACTTTCATTCCTTTTAAAGTTTTTGTTTCTTACCGCTTTACTATCGCCTAATCCCCTTGAATATTGGACCTGTCATTTCTCCCTCCCCCTCAGTTTGTTTGCTGATCGCAAATGATTTAACTTTTCGCATCTCATCAATTATTGTTTATCTTTCTACTTTTGACACCCTTTTGGCATATACATGTATATAAGCCCTATTTATTTTATTTCATCTCGTCTTACTCTGATGAAGGGCTCCGCTCGAAACGTCAGTATTTCGTTACTAAACATCTTGGCAGTTTACCTGCCTTTTTACTAACCGCAAATCACTTCACGCCCACTTGCATATCACACCCTTTTGAACATGACGTCACAACAACGCGACCCAACCAATTGCGATAAATACAAGCCAGTCTTTCACTTGTAAGTTGCAATCTCCTTCTTTGGACGGCAAGTACAATTATACTAGGAGTTCTTATCACAAGTGAAATGCTGCCTCTGGACTGACACAGGAGCAGTGGGTACGAAGCAGTGTTCAGGATCAGGCATGCCAGCAGAATGATGCTAGAAATCTTCTATTATTATTATTATTATTAAAAATATTTTAACAGGAAAGCTCCTTCACCTGAGAGTGATTTTCAAGGAGGTCCTCTATCAATACAATAGTAGAACTAACTAATGTATACCTATTTACAACATTACATGTATATTATATACCTATGTACGTATAGCATATATATGTATAAAAAAAATAACTAAGAATAAAAATAAGAAATAAGTAAATTATTTAAAGTTAATAAAAATATATACTATTAACAGTAAAAACGTCAAAATAACTCTGACTTCAACCGTCTCTTAAAAACAGCAAGTACTAGAATATCCCTGATGTCCTTATCAAGACTATTAAAGTCTGCAATAGCTTGATAATTGAATCGCAACTTTCCCCATTCAGTTCGTGGTTTTGGTAAACTAATTTTGTCAGAATTCCTTAGTCCATACACAACACATTCACCACGACTTGGGAGTAATTCAACAGATGGTATCATGTTCTGGCGACATTCGAAGACGTATAGGCAACGGTGAAAAAATCTTCTCTTTTTCAGGGATAGCAGTCCTAAGCCATCAACATTTACTGTTGAGTCAACTTTTGAAATTTTTTTCTTAAAACGTTCTTGAAATTGTTCTAGCTTATCCATTAATACAATGTACCTTTGGTCTCCCCAGAATCTAAACCACGTATCAAGCTAAGGCGACATATAGCCTTGTAATATTAAAATAACATAAGGTAATGATATGGCGCGTGACCATTTGAACGCCATACATCTAATTCGACTAACAACATTTACTCGAAAGAGCAAGCATCGCGAAGTTATAAATTTTCCATTCAAGCAACACTCTTGCCAAACCAAGAAACATTTACAAACTATTTTGTTGCTAATAACCAAATTCATCAACACAACACAAGAAATGCATCACAACTTCATAAGTCCTATAAAAGAACTAATTATGCAAAACATACACTTTCTTATGTTGTTGTATATGTATGTCTATGCATGTGTATGATATGTATATGTGCTAGCATGTGTGTATATGGTACACTGCTAAATTTTATTGTGTCATGTACTGTAGTACAAAATACACTGTTATCCAAACCACATAGGCTTTCATACTGTATATATACTGTAATATCCATAAAATATCTTTCATATCTTAATTTTTTTATCATTTTTATAGCTTCTTCTTTATATTAAAAAACTTTAAACTGACTTTAATTAAATAAATTAATAATTATAATCTAATGTAAACTAGGGGTCTTAATAAAATGCCAGTTATGGTTTCTAGTAGGCCCCTAGCCCTAACAAATTATATCAATCAATGTACATAAATGAATAAATTATATGGGCGAAAAATTAAATTAAAAAAAAAAAATCGAACTTCACGTTTGTAATATTTGCTGAATTGAAAGACTTATCTGGCGGTCATATTTCAAATCGAACAAACGAACGTACAGGAATACCCTTCTAATATCCGAAATTGAAACCCACGCGTCACAAAACGTCATAAAACTGGACAGACATCCATCTAGAAGATGCCGAGTCTATGTTCGTTTTACATAGTTCCGCGAAGATGTCTGGACACGAAACACAGGGACCCAAGTCAAAATTAGTGTGCTGCCTCCCTGAGCGAGGGTCGGCAGCAATAAAAGTTATTTGAGATAGCTGCACTTTACGGACTACCGGTGAACAAGACATCCAGTAAGACTAATTACTTTTTCATTATACTTCATTCGATTTTTATTTATCTAACACTCGTTTTGCTAAGGGAGCGTCATAAAGTAAGTGCTGTCGCAAGTTTCTCTTTCTAACGCTGAAGTTATCCAGCTATTCCTGGATATTCTGATCACTCCATATCGTGATTTAATAGATACTCTGTCTCGTTATCCGTCCAGTGATTTGCCACGAGGAATACAAACATTTAAACAAATCGAAGCCGAGAACCGATCGAGAAGCTGTTCTGACGCGTGTTGTTATAATTTGGCGCGTATACCAACGTTCTTTGCGGGCTCCCATAACCATGGCAACGAGGCCAATGTCAGGTCAGGTCATCTACTTTCGCTGGCCTGGTTTGCCGGGCCCAGGTCAGGCCTAGGCCAGGTAAAACCCGTTCACACCATCAAAAATCTAGGCCCAAGTCAGGGTCAGGCCGGGCCTAGGTCACGTTGTCTTTCCCCTCTAAACGAGTTTTCAGAAGTCCGCGTAGTTTTTTCTTCTCGTCTTCATTGTTCATTATACTTTGCTATCCAATTTTCATCGGCAATCGGCTCATCTTCGTAGGATTCGACAAACCATTCGTCTTCATTCGTGATAGTGACACTGGCCACGATAACATATCCAGGAATAATGCTTGTATCCGAGTCATTTTGGTTATAATCCGTTTATTAGAGGAAGTACAGGACATTCGATACATGAACGATCGTCAAGCTCATTTCCTCAGAAAAATTATTCTGAGTCCCGGACAGGAATCGAACCTGCAACCTGATTGCCCGTGAGATGCTCTAACCATTGAGCTACCGAGGGCCCGAGACTCAGACGGAGAGCGAAGGTTTCGTTATTCTGATAAAATGTGTGAAGTTGATCGTCCAGGTTGTTGTCGTTTCGACGGCCTCAGCGGGTCATCTTTTGCTTATATATACGAGGCTGTCGAAACGTCAGTCACCAACTATTAGTCTTTCTCAAGACTACAACAACCTGGACGATCAACTTCACACATCTAATAAAATTTTCAATTACTAGCATAAAACAAGGAAATTGTTTTATTAATTTATAATTTATTATAAATTATTATAAAAATTTATTATAAATTATAAATTAATTTATAATTTATAAATTTATAAATTAATTTATAAATTATAAATTAATTTATAAATTATAAATTAATTTATAAATTATAAATTAATAAAATTTATAAATTAATTTATAATTTATAATTTATCATATTTCCCAAGGAAATGATTCAAAACAACATTATAAATGACAGCCATTTTGTTATCATGGTACCATTAACATTATTGCACTCCTCTCGACCAATCAGAATGTAATAATTTTGTCATGTATACAATAAAGAGTATTATAAAATGTTTGAGGTGACCTCTTTTGCAGAACAGCAACGTTCCTCTTAAATTTAAATCAAAACATTTTTCATTTTTCTTAAAGTGGTACTACGATCAAATTTTTACCTATCGATATTTTTACGTATTTATAAAGCAGAGCTGCTAAATATTACTCGGTCGAAACCGTTTTGCGATTGGACGATGGCAAGTATTATTTTTCTGACTCCGAATCTGGAGTTGTTGTGTCTGCCATTAATCGATCATGTTCCTGACCAGCGTAACGAAGTGACGTCAGATTCTCAACGCGAAGACTCCATATCGCCAATGTGAGGTTTGGCATATTATCAATAGCGCTCACGCCCCATTGAATCGCGATGACGGTGGTTTATTACCAGAAGCTTATTTGGATCTTGTTAATAGATAACGTCATCATCGGTTCTATGAGGGTATAAATAGGGATCCTAACTTTACAACGATCACCCCTGATGAAGACACTAGATTGGAGTGTCGAAACGTTGGGTCATGGACGTTCAAAAACGTTTCAAAGCCAGAGTAGCGTCAAACTATGTCTGATTTATCACCTGGTTGCGTTGGGAAATTAATTGTTGTCCTTTCAAATTATTCGTCTGAAAGGCTGCAAGAAAACATGAAAACCAGTAACCTCGACTGAAATTCAGGCGTAGCATTGAGAGTCTGACGTCACAAACAATATTACCTTTGGAAATTGCGGGCTCACTTGGAACACGTTCTTAGTAATGGTGGCGTAAATAGTAGTGATCTCAGAGCTCAAAATACTTGCTTCAACATACCATTTTTTTATTACATCGATGATCACTTTCGACCCTGAAGTACTATTCTATGCTAAAGAAAATCTAAAACACGTGGGTGAATCTTCATCGTAGTGCCACTTTAATGAAAACGTTAGTTGAAAGCAACATTTAGCATGAACGACGACGATACTAATTTGTGGCTAATCAAACGATCAAATCCAAGCTGTCGCTCTTCCAACCGTTAGCGTTTGCGTATAAGATCATATTGATGTACTTGTAAAAACGATAAGAATAGTTACACTCAATAGTCATTAAGGGAAGACTGGAATGACGGAGATGTCTCGGTTTTTAGAATTTCTCGAACAGCCATGGTCGCATACGCGGATGATGGTAAGCCAAGTTCCATTCGTAGAGCTTTATATTTGCCGTCGACCACCGACTCAGGCTCGGCATCATTTCGGAAACGCCCGAGGTCCGTAAGAACCAATGGAATGGTCGGATCGTTGTAACGAAACATCTTCCATTCCAAGTAGTCTGGTTGGACAATCATTTGTCTTCAAGTGAATGAAAAGAAAGGATTATAATCGTCACAACAACGGAGGGTTAGTAGTTTGGGGTTAGAGTCTAAGGGCCTCCGACATCAAAAGCTCACCGAAAGCTTATGATATACAGTACGAACATAACTCATAAGATCGTTGGGTCCTACTAATTACTGCCCGAGACTGCGCGGGAGTAAAAAAGGACTGGCTGAGACGGTATATTACTGCCAGAGACGGTATACATCTATATTAGAGAGTATATAACATCCGCATTTACAGCACACCGCCAACTGCAGTTCGAAATCAGCAGTTAGCCGATTTGTTTGTTGAGACTGAAAGCTTTGTTTGTGATTTCGTTTGTGATATGAAAATAAACGGTAATCTTAACTTGCTGGTCGGCTAATATTTTCAACATAGCAAAATGGAAAAGCTGAGTGAATAAATACGAGGTTTTTTTTGTTCGATCAGTATAGCCCAATTGAGCGAAACTCGAGTGTGAAATGTCTCCCGCCGCGCCATTGAAAATGTATTTGTTTTTCCATTTTTGAAACCGAGTGCTTCCGAGAAAAACCCGTGCTGAAATAGTGCCTTTTTCAGCGTTTACCAAACCCGAAAATCGCGGTTTATTTCAACCCTTCGAAACATCAGCTGAACGATGTTTACAATCAATAAAAAACGAAACATCTATTTAACTAATAAATTTGAAATTCGACATGACTATGACTATGACCATGTCCACTGACAAAATAAAAATTTTAATGCCTTGCTATCTTGTTTCCTTTATAAATTCCGAGTTTATAATCTAATTGTTAATTAAATTTTCATTATCTTTCGAGTTAAAGTGCCACTAAACTCAACATTTTTATTGTCTGATTTGGAAGAGCTTTTAAAATGATAAAGTAACTTCTTTTGAAGATTTTCGTTTCTTCGCTTTCTTTTTGAGATATATCAGCCGGTTTGTTTGATATGAAAAATGTCGGGAATGTACGTCACACATGCATAATGAGTTATCAGAGAATGTTATATATCTTTGCGTTCATCAAATAAAAACACTAAAGTGTGAATAACACGTGTGCGTGTTTCTCCCACAACACCAAACCTCTCGATTTTAAAGGATTTCGTTCGAGAATGAAAGAGACACATATCTCTCCAATAAGTCATTATGCATGTGTGACGTACATTCCATGCATGTGTGACGTACATTCCATGCATGTATGACGTACATTCCATACATTTGTGACGTACATTCCAACATTTGCATATCAAACAAACTGATATATCTCAAAAAGAAAGCGAAGAAACAAACATCTCCAAAAGAAGTTACTTTATCATTTTAAAAGTTCTTCCAAATAAGACAATAAAAAATTTTGAGTTTATGGGCACTTCAATGAATTTAGACAAACGTGTAATATTTAATTGCTTTGAGTTCCTGAATATTATTAAAAACGTTCTTACCTGTACGTTCCTGACAGGGAATAGTCTTTCACTTTATGTCTCATATTGTTGATATCCAGGCCATCAGCAGACAGCAAGTCTTCATACCAAACCTTTGCACTGTGTTTGGGATATTCAATATCATAACCGGGCAGAGGCATCACAACATCATAGATGGAATAAAAGCCAGATTTAACGTCATCTTCCGTCAAGGCCTTGACAGGCAACTCATTTGAATGATCGATCGTCTGATCACTTTCCGATGGTTCGCTGGTGGGAATTTCTTTGCCTAAACACGAAGAATTGCATCAATTCATAGAACAAACATGTGCTGGGATGAACTTCCTCCCATGAAGTTGCCTTCCCAATCTGGGATGGCCTTCTTACAAAAAAGGATTTTCACAGTCAATAAGACAAACGCTCATAATTTTAAAATCTTTGTTTGACCTACCAAATTTGGATGCGGAGGTTGGTGACTTTTCTTTGAGAACTAGATCTCCGACGATTGGCTGAAGACCGAATTCCTGTAAAAACATAAGACGGAACAAAATGGATCACATACAGAGATAAATATTTAAATGTATTTTATTAAGCATTAATAAAACAAGTTAACAATAAGCGGTGTCAGTTCTCGTTCGGTCGGGAGCCTTCAGTGCCGGGGCCCCTGGAATGTTTACCCCACTTACAGAGTTATATAAAGGGCTAGCTTAATCATGTTCGGCTTACTTGTGTCTCGTTTGCTCTCCCTCCCTGTCTTGGGGTCTTCTTCACCCCACCCTATGTTTAGTTTTGTCTTCCCTGGGGCGGTTTAGCTGCCCGCTTCCCTCGGCGCCTAGTTTGCGTTAATTGTTCTTTTTCAGCACTGCTCTTATGAGTTGTCTAGCCCAGCAGGGCTGTTTGTACCTGCTCGTTCCTGAACTTCCTGGTTTGTTTGTTTGTCACACCCAGTCCTTCCTAGTGGCGGAAGGTTCTTCTACTGTGGTGAGTATCTACTGTCCCTAATCTAGCTTCGTCTCCATCACCGAAACCATAAGTACCTATGTATTCTTGTAGTTTAAGTTTAATTTTTCCCCGTCTAGACAGGTGACTTGTAGATATGGGGATGGAGGAGGTACCGTTGGTCGGGGGGATCAGCAAGTCCCTTGTTATTGTCGCATCATTGCTTGTCGCAGCCGGCATATTAGCTACTGACTCCATCCCTTCCGATCTGCGCTCTGCCATCGTAGGTAGTGGGCGTATTATCATGTTGGGTCATGTAGTTGAGAACCGTGTAGATCGTTAACTAGAAATATGTATAGGCAATACGTATAGGAAATAGAGGTTACTTCAGGTTGGTGAGCGCGTACGATTTTTATTCACGAGTGAATTATTACAAGCGAACGAGTGAGCTTGTAATAATTCACGAGTGAATAAAAATCGTACACGCGAACCAACCATGTTACTTTGTTTATTTTATAAGTACTGAGATTTCATTTAGTTCCGAACTAGTTAAAGCCACCGAAGGTTTATTTCCTTTTCCTTGTTTCTTTAATTCCGTTTTTGCTTAGACTGAAGAGTTTTTCTTGTCTTCTCAAATGCTAAGTCATTGATAATACTAAGATTTTCTTAAGATGTCGCTCGAAACTTGTAATAAACTTCGGAGCGAAGATGGCTCGTATTCTTTCCCGTCTTTGGTTCTGACCGAAATGATAAACTCAGACACGTACTCATTCAGTTCCACTGTCGGAATATCTTTAACTTTTCGTAGTTCATTGTTGGTTTCCAAAAACGGTTGCAGTAGTTTTACATCTCGTTGTGTTTTTTGTGAAGTGGCTTTGTTTTCTTGTTCGGCAATAAAATTATCAACCGAACCGGCATTCACAAATCTTTCAGACATTTTGAAATTCATGCTTCCACTAGTTTTCGCGCGAAAAATGACGTCGTTTCCCGTACGATCACTTATCACTAGTGAAAAAACATCGTTCGTCCAGTCAGATGCCACGAACGATGCTTTTTCACTAGTGAAATTTCATCGTTCACGTCGCTGATTTGCTGTGGCTAAAATCAGAACGATTATTACGCACTGCCATTTTGATGAATAAAAACTCCTTACCTTGATTCTCCTTGAAACAACTTTATTCCATACATAACTCTGGTACGCATGCACATACATCATCCTAGTGTTACGAGGAATCAGTCTCAGCGCGGCTGTTAAATCTGTACTGCCAAATTTTGAAAGACCTTCAAGAAGGAAGCTTTCCACACATTTCTTTCGTTCCATCATTTTCAGGGCTTCTTTGGCATCCTTTGTCGCCTGCCAGTGTTCACAAGCTTTAGTCAGGATGACGTCTCTACTGATCTTTGAACCAAGAATAAGATCAACAGCTTCAGACCACTCGCTCTTTAGCAGACATAACCCTGAATTAAGATGAAACCAATTGATAATTAAAAAATTGGATAGGAAACTAATTATGCATGGATATAATATGAAAAGGAGAAATAAGAGAACTTCAATGTGTTGAAAAATACTTAAAGAAGAGTTTCATCATCAGTTCTATGAGGGTATAAATAGGGATCCTAACCTTACAACTATCACCCCTGATGAAAACATTAGATTGGAGTATCGAAACATTGGGTCATGGACAGTAAGGCCACACCAATTGTATTTTGTATTTCACAGGTCCCGCTAAAAATCCGAAAAACAGAATAAAAATAAAATTGAAAACTTATCCTTTCATTTTTAAAGTAAAAGAATAAATAAGTCAAGAGTCCAAAATAATAAAAATCTATAGTTCCGTGTTTGCCGAAGCTCATTCTTATGTCAAAATCGAATTTTAAAGACACGCTAAAAATCCTGAGGTTTTGCACATCTTGTTTGCATCGCATTGAGCACGGCATTGAGCAATGTTCATGAACCGGTAGCATGTAGGCTCCAGTCCTCTTTACAATTATACGCGTGCAATGTATGCGCACTGTTCTGCAAGACGATCTGTGTGCTCTTAAACATGTCTGAAGCAATGGCGTTCAAGCACTGATCGCTTTCAAGTTCTGATCACTTTCAAACTGTAGCTCGCTCTTTTAAAGTGACATTTAATATTGTATGTATATATATATACCTGTAACGATCTCTTCAATAGTGCTCAGAATGCGTCTGTAGTATATTGAAATAACTTGTAATTGTTCAGATTCCTTTTCGTGTGGCCGGCAGAACATATGCTTATTTTAAATACAGTATGTTGTATAATATAAGTACAGTATATAAATTTCTTCGGATGAATTTGAACATTCATGACTCGTCAATACAATTTTATTTTTTTCCCCGCCTCCGATCCTGAAAAAAATGGGTTTCTGCCCGTGAAACACCAAATTAAATTGGTGTGGCCTAACTTTTAAAGTTACGTTCAAAAACCTTTTAAGCCAGAGTGGCGTAAACTATCTCCAAAGACTATAAACTTACCAACAGAATGCGTAGCGTTCACGCTGGTACCAAACCTTTGCAATCCATAATAATTAATAAAACCAGACTCTTTCATAGATGTCATGGCTGCTTCAATCAGCTCGTCGCCTCCTGTCACGTTCCTCAGCACGATGACAAATGTGTTCCCCATTAGATCTCCGAGTTTCAATGGCCTCTTCTTAAACTCAAAATTCCCAAGACAAATATTATTCAGCACTTTGTTTAAGCCATGGAGATTCTTCGCATCAACACGAAAGACTGCCACCCTCTGGACTGTGATGGCGCGGCCATCTTTCGTGCCCGCATAAGTGAAGCGATCTGGTTTGACTTTAATGCACTTCGCCAACAGATTAATAGCTTGCATAGTGTCCTTGTTTTCTTTGTACAACGAGAAGTGACAATATTCCCCGCGCTCTTTCGGCCAGTCACATTTACGTCGTCTCATCTTCTCATTAGGTACGTGATGAAATGCTCGCACAGCTTTATGGTCGTCGACTTCAACAGTGTCGCTTTCTAAAATATATGTATATGAGTGGTTTGGCTTCCAAATAATCGGCATCAGTAATCGGCTATTTTTGTAATCAGCTCATCTCTAATCTACAGATACAGTATACAGACATATTGAGACCGTTGAATTAGTAGTACGTATGTAGACGTTCAAACTACTTTATATTACTACATATTTTCTGGGCAATTACCCATATATATAACTTGCACAGTCACGAAAATGTAATTTTCACCGTTAATTTACCTGGACCACTAGATAACTCGCAGATGCTAAAATTAGTATGAGGATTATCTAACATGGAACTATTACTTATTATATTACACAAACGCGTATACCCTATGTAAAAACCTCTTTATGTAGTTTGCCAGATCACAAATTGTGAAATAGCCAATGGCGGCTTGCGTTTCTGCCAAAATATTGTCCGATTCAAACAGATCACCCAAAATGACTTTTTACTTCCTTATAAGTTGTTGGTCCTACCATGCTCCACTCAAATAAATATATATATATATATATATTAGAGGTGAGCCGATGTTTAAAAACACCAATTGCCGATACCGATTGTTCAGGAGCCGATAGTTACCCACCATCGGCCGATTAATCGGCAAAACCGATTGCAAAACCGATTGCAAAACCGATTGTCGTTTTACTCATCTCAAGTTTTGCAATGAGAGGAATTAGCCAATTCTCGTATTTTGAGAGCAACAAAACAAACAGAAAACAGTCAAGTAGTCAGTTTCCTTTATTTTTGTACCAACAAGTCAACAAGTGCAAAAATATCAAAAAAGGTAAAGAATTGAACCTGAACAGTGAAAGCAAAAATGCAAAATTACATTAGTTTAGGACTGACTCTTCAATTTTTCCTCATGGTGGCAGTAGTATATTCTGCTGCATCATCTTCTTTTCTTTTGGCTGATCGAGCCATCTCTTTGCTTGCCAGTTCAATGTTCTTGCTGGGATGTAGCGACTGCAGATGACTTTTCAGGTTGGTTGACGTGAAATGCTTCTTCTGCTTTCCACCTCGTGACAAAAAAGAACGGTAACCGCTGCTTTTGCAAAGCAGATATTCAGCCTTCGATTCGTCATTAGCAATAATTTTAAAATATTCCCAAACGATACTTTTAGAAGAGCGGGACGAGACAAGACACCGCTGACCACTGGACGATCCAATGGTGAAAGATAATCGGCCAATGGTGAAAGACAATGAAAGACAATAGCTGATTGTGAGAAAAACTAGCCGATAATCGGCTCTGCCGATGTTTTGCCGATGATCGGCTCACCTCTAATATATATATATATATACAAACAATATGTGAGAAATGGATCCCTACCCCGGCGAGATTATCACCCTCGCTTTGCTCGGTCGCCGCAGCGTTTCGCGACCTCACTTGCAAGGGGAAAATCCATTATATCAATGAAAAAACCAACCCACTCACCCAATGTTGGGAATTTTTCTCTAATTTCTCTGTGCACCAAAGTCCTCTTCTCTTTGTCATCTTCAATCTCCACCACCATCTTCACTGTTTTATCATCGCTGTTCGCCAAATCCTCTAGTTTTTTTATACTTTCAGCTGACAGCACAGCACTTTCCAACCTCTCCTTTATAAACTCTGCTGGCAAATCTGTGTTGGTCAGGTGCACTGTCCTCCCTTCTGAATCTCTTTCGTTCACGACAAAATCAGAGTACCTTTGCTTCAGGGTGCCAGAAAACCCTTCGTGGTGACTGATATACTCTGAAATTCCCACTTCCTGTTCCGTGCGGTGTACTTTGTAATTACCATCGTCTCTCGCACTTGTTTGCACGTTCTCAGGCGTTAATTTCAAGGTTTTTGGGGAATGTTGGGACACAACACGTGGTTCTGTATAGCTTGATAAATTAGTTTCACTGAGCTTCTTATCCGACTCATTAGCATGGCCTGTCTTACCAGGGCTCTCCAAAACCATTCCCTCGCCTTGTAAACATTCCACTGCATCGGTCAAGTCTAATTTTCGCCGTTTTATCGGCAGCACCGTTTCTTCTTCGAAATCCGCCATATTTGCTTCAGCACGTGCAAGCAATGGTCCAGCGGTTGGAAATGGCTGTATACTTCATATTATTACCATATATTAAAGCCTGTGGAAATGCCATTTTTGTCATCTTTTCTATTTCTTTGTCAATGTGCATTCGTTTTTACCATACATTTGGAGTTTGCCATGAGTGACAAGATGCAAGCGGTTGTTTATAAGCCAGGTGGTGTTGAAAATCTTAGCGTGGAGGAGGTAGAGAAGCCATCAATCAAAGATAAAGACCATCATGTTATAATTAAGGTCCATTATTTTGCTATCAACAGAGCTGACATTCTTCAGAGAAAAGGCTTGTATCCTCCACCAAAAGGAGAGCCCGAAATACTTGGTTTAGAAGCTGCTGGAGTTATTGAGGAAGTTGGAATAAAATGCGACAGAAAATGGAGGTTTTGATTTGAAATCATATATATATATATATGATGAGATGAAATGTCCTCGAGTGAATGAGCCCAAACCGTGTAAGCAGAAAACTGCTTGCCGTGGCTGGGTTTTGATGCCACGACCTTTGATTTACTAGTTCAACGCTCTAACCACTGAGCTACACGGTCAAGGCGATGAAGGTGAAGGCGATGGAGGTGAAGTTCGCAGGATCAAAACCCAGCCACGGCAAACAGTTTTCTGCTTACGTGGTTTGGGCTCATTCACTCGAGAACATTTCATCTCATCATCATATTACCGAGTGATAATATCATATAACATCATATATTTATATTATATATATATAGGTTATTGTCTATTGAAAAGAGAAGCCAAAACATTTTGTGCCAGCACTCTTGAGGAGACCACCTGCGCATGTTTGTGTGTGCATATTTTTAGTGCGTGTAATGCATCAGTCAATTCCAGCAATGCCCATCCCCCCGCGACACCCTCAGCCCCGGGGATTGTACATTAAAAGAAAATATATATACAAATGCCCAGGGGATGGGCATTGCTGGAATTGACTGATGCATATAATACAAAGTTTTCAATCTGGTTTTACAGTATGGTGAATTAAAGTATCTGGCACCTGTGTACATGGTGGTGACTTTGCTACTAGGCATTTTTTGCTCTTTCTCTCATACTTGAATTATTGTAATCTTTTTGCATCTCACCTCCAAATTCTTATTTTTAGGAAGGGAGAAAAGGTCATGGCTCTTCTAGGTGGTAAGCCATTACATTACTTTGTATTTGGTTGTATTCCCGATCTGCCAGAGCACCGGTGTTTTTCAGTTCAGACTCTGACTTGCACCAGTTTTAATACCAGTTTAAACTTTTGTATAACTGAAGGGATCTAACAGTTTAAATAAAGATTATTATTATTATTATTATTATTATTATTATTATTATTATTATTATTATTATTATTATTATTATAAGTGTATAATGCAGATTATAGTATTACTCCTAATTTCTGATGTTAAAACAGAGAGTTTTAATAGATTTATCGTTGGATGTATGCAACTGAGCGCAGATTCTCTGTCTGTTCAGGGGGTGGTTATGCCGAGTATGTTTCAGTGAACGAAGCTTTGGTTATGCCAGTTCCCACTGGTCTTCCTCTTTCCAATGCTGCTGCCATTCCCGAGGTATGGTTAACTGCCTACCAACTACTACATCTACTGGGCAATGTCACTGCTGGCGAACATGTTCTCATTCATGCTGCAGGGAGCGGGGTTGGTACGGCAGCAATACAACTGACTAAATTAGCAGCAGCTCATCCATTGGCAACTGCAGGAATGGCTGCAAAACTGGACATGGCAGAGAACCTGGGTGCAGAAGGGAGATCAAATTACAAAGATGAGGATTTCTCAGAAATGGTTCTCAAGAAAACAAATGGTAATAATCAGGATTTAATTACTCTTTTATACGTTAAATATTTGCCCTTTCTATATATTTCGCTTTTCTAATTTACTATCATGCAGCAATTTCATATTATTCACTCGCGCTTTGTCGGTATATCACCTGTTTACGTCATTAAATTTGCTCAATGCCATTCGCTGTGGCTTGATTTTGTCAGAGTAAATGTTATGCAAAGTTTGATTGTTTATGGATTTATTTTTATATATTTATTTCAGATTTACTCATCTTTTAAGTATAGATTTACTCATCTTTTGAGTAAAGATTTACTCATCTTTTGAGTAAAGATTTACTCATCTTTTGAGTATATATTTACTCATCTTTTGAGTAAAGATTTACTCATCTTTTGAGTAAAGATTTACTCATCTTTTGAGTAAAGATTTACTCATCTTTTGAGTAAAGATTTACTCATCTTTCGAGTAAAGAGTTACTCATCTTTTGAGTAAAGATTTACTCATCTTTTGAGTAAATATTTACTCATCTTTTGAGTAAAGATTTACTCATCTTTTGAGTAAAGATTTACTCATCTTTTGAGTAAAGATTTACTCATCTTTTGAGTAAAGATTTACTCATCTTTTGTGTAAAGATTTACTCATCTTTTGAGTAAAGATTTACTCATGTTGCGAGTAAAGATTTACTCATCTTTTGAGTAAAGATTTACTCATATTTCGAGTAAAGATTTACTCATATTTTGAGTAAAGATTTACTCATATTTTGAATAAAAATTTACTCATCTTTTGAGTAAAGATTTACTCATATTTTGAGTAAAGATTTACTCATCTTTTGAGTAAAGATTTACTCATCTTTTGAGTATAGATTTACTCATCTTTTGAGTAAAGATTTACTCATCTTTTGAGTAAAGATTTACTCATATTTTGAGTAAAGATTTACTCATCTTTTGAGTAAAGATTTACTCATCTTTTGAGTAAAGATTTACTCATCTTTTGAGTAAAGATTTACTCATCTTTTGAGTAAAGATTTACTCATATTTTGAGTATAGATTTACTCATCTTTTAAGTAAAGATTTACTCATCTTTTGAGTAAAGATTTACTCATCTTTTGAGTAAAGATTTACTCATATTTTGAGTAAAGATTTACTCATCTTTTGAGTAAAGATTTACTCATCTTTCGAGTAAAGATTTACTCATATTTCGAGTAAAGATTTACTCATCTTTTGAGTAAAGATTTACTCATCTTTTGAGTAAAGATTTACTCATCTTTTGAGTAAAGATTTACTCATCTTTTGAGTAAAGATTTACTCATCTTTTGAGTAAAGATTTACTCATCTTTTGAGTAAAGATTTACTCATCTTTTGAGTAAAGATTTACTCATCTTTTGAGTAAAGATTTACTCATATTTTGAGTAAAGATTTACTCATCTTTTGAGTAAAGATTTACTCATCTTTTGATTAAAGATTTACTCATCTTTTGAGTAAAGATTTACTCATCTTTTGAGTAAAGATTTACTCATCTTTTGAGTAGAGATTTACTCATCTTTTGAGTAAAGATTTACTCACTGTTTGAGTAAACTGAACATTTTACTCCAAATTTGTGTTATTGGGTGCATTTTGTTTTATGCAAATTTTGTGTAAATTTACTCGCAGTGTGAGTAAACGTTACTCACCGTGTGAATAAAATCGATGTTTTACCAAAAAATTTTACTCACAGTGTGCGTAAAAATCTAGCCAAATGTTCCGTAAATTTACTCACAGACTGAGTAAAATTGACGTTTTACTCAAATATGTTTACTCACAGTGTGAGTTACTCCATCGTTTTGCGCAAAAATTTGAGTAATTTTACGCAGGTTTTTTTGCTACTATACAGGGTGTATAAAAAAAACGCAACCTTTAGAAATTAACCTATTGTTGTTAAGCACAAGATTTTATGCTCCTGGGAATTTAAAATAGCTTCTAATCGTATGAAGGAGCATAACTGCATAACAAATTGTCAAAGTACTAATTAGTCATATCATCCTTCGAATAAAAATGGTTCAACTGACCACAGAGCAACGAGTTTTTACTGTTTTACATTATGCCGAAACTCAATGTACTTACTCAATGTAAAAACTCGTTGCTCTGTGGTCAGTTGAACCATTTTTATTCGAACTGATGATATGACCAATTAGTACTTTGACAATTTGTTATGCAGTTATGCTCCTTCATACGATTAGAAGCTATTTTAAATTCCCAGGAGCATAAAATCTTGTGCTTAATAACAATAGGTTAATTTCTAAAGGTCTCGTTTTTTTTTATACACCCTGTATAATACTCATACAATCTCGATCATGATTGGCTAAAAAACCTACAGACAATTCTTGATGTCTTGCCACCTACAAAATATCAAAAATTGTCTGTAGGTGACGTAACGTGTTTACCGCGTGGCTTACTTTCCTAGCTCCCTAATGATCAAAGACTTCTACATTTATGTATTGTTTAAAACACGAGCTGTAGTGTTTTATCAGGTTTTAAACCACGAGCGCGAGTGGTTTTAGACCTGATAAAACACGTGCTGCGACTTCGAGTATTTTGAACAGCTTCAAAAACGAACCTCTTGGGACTTCATCCAACAATAGTGTTAATAGATTCATATTCGACACTGTCAGATTGACTGTCAGTAGTTTTTGCGAAAATTTGCATGTCATTGTTTCACGGTCGAATATTACGTAAACTTCTTCAACAGTCAACATTTCGATCGCATTTAAGAGCGGCTTCTCAAAGACAAAAATACAGTTCGAATGGAACAAGTCAGGAAAATATTTCGTCGAGAGCAGTTTTCTGCACTATTTTATCACACTTTTGCAATGAAGAAGACAAAGATAAATCAACAAGCTTCACTTTGAACTGAAACTCTCACACTCAGTCACAGCGAGGTAGGTATACGCTTTCAAATTCGTAAGCAACGTTGTATAAAAGTTGAATGCTCATGTCGGTTTGTCTTGATTTCATGTTCATTAGTATCATATTCAGTTAGATTTCTGAAATAGAATTTCAATCTCTACTAGAAATTGGCTTCTTGATAGGCGGTTTACTCAGGTAGCTCAATGAATTTACTTTCTAATTAGATCGACAATTTTATATAAAATTGCATGTTCATTAGTATTCTTTATATAAAACGTTCAATGATCTGTTCATTGAAATGCTAATTAACATGAACGTTTTATAAGGTATAAGGCTTTTATCAGGTATAAAAACCCTGCACGTGATGAAATACGTCCACACTTTTTGAAGAATTGTATAATAAAACAATTGTTGAATTATGTTCTTGCATGATGTCTTGTGTTATCAAGCCTTGGATTGTGTTATCTGCCTCAGCCTTCGGTATATAACACATACAGACAGTACCTCGATGTTGATGACACAAGAGATCATGCTCAACCTCGTTTCTTATTGGTCAACATACTCCAGTATGTCAGTCATGTCCGGCAGACGAGACGTCATTTCCGTCGAATACTTATCAATTATTGAATGAGGTTGAGCAGTGTTATCTGCCGATAACACAAACTGAGGCCTTGATAATTCTTCTTATCATGCGAAAACCGAATTCAATAATTGTTTTATTATTTATTTAAAAGATTAACTTTATCAACTATTTAACAACTGCATCGTTGGAAAAACGTCATAGCGTGCAATATTAGTTTTTCATATTGCACCAGGTGATGTCAATCATGCAATAATCTTTTGTCATATTGCACCATTGATGTCACAACTCCATATTTGGTAGGGCAATGAGTTGATATGACGATTTCACCGTTGGCTGTTAGCCAATCAGCGATCACGAATTCTTTTAAATAAATAATAATTGTATATTATCAAGCCTCGGTTTGTGTTATCCGCCTTAGGCTTGTACTGTACCTTGGTGTTGATGACACAAGATATTATGCTCAACCTCATCCAACAATTGTTTATTATCGGTTAGGCTTACGGTTAACCGCGCTTTGTTCAGATATAAAGTAGTATGGCCACCCATCTGAAAACTGTGTGCTCCAGAAAATTCGCCAACTTTTTCATATCATTTCACGGCTTTTATCTTTGGAAAAACAGTATTGCAACACGTCTATCATAACCAGAAGCTGTTGTGCGTTAGCACCAATGTTACCATTGGAAAGACTTTGGTTCAAATGGTCATACTCGTTGGTAAAAGGTAAAACAACGACCGTTGTCGAACTCGTCAATGAAACCTATTTTTGGATACCGTTTTCTACCTTATGGCTCCTACTTATCGTTCGCTCTGATCAGTTTATCCGGCGATGTTCAAACCAGTCCCGTGTCAAAGACGCTCCTGCTCAGAGTATCTCGCAAACGCAACCCTCCAACTCATTCCTATCACCTCAACAATGAACCAATCAAGAGTGTTTCTAATCAAGTCGACTTGGGTGTGGTTAATAATAATAATAATAAAGACGTATTAGGAGCATTATACAAGTCTCAATGCTCTTACAACAATATATTCTTAATTTTACTTGTAAAACTAATCACAGTTTCATTATAAGATAAAGCCTACTACATATAATTATTACCAAAAACTATTAATTTTAAAAAACAAAGGTCTTAACTGCAAACTTAAAATTACTTAACATATCAAAGCTTCTAATTTCCTGTGGTAATGAATTCCACAGTTTTGGTGCTGCAACCGAGAATGTTCTGTCTCCATGAGTCACCGTTTTGGATTTTGGCTCAAGTAGCAGATTTCGGTTAGATGATCTTAAAGCACGAGTAGGTTTATTAATTTAGTTAGCAAATCAGTAATATAAACAGGTGCCTGGCCATGCAAAGCCTTGAAAGTAATTATTAGTATCTTAAAAACAATCCTTGATCTCACCGGCAACCAGTGAAGATTACGAAGCACAAGGGAGATATGCTCCGATTTTTTAACCCCTGCAGCAACAAGTCTAGCAGCTGTATTTTGAATTCGCTGTTGGTTGTCAGTAATGACCTTAAATAGTCCCCTCATATAGCCAGCTGTACTGCTAAAGCCAACCGCTTGCTTGGCTTTTTTCGCAGGAATTACACTCAATTAATTGATACTCGCTGCCGTCGGCTATACTATCTTGCTCTCGTCCGATCTCACTGTGAGATCGTATGGGCACCTCAAGGTTCGTCACGTGATCTTGCGCTTCTGCATGGAGGGTGTTCAAAGACGAGTTACCGAATTTACAGCTAAACGAATTAACGTTGTCCTCGACAAAGCTAAAAGGCCAAAGCTAAAAGGTCAAAGCCATGCGCGAAAAGTACGATAATAGCGACAAGTTTTAATTTAGTTGTATCGAAATTCTCCATTGAAAATTGAAATACAGGGAGACTTGCAGCCAAGAGCTAAAAGCTTGAAGGAAATCGTACGTTTCGCGCTTGGCTTTAACCTTTTAGCTTTGGCCTTTTAGCTTTGTCGAGGACAACGCTAATTCATTTAGCTGGAGCGTCTCAAGAAGCTTAACTTATTACCTATATCGTACTGGCTTGAAATAAAGGATCTCGTCTTTTTTTCAAATATAAACAAGGCGGATGTAGACATCTTTTGTTACCTTTTCTTCTCACCTCTCGTCTCGCACCCGTCTAGCAAGGACAATTTGCTTTTTAGCAAATCAATCCTTTTTAGGAACTCCTTTTTTAATCGAATTGTCTTTCTCTGGAACAATCTATCTCCGATCATCCGTAATAGTACGTCTAGCGTTTTCTCTTTTAACACCAACTTTATATTTACTAATCTTCTCAATTAGACTCTTCTTTCGATGTAAACAGAATGCGCACTTGGAAAACTTACTGCTCTGCCGTTCAAGGTCACACATGCCATGATTTATTGTTTTATCTACTCTAGGTGTTGGAGCTAACGTAATTCTAGACTGTGTTGGAAGTTCGTTTGTCGAGCAAAATCTAAGAAGTATCGCAACAGATGGTCGCTGGGTGTTGTATGGCTTACTTGGTGGTGGAAGTGTGGATGGTAACATTTTGGGTGCTCTGTTAAAAAAGAGGGTCAGTCTCCTGGCAACGACACTGCGAAGTAGATCAATTGAGGTTGGTTGGATTTTGTTGCTTGTACATCAAGGCATCAATCAAGATACCTTAGATACGTTAATATACACACTGCTGTAGTGAATGTGGGAGAGCTTGGAGTAGACAGACGATACATGGACGATCGTCAAGCTCGTATCCTCAGAAAAATGATTCTGAGTCCCGGACAGGAATCGAACCTGTAACCTTCTGATTGCCGGTACCAAGATGGGGAGTGAAGGTTACAATGATGTTCTGGTTCGATTGATATATGTACTGCCTATGCCCATTTACTGTATCGTCTGTCTACTCCAAGCTCTCCCACATTCACTACAACAGTGTATATATTAGCACAACCAAACATTACCGATATCTAGCATAGGCAGTACATATATCAATAGCACCATTACATCATTGTAACCTTCGCTCTCCATCTGAGTCTCGGTGGCTCAATGGTTAGAGCGTCTCACATGCAATGAGAAGGTTACACGTTCGATTCCTGTACGGGACTCAGAATCATTTTTCTGAGGACACGAGCTTGACGACCGCCCATGTATTGTATACCTTAGATACATAAAAGGAAAATGTATATAAATGTACTATATATAAATGTATCAAGGTTCTTGCAGGAGAATCTGGTGGTCAACCCTATTATAAGATCCCCCAAATTAAAATACGTATATAGAATAAAATTCCATGACTAAAATCCTAATACCCACATCTTCACTTTATCCTCATTTCATTTGTTGTCAGGCCAGCCCAGAGGGGAGGGCAACTGGGGCAATTTTCCCCGGGCCCCCAGCTCGAGAGGGGCCCCTAATTATATTGCTAGTTTACTTTGTAGAGAATCGGTAGACGCGGTAGCCAATATGCTGTGAAATTACGAAATTATCAAACAGTATTTTCTGCTTCTCTGCGTTAGTGATTACTTATTTTCTCCTTATTTTGTACATCTTTTACGTCGTTACGAAAATTTGCGTTGTCATTTCACATGTAAATCTGAAACATTTTCCCATTCGTAAAATGGCATGCGGAATTTTTGCAAGGGGGCCCCCCAATTATTCATTTTGACCTGGGCCCACTTTAGTCTCTGTGCGGGCCTGTTTGTTGTCATGTTCCAAGTAGCGTCGTTTTCTGGATTTGTTCAATCTTCACCTTGATTCCAATCTTTTCTATCCACTGTTCAAACTTTATACTCACAGCTCCTAGAGCTCCAACTACAACTGCGACTATTTCTACCTTCCTCATCGACCACAGTCGTTTGACCAATTCATCATATTTCTCTATCTTTTCTCCTTCCTTCTTTCTGACTCTGTTGTCTCCCTGCATTTCCGTTCTTTTTTGTCTACTATGATTATATCTGCAGGTCTCCTACACTCTATGTATTAAATATTCTATAAAATCCCAAAGCATCTTTATCTGATTTGATTCCACCACTCCTTCGGGGGTATGCTCGTACCATTTGTCTACTCTTTCTAGGCCATATTTTCCACATAGTGTCCAATGAATAATCATTGCCATACTATCATGGCGTCGTTTGTACTCTCTTTGAGCAAGCGTTGTACATTCACTGATTAGGTGTCCCACGCTTTCTCCCTTTTCTCCACAGAGCCTGCACAACGGTGATTCTACTGTCTTGTCAATGTTGAACTTGATGTAGTTTAGTTCTTAATGCCTGTTCTTGGGCTGCACATATCTTATTATTATTATATTAATTGCGCGTGATTGTTCTTAAAATCTTCGCATCTCCTCTGGAGAAATGAAGCTTCGCTCCTCGTGCCAACAACCACTTAGTGGATCATAGTCACATTCTTCGTCAGTCTCTCATTTATTTTATTTGATTCTCTACAGTACAAGAAAAGATTGGTAGAGGATTTCGTCAATCGCGCATTACCGAGAAGACTTCAACCAATAGTTGACCGAATACTTCCCATGAAAGACATTCAACCAGTAGCCTAAGGCCGCAAAGGTTTTAGCTTTCCAAGCTTTTTCTCAGTATTCTTGCTGTCCCTAATAATGTTGTCTTTTGAAGAAGTTCTATTCTTATGTGTATTCCCAATTTCTCAATCCACAAATCCAGTTTCTTACTAACTGCTCTTAAGGCACCTACTACTATTAGGAATCACTTCTACTATTAGAAATCACTTCTACTTTCTTCATTGTCCACAATTTTCGGATTTCCCTTTTTTTCCCATTTATTATTATGATAATAATAATAATTATTATTATTATTATTATTATTATTATTATTATTATTAATAATTGCGCGTGATTGTTCTTAAAATCTTCGCATCTCCTAGAAATGAAGCTTTGTTCCTCGTGCCAACAACCACTTAGTGGATCATAGTCACATTCTTCGTCAGTCTCTTATTTAGTTTCTTTGTTTCTCTACAGTACAAGAAAAGATTGGTAGAGGATTTCGTCAATCACGCGTTACCGCATTTTCAGTCGGGAAGACTTCAACCAATAGCTAGTTGACCGAATACTTCCCATGAAAGACATTCAACCAGTAGCCTAACTCCTAAGGTCCCAAAGGTTTTAGCTTTCCAAGCTTTTTCTCAGTATTCTTGCTGTCCCTAATAATGCTGTCTTTTGAAGAAGTTCTATTCTTATGTGTATTCTCAATCCACTTATCCAGTTTCTTACTAACTGCTCCTAAGGCACCTACTACTATTGGAATCACTTCTACTTTCTTCATTGTCCACAATTTTCGGATTTCCCTTTTTAACTCATCATATACTTTTCTATCTCCTCTGTTTCTTTTTGACATATTCTGCAATCTCCTGGAACTGCGATGTCTATAATCTTACACTCCTTTTCTTTCTTTAACACCACCACAATATCAGGTCTTCGACTTTCAATCACATGATCGCATTATTATTATTATTATTATTATTGTTAATTAATTAGCCAGCTCAACACACTCTGGCCCTTGCATCCACCCACCAACTCTTGCTGGGCGGTAACCGAGTTGCACATGATCCCGTTGTGTCCCACTACTCTGTCTGTACCACCCCGCCAAGCACCTTCCTTATTATTGTTTCCCCTTCAAAGAGCACCGTCCTCTGCATTGTGCTTATTATTCCAATCACACTTTCCTCATCTCCAATAATCTTTTTCACTGCTGTTGTTGCCTTCTCAATACCACCTCCCAGGCATCCGATTATTACTGGGACCACTTCCACTCTATACCCGCTTCTCCTTTCTCTGATTTCAAACACCAATTGCTGGTACTTCTGTAACTTCGTTCGTGTCGCTTCTTCGATGTTCTGTTCTTGAGGGCATGACATATCCACTATCCAAATCTTCCTCTCTTTCTCATCCTCCAGTGTCAAGTCTGGTCTGTGTGCAGAACTGGTCTTTCTCATCCTATACTCAAAGTCCCAGCACAACTTGTACCCATTCCCCTTCAGCACTTGGCCTTTCTCCCATCTAACTGTATACCATACCGTGTTGTCAGGGAGGAGACCTCTCTCAACAGCCCATCTAACCGCCAGCACCATCAAGGCATTGTTATGTCTACGGATTAATCGGATTACGGAGTAATCTTATTATTATTATTATTATTATTATTATTATTATTATTATTAATAATTGCGCGTGATTGTTATTAAAATCTTCGCATCTCCTAGAAATGACGCGTGGCTCCTCGTGCCAAGAACCACTTAGTGGTTCAGTCACATTCTTCGTCAGTCTCTTATTTATTTTCTTTGATTCTCTACAGTACAAGAAAAGATTGGTAGAGGATTTCGTCAATCACGCATTACCACATTTTCAGTCGGGAAGACTTCAACCAATAGTTGACCGAATACTTCCCATGAAAGACATTCAAAAGGCTCACTTGATTATGGAAAGTAACCAGAATATCGGGAAGATTGTCATCGAGGTTGAAAGAGAAGGCGGAAAACAGGAATTATAACGATCAAAAGCTTGTAAATTCCACCAATCGGTAGGCGTGAAATATTTTTAATAAAGCCAGCCATAAGCGAGAGAAGAATTTATAATGAGAAATTATCGAGTGTTGTTGAACATGATAGCGAGAATTATTTAGGCCCAGGTTTTATTATAATTTGTTATAATTGTTTTAGTTGTTGCCCCCCGCAACTAATATATATATTAATATATATATATATATATATATATATATATATATATATATATATATATATATATATATATATATATATATATATATATATATATATATATATATATATATATATATATATATATATATATATATATATATATATATATATATATATATATACAGGGATGTAGCCACGCCGGGCGGTGCCGGGCGGGCCACCCGGTACGAACTTTAAACGCCCGGCACTCGCCGTAATTTTTTCAATTCCGCCCGGCACCTTTTTTAACCTAAACATGAATATACAGATTTCATGCAACAGATATCCTTGTAATTCAATGCAAATAATTCAACGAGTTACGAGATAAAGTACCGAAATTAGCGTAAACAAGCAAAAATTCACACGATTCTTATCCGCCATTCCTGACAAAGAGCTGTTGCTAAGTAGCCAGCCATAGTCTTAACCGCTGTAAAGTTTATAAATTTGACTGTGGATTCAGAAATGGTCTAAAAGTCCAAAGTCTAGGCCAAATCGTTCGATTTTGAGAGGGAAATGATAGAAATTATCGCAATTCGAACTCGCTATGGAAAGAAGCATCGATCTTGCTATGTTGTAAAAAACTAGGCTCTATTTGCTTGGTCTCAATTGGCTTGGGCGAAAACGGCATTTGGAGTAAAACTTGGTAGAGCGTAAACTGGAATTTCCAAAACTGGTTTGACATTTCGGAATAGTTTTACGAAAGAATGTAATCAAACAACAATTGAATCTCAACGAGTCTGTAGTTGAAGCTGACGTTGAGCCCACGAAAGCTTCCAAATTATTGTAGAAAAAAAACAAAAATCAAAGCATGCAGTTTCACTTAAAGAATCGTGGAAAAAAGTCAAACCGTGTCTAGTTTATGTGCACAGGAAGGGTACGTTTTGCCAGTCATGCGAGCGACACGATGTGAAGCCGTTTGAAATTTCTGGGGAAGGACCCCGGAACCGATCCCCCTACCATTGTTCAAAGATCATAGTGAAAATTATTATCTGGATATTTTTACCCGGCACTCATTTTTCGCTGGCTACATCCCTGTATATATATATATATATATATATATATATATATATATATATATATATATATATATATATATATATATATATATATTTATAAGTAATACCATGACTTGAGGGAAATTAGCGATTAAATTGCCCGCCGCCGAGGGAAGATTTGTGAAAGTCCGAGGGCGAAGCCCTCGGACTTTTACAAATCTTCCCGAGGCGAAGGGCAATTTAATCGCTAATTTCCCGACAAGTCATGGTATCAGTTTGTAATATTATGATCGCCGAGGAAAACTTTGAGAACCTTATCTAGCCCGTGGTTGGAGGCAGAGTCCTTTGTCTTATAAGATTCCCGTCTGGATATGATATGCAAGCGGGAAATTTAGTGGAAAACAAAGGATTTGTTTGTCTTCTGATTTTCCCTCATTCATATGCACGGGAAAATGAGTAGACAAAGAAATCCTTTGTGTTCTACTAAATTTCCCGCATGCATATCGTAGGAATGAGGGAAATTTAGAAGACAATGGCAAAATTTCCCTCTTGCATGAGCAATGAGGGAAATTAGCGATTAAATTCCCGGAGAGAACAAAAGAATCCGAGGCGATCATGGTATTAATATATATATATATATATATATTAGTTATACCCCAGAAAAAATCTCGATTTGTTCAGTTTAAGCCCGCAAAGTGCTTTCGGTTTTAAGGTTTCTTTCTTTCTTTCGGTTTTTTCGGTTTTAAGGTTTCTTGGATCGTTTTAAAGTGCTTATAAACCCAAAAGGGTTTTTTGGTGATTCGGATAGAGCATAAAAAGTTAGTTAATAAGTTCTGGATTAGTTTTTGCGTTAAACTTTTAGTTTCGGAGATATAACGGCTCAAACATGTAAATTGTGCCATTTTTTGGAAAAAAGTAGCGCCACCAAAATAACACACAGGGAACTAGGCTTTTGTATAGGAGAAGACAGCTATCTTAAGAGTTTTTATTGAAAAATGCCCAAACGATGTGTCTTTACGATGTTACCTTTTCTACTCGAATTGTAATATATTTTTATAAGTATTGAAACATAACACGTTCCTCGGATCCAGTCTCCCGGCCTGCGCTACTTTTTTTCACAAATTGTGACTTTGAGCCCTTATATCTCCGAAACTAAAAGTTTAACGCAAAAACTAATCTAGAACTTATCAACTAACTTTTTATGCTCTATCCGAATCACCAAAAACCCATTTTGGGTTTATAAGCAGGTTTCAATGGAATTGTGGGATGCTCACGAATTTCAATCTTTTTGCACAGAACAACATCGTTCTTCAGCAAGCAAGTCAGCAAGCCAAGTGTTTTTTTTACAAGTGTCTTCTCGGTTCCGCCTCATCTATTATAGTTCAAACTCGGGGGCCATGAACGTGTCATCTTCGCGCAGTAGGTTTTCTTCGGCAGTTGTCGAGGAGAGGCCGTCGTTCTCGATCATTCCATTATTCGACGTTTATGGTACGACGATATATTAAATTATTCTGTAAATAACTTTACATTTATCACTACATAGGCGCATTGTATAAACCATTAGGTGACAATTGGCAAAGAAGTTGCTCTTCGGATCTGGTTTAATACGCGCCATATGTTACGGCCGTGGTGAAACCTGCAACTACACTGTCACAGCGCGCATGGGCCTGGCGAGCTTGGATGCGCTTAAATTATAAATACAGCTTTGTAAAACGTATTAACCATGGTGAATGGTAATATTAAGTTCAGAAGGTTCTGAAATCTAAACTGCTTATTTATAAACACATTTACCAAAAACTAATAATGGCGTAATGTTGGAGCAAAGGGTGAGAAAAAGAAATGAGTTCTTAGAAGAACTGTTTAAAGATTTGAGAAATAAATAGGCTTAAAATAAAAGAGCACGATGCATTTCGGCAGACCACTTATCAAGTGCTACGTCTGCATGCTAACTGAAAATTAGAAACACGAGCCTTTATATAATCGAAAAACTGAATAATAATCAGATGATGTCACCCCACACGTATAGGATGACATCTCACAATAACGCCAAGTTGAAAACGAATTCCTTTTGTCTGCAAAGATGATCCGAATTACAGTTCTTGGCATTTCCACGCATTTCGAAAAGCCTCAATGCGTTTACAAGGTGAAATTATACAATAAGTTAAAGTGCTTATAAACCCAAAATGGGTTTTTGGTGATTCGGATAGAGCATAAAAAGTTAGTTGATAAGTTCTAGATTAGTTTTTGCGTTAAACTTTTAGTTTCGGAGATATAAGGGCTCAAAGTGACAATTTGTGAAAAAAAAGTAGCGCAGGCCGGGAGACTGGATCCGAGGAACGTGTTATGTTTCAATACTTATAAAAATATATTACAATTCGAGTAGACAAGGTAACATCGTAAAGACACATCGTTTGGGCATTTTTCAATAAAAACTCTTTAGATAGCTGTCTTCTCCTATACAAAAGCCTAGTTGTTGTTGAAGATGGGTTCCTCGGATCCAGGTCCCTGTGTGTTATTTTGGTGGCGCTACTTTTTTCAAAAAAATGGCACAATTTGCATGTTTGAGCCGTTATATCTCCGAAACTAAAAGTTTAACGCAAAAACTAATCCAGAACTTATTAACTAACTTTTTATGCTCTATCCGAATCACCAAAAACCCATTTTGGGTTTATAAGCACTTTAAAATACAACAAATGGAACATGGATAATTTACACCGCTTGTATTCAGTGCAAATGGAGGATGTGGCAGGGAAACACAGCGTTTCCTATCTTCGCTAACAGATCAGATCGCTGTGAAAAAGCACTTCGAGCCCTCCATGGTCGTGAGCTGGTTGCGGAAGAAGATCACCTTCGCCCTCCTCCGTGCTCAAGTCCTCTGCGTGCGAGGCAGCCGATCGTGGAACAGAGCTCCCACTCTATAATCGTGTCGGGCATAGAACTGTCCGAAATATACTCTAAGTTTAGCTGAAAATTTTGTAAATCCATGTTGTTTTTTTATATCATGATCGCAATAATTTTATACACTGCTTGTATATTGCACTTTCATTATTTAAAAACATGAAATTTAAAGGACATTGGCAACAAAAATTAAGTTTGTCTAATATGAAAGAACTCGTAAAACGATAGAGCAACACCTTTTACAACTTTCCCGTATTTTACTTCGTTTTTGAAATATTTCAGTTTGTTTGATATGTAAATTTATTTAATTTGTTTTCGTGTTTACATACACAAGGAGATGAGATGGTCTCTGATGTCAGGTGTTGTTTCATCTTCAAGTTTGTTCCACAAATTTAGAGATAATGTTCATGGTTATAACACTAGAATTTCGAACTCACTAACTTTATTCCAGTGCCGAACTGTAGTAGTTTTTTTCCGAGTTCTATAAAATTGTTTAATCGTTGCTAATTATATACAGTACTAGTGATAGCGTGTTTTAAATCTTTTATCACTTGTTGATTGTAAATATTCTTTAATTTAGGCTTCCTCTTCATTTTTAATATATATAATTATTGATACCTAATATAGTTCTATCAAATCTTTGTAATTTTCACTTTAAAATTTGTAAACACATTGTAATTCGTTTTTTGGAACGCGATTATGTGTAAATAAACACCAATTATTATTATTATTATTATTATAAATTTACTTGAAAATGTGCGTATAACAACTCCTCATGATAATGAACGTTGTAAACTTAGCAATCACTGAGATATAAGACATTTTTTAATGAGTGAAAATTCTCTACCCGCTCATGACATCAGAGACCATCTCATTTACATATCAAACAAACTGAGATATTTCAAAAACGAAGTAAAATACGGAAAAGTTGTAAAAGGTGTTACTCTATCATTTTACGAGTTCTTTCATATTAGACAAACTTAATTTGTGTTGCCCATGTCCTTTAAGATTAGATTAAGATTAAGATTCACATTTTGTATCATTTATGGCGTTATATATACCAACGTCAACAGTTTCTAACTTGTAAAATTTATCTAGTATCAATAACTGCTTTAACCTGTCTAAGAACGTCTGCGGCAAATTGCACGGCTCTTACTGACTGCCCATAGCTGAATGCATTGACTGGAACAATGTGGGATGGTTGTCGATTTGGATAACGGGTTGGCAGGTAATAACTCGAGACAGCTACGGCTAGTTCTACCAAATTTGAAGTCTTCCATCTCACCAGATTGTTGACCTTTTGTGCAAGTGTGTAGACGTCATGGGTGTGTAGTTGGTCGTTGGTTAGGCCACATTTGGCATACAATGCCGCTTTCAAGCTTTTCTCCACAATTTGGTGGCTCAAGAAGCATGCCAAAGCATTGAATGGTCGTGTTGCGGTGAGCAAAAATTGCGCTGCTTCGAGGTCATTCTCTGATTGCTCCAACCAGCGTCTGGCCTCAGTAGGGTTCGGGTTGGTGTAGTTAGAAGTTTCTGATCCTGAAAATCTATAATGTGATCCACCGTAGCAGCTTCGGTAGTTTCGGAACGTTTCTCGTTCTCTTCTCGCTCGGTTGTTGCACTTGCGAAATGTGTATTCGAAGCCATAGTGGACCGGCTTTTCGGAAAGTCGCTGTTCTTCCTCTTCCATTCGCTTGATTTCGCTCAGCAAGAACGCCATCATTTCCGTGGCGAATTCAACGTTGTTGGGATTCTTGTCTGGATGCCAGCGAAGGTATAGACGTCCTATAACCTTGCGACGCATGTGCGGTGGTAGGCGCCAAGCAGCTCGAAGGGCTCCAACAATCTCGCGCTTTGCTTCGTCCATGTTGGTTGGTTTTCTTGAGGTATCGCCCGTGTATAGAACCACGTCCGTTGTCGGGTTTTCGTCGGGATCGTTTTGGTAGAACTTGTACAAATCGAGAACACTTACTTCTTTGCTCTGATCGTTACCAAGATCGATCAAATACCGTGCATTAAAATCATAAGTATTATCACTTTCGCTGGACGTGACGCAAGTGATAACCTTAGCTAGGATGTACTTCACGAATGCGCCCTCTTCATCGTCCATCTTGTCTGTAACAAGATTCTCTTCGCAATCCTCTTTCATCTCTTCTCCAAAGGCCACCAATTCTCCTTTGTGGAAAACAAACAGCGGGTTTTGCTGCATCAGGTAATGGCATACGACTGGCACTTCATGACCATTCTTGTAAAGCTCCTCTTCGGCAAAGTCCCGCTTGATATCGTTGCTGTTCAACACTTCTGCTATATGCGATGGTGAATCACACGACAGCATATCAGCAATGACTAATAAGCATCCGTCCCTTAGTTGCCTGTCTAAGATTTTATTTATCGCCTTTGAAAGAACACTTTGATTTCTATTTCCGCCGTTTTCGTGTTGGATGTACAATGTCCAGCAATCTTTCTCTTTTACCACGTAGCTTGGACGCGTCCTAGTACTCTCTTGCAAAGGTTGGTTTGTTTCTCCGAGAACGAGATGAATTTTGATGGTTTCCATGCATTTGATTTCAACTTTGGATGAACTGAATCTCGACGATTTCTCTCTCTCGTCTCCTGTAAGCTCGTTGGAGTTTTTCTGGTGCTTCAACAGCCGCACGATTCCGTCTTGAAATTCTTTTGATTTCATAATCCTGATGTGCTTTTCAATGAATTCGCAATTTTTGCTTCCACCACAAAGTTGACAGGTGCTGGTCAGACATGATGGGTCCAACTGCTCCATAATGACGTTATAAAAAGGCTTTGGACGTAAATGTTCGGGAAGAGCCTGCAGATACTTGTCTTCCTTTTCCCTTCGTAATTCGCATTTCTCGAATGGCAAAAGAAAGTGATGCTTAAGCTTAGCTACTGTGTTAGTGTGGCGCGGAGGAACTTTACTGAGCAATTCACTTGACTTTATCAGACGTTTGTCTTCACTTGGTAAGTACAATTCCGTGAGGTGAGAAATATTTGACTTGCCGTCGTCTCCACTACTTTCCTTCAAAACAGCTTTGAAAAACAGAAACATCGCGTCACGTGCTTTACTTTCATATTCAGGGTTCATCTCGCTTTCTTTACAACGATTTTTCATTGTCTCGAAAACTTTTGCCAACTGAAATGATGTTATCTCCTCAGTTGCTCCAAGTCGCTTTAAGATGTGTTCGTAGATACCGTATTCCCGTGGTACGACGTAGAGGAAAGGGTGAAGTGACTTCTCCTGAAGATCTTTGAACGAGAGTTGATCGCCTCTAACAAGGACCTTGTTGTTTTCTACCAAAACGCATGGAGTGGTCTTCAAGCGGCTTCCAATGGTTTGGCATTCATTTTTGCAGTTTGGGGAAATGTCCTTCCCGGGGCATTTCGTTGCTGTTTTAAAGAAATCGAAAATAGACGTCATCATCGTTTTCAGGACTTTGGGTTGTGGTAAAGCTTCTTCTTTTCTCGAGGTTTGGGCCAGAGGTCCACAAATGTTCTGCAAGTGACTTATAAGAATATCAACAGAAGGTCCGCGGATATTTAGACTCGCAGAAAGGCTTTTTTTGCACAAAAATTCGCAGGAAATTTCTCTTTCATGCTGTTCCCATTTAGGAAGAAGGGAAGCGCTAGACCAAACCAAGGTTCGGTACTTCCATGGTACGGAATTTGAGAACTGAAGAAAAGGAGGATGCTGGTTCTCATCGCTACACTGATATTGTTTGTGCAGAGAGAGAAGGTTGTCCTCCACCTTCTCTGAGGCAATGAATTTAACAGTGGAGAGGGTGGAGAGAAACCAGGACTCGTGTAGATGGTGGTTGGTCAACAGATACCGCACAAGTTCTTTTGACCTTTTTATGTTGGTCTCGTCCATCTGTGATTGGTTTCCAGCAATGGCCACCTTGCGAGAAAATTCTAGGAATGTCGTCTCATTCACATCGCTCTGGAGACCAATGTTTGCCAAAAATTCCAGCCATTCAGTTTCGTTGAAAGGACTCGGTGGAAACTTGTTGCTATGCTCTTCAAGCATTATTCTGAACAAACTGTTACGTGGATCGTAGAAGTCGCTGGCGTGATGAAGGTTCCTGTTCGTAGCGGGTATGCATGCTGTGGCTTTCAAGCAGCTTAATAAAGCTTCTTTTTCTCCTTCTTTATAAAACCTTGGGAGAACGGCATCTCTTATATGAGTGAGATAGTCCAGTTGGGTTTCGTAGCTGAAAATGGAGAAATGTGGCAGAATGTATTCGGCGTAAAATTTAGAGACACTGCGTTTTGCTCCAGCGCCCAGTCCTTCTAGTAAGCGTTCCAGGGTGGGCAAGGCGTCCGAGTGGAGGAAGAGACATCCAGTATGACGTTGAAGCTTTTCAATCTCCTGCGCTGGAACACCACCAGGGACTAAAGCGTACGAGGAAAACGATGACAGACTGTAGTGAGCATTATTGATTGCCTTGTACAGGGGTAACTTCTTGAGAATGCCGTAGTCTATGGGCTGGAGATTTTCGTAATCATCTTGGATAAACTGTAGAACTTCGAAAATTTCTTTGGTAGTAAGCTTTTTTTCGTCTAAAATACCCGCCTTTCTCATATAATTGAGGACCTGAAGGATATCACGGACTTTGTGGGGATGCGCAACATAGGGATATGTGACTGGTTTCTTTCTGTCCGTTCTGACGTTTGAATAAGACACCGTGGTTTCCTCTGCAGACTGACTTGCTATGGTACTTTGATACCTGGTGGAATAAGCCGAAATGGACGTGGATTCTCCAAAGGTTGTTTTTTGAAGGCGATGTTGGTGTCCTACGATGGGCATCAACTTGAAGGTGATGTCGGTGTCCAAAGAAGGGCAATTCAGTTTCTTGAGACATTCCCGAACCTTTCTCTCTCTTCCTACACTTTCTTTTTCTCTTTCTGTCATATCCAGCACTGTCTTGGCGTTGTCAATGGTGACCAATTTCCTGCACTTGGTTGGTATAATTGGCCACTCTTTCAAGGCATCCAGGGATACGTCAGTTTCATCCTGATCCGGATTAGCGTAGTGTTGCAAGAACAGCCAGAGTCGCTTCAGCCAGTCTTCAGAGAACACACTGTCTGGAAAATCTAGGTGATTCGTCGCACCTTTCATTGTCGTTGGGATAACGTCTGATATAAACGAAGCCAATGCACTTACAGTTAGAGGTAGTAACACTTGAGGCGCTTCTTCTTCCTTGTCACACATGGCATTTGAGAGATAATTAATTAATTCAGGATGTACAAACAGATGAGTCCGTTTGGGGAAAAGATCACTGAACTCGGAGCAGTATACCTGCTTGTTTTCGTCAAAAACTCGTAGAATACCATCTGATGTGAGAAGGAGTGGTAAACCAGCCAAAAGACTTGTAAAAGCTTTTTCGGTTTGGCAATAACTCATCAATTTCTTCAGGTTTCCAGTAGTTCTTATCATCGTTTCTTCTATCTTTGTCGGTAGATTTCCGATCTCACATTTGGAATTAACGGTGTTGAAATTTCGTAGGACATTCATGACGCTTTCCGGACTTACTAAACTTGACGAAACGTCAACCTCTTCAAACCCACACCGTATTGTCAGAGGCGAACTGACTAACACTGGCAGGTGGATTTGCAGCAAGAGCTTCCACACTGATTCTGGAGTTTTACCTTTGTTTAGAAAGAACCCTTCTTGAGCAGGGAGCCACATACAGTACTGCTCAGAAGTAACCTAACGCTGCGTTCTCGTCCAGAACGCGTTCCCTTCCCGTTCCAGAACGCGTTCCGAACGCGTTCCGGAACGCGTTCCGAACGCGTTCCGGAACGCGTTCCGGAGGCGTTCCGGAACGCGTTCCTGAACGCGTTCGATTGCGATGGAAATTTTGTCGGAAGCTATTACCGGGTTCGGAAAACTCCGAGCGATTAACCAATATATTAACAAATCACGTTTATACGAATAATGTATGAACTTGAATTGAGCCTTGTGACTATGCTTGGATCAATCAATGATGAGAGTGAATGAGAGTTGCGCATAAGTAATGACTGAGTCAGTTGTTCAGACACTGGCTTAATATAAATTTTACTCCGCGGTGTTTGATTGTCACGCGGCGCCATATATTTTTTAAAAACATCAGGGTTGTGGACGGATGGTTGGTACCCTTTTATATGAACACTCTGTGTTTATTAAATGAACACTCATCTATTTTATTCATCTGTGAATTAAAACGACCGCTATAAAAATTCGTGACTGCCATGCAGCTTTCTCATCCTCATTTTGATTAGCAAAACGACTTCTGGTTGTAGCGAAACGACATGTCATTGCACACATTACAAAGTGCTGCGATTTTTTCCTTGAAGTCACCTATATAGTCATTGTGTGAAACAAGTGCATTCATTTTACCTGTGACAACCAGAAGTCGTTTTGCTGCAGTATGTAAACACAAAGTCGTTTCGCTTCCAGCGTAACAACTGTATGTTTATGTTTCGTTTTGGTTTTATTGTCAGTTGGAAATTTATATTCTGAATTTTGATCTTGAAATACCCAGAGCCTGCGTTCCTTTATGTCGATGGCGAGTTTATATTTAAAGATTATGAGCTCGAGATTTCTATCATGATGTGATAAATTACGATGGCGAAGGCCAGTCATCTATCGGCTAGCGCGGGGTAAAGTTTATAATGGCACGCGGCAACATCTTTATGAATCATCACTTATTGTTTTCAAGCACTCATCCGCCACTTGTGTAAATTGCGGTTGCAAGCCTTTGTCAATATAATAAAATAGTTGTCAATATCTTTTGCAAGCGAGCAAAGCAAATTTTAGCAAACGATATTATCAACGTGGAAAAAAATTAAACTAACACTAAAAACTACCTTTATACTAAGGTGGCAGGCGCGGATTTAGAAGTTAGTCGCATAAATTAGATTTAGAATTTGCAATTCAAAATACCTGTGAATAACAATCCTATTGGATAGGTTTTTGTTCTGAATTATTCTTAAGAAAAGCATAACCAATAGGGTTGTTCATGAAGTGTCTAATTTATGCGACTAACTTCTAAATCCGCGCCTGGGTGGTAAACTGCCAAGTTTTTGGTAACGAAATACTGACGTTTCGAGCGGACGAGGGCTCCGCTCGAAACGTCAGTATTTCGTCACTAAAAATATTGGCACCCTTTACCACCTTTTCACTTTGCTATATATCCAAAACACTGTCTATGCAGCACTCTACTTTTTAACTTTATACTATCGTGATATCGTCGGCCGGGCATTTCATGTTCGAAGGTCGTTTTTGATTGACATGTTTACATGCTTATGCCTTATGTTTGGACGAAGCAAAACATAATCCGTAGATATAAATTCATATTAGACTAGTGTATACGGTAGTGTAGCGAAACTACTCGTCGTATCACAAGCTGTGGCGGTCAGCAGAGCTCGTGAACCAAACAAGAGTTCGAAAACCAAACCGCGGCACGGTCAACAAATTATGGAGGAACTTGAAGACGTTTTGTCCATAATTTGTTTCGCCTGGATAACCGGCGATATGAGTCATCGCCGAAAATCGCACAACGATAGTTGAAAAGCACCCGAGAACAATCCGCTATCTTATTCCGTGATCGGAGGTTGAACGCAACAAATCAATTCGGCGATTTATAGCTTGGACTATACAGGGACTATATACGATATTCTACGATGGCTTTTCGTGACCTTCTACGTCAACCAGCAAAGAGAATGTTGTTGTTTTTTAACATTGACGAAACAACATCAATCGTCGAGACAAACAAAGTCAAAAAGATTTTGAGTGGCAAACTGCTGGAAGAAGGTGCATCTGTGCTTGTCCAGTTCGGGAAAGACGAATTCGAGGCATGCGTTCTGAAACTAGACAGTAAGTTGACGTGCATAAGTGCATTTATTTTGTTTATACTGGCTACAATTCGTTGTTTTGTAACAATAATAATTAATTTCATTTTTGCATCGCCTTGTAGACGATCCTAGCGTTCTGAGACAAGCTGAGAATGAGTTTTTATCTCAGACCATCTCAGGCGACGTGTCATCAGACAAAGAAAATGAGCCGCCGGCGCCAAAAAGACAGAAAATGGGTTCGGACGGTGGTTCAACTTTTTCGAACAAAGATCGCGGGCTGCCCAAACCAACGACAAGTCAAAAAAAGAAAACGAAAGAATCTGCCAATGCAAAGCCGTCCAAAGAACAGAATGTGCCAAAACAACCAAAGATAAAGAAGCCGAAACAGGTAAATTATGAATAATGTCGTATTTTCACAAAGGGTTCCTACCAGTGAGTGGTTCCAGCTATACGATCAGTATGATTTCAAATTGCCACAAGCATTAATGCATCAAGGTAATTTGAAAAAATTTAATCATGAGACATGAGATATTCAAATTTGTCTTGTTTCCCTCGAGCATTTACCGTGTCAGCAATCTGTGTTTATATTGGAATTTATTCGATTTGTCAAAAATAGAGGATATTTCCATCTATTATTTGCAGTTTATTGTTACAATATAATGAAATAATATACAATTATTGGATGAGGCTGAGCATGATATCAAGAATTATCCAGACCGAGGTCTATGTATCTGCCGAAGGCTGAGGCGGATAATATTGATCGTGATTGAGGCGGATAATTTGTGATATCATGCGTAAGCCGAATCCAATAATTGTTTGTTACACATCGTTCAAAATAGTCTTACTAAAAATATACAAACAAATCTACTACAAGCCACGACATTGAGAATTCACTGGAGTATGTTGACCAATAAGAAGCCGAAGGCTGAGGCAGATAATATTGATCGTGATTGAGGCGGATAATTTGTGATATCATGCGTAAGCCGAATCCAATAATTGTTTATTACACATCGTTCAAAATAGTCTTACTAAAAATATACAAACAAATCTACTACAAGCCACGACAGTGAGAATTCACTGGAGTATGTTGACCAATAAGAAACGAGAATGAAGTTTGAATGTATAATAATCTGTAGTTATATCTACCATAAGGATTATGTGTAATCAGTTCAGTAATATTTAGGACATTTACAGTGTGAAAATATAATGGCCATATATAACCCTATATTAAATTTGTTTATATCAAACATTATTCTAAGAATATTCAACAAAATAAACATTGATAAATCTTGTTGTTCTACCTACATGTTTATTGTATTTGTATGTTCGACCTTACTTGTAAAACTCGGCACCATTCTGTTCAGGTCTATCAAATGGGTTTGAAGTATAGTGAACAGAATGGTGCAAAGTTTTACAAGGACGAACATACCAATACAATAAACATGTAGGTAGAACAACAAGGTTAATTATAAATGTTTATTTTGTTGAATATTCTTAGTATGTTCTATACAAACAAATTTAATATATGGTTATATATGGCCATTATAGTTTCACACTGTAAATCAAGGTCAACGAGCCCTAAGACTGACGTGTGTACGGGCAGGGGCAGATTAAGGACCCTTGGGGTCCCCGGTCTCTGGGGCTGCAGTGCATGGGAACAGTTATCTCTTATCAGTTACTAATATAAATATTGACTGCTGAGTCTGGGATTTATTTTAACAAAATAATTTTGTTCTTTATTTTGTGAAGTTAAATCCGTAGGTACACTGCATTAGACAATAGGCATGTGTTACTGATCTACATGATTCTGTAAAATATTTTAAGATTTTTAATTTTTTAAATGATTGTTTGCTTTTGTGGTCTGTTTTTCCCTGAGTTTCAAATTTGAGGTAGGCCCTCAGAAACTTGGGGCCCTCAGGAGCTCGGGCCCTGGGGCACGTGCCCCAGTTGCCCATAGGTTAATCCGCCCCTGTGTACGGGCCCCCTTCCTAATTTTGTTTTACGTGAAATATACGAGTAATGGCTTGCAAATAGAGTTGTACAGTAGTTATAATACAGTTTAATTGTTATTGACACTACAATTATAGCCAGGATTCCAAAGGGTGGCCAGTGGATCGGAGTATGAAAAAGGTTGTTATAGTGTCTTTCCGGTATAAAGGGGGTCTCGGGGCATGTCTCCCAGTGAAATTTTAAAAGGTCCATTATGTGCTTTTGTGGTAATTTCTGGACGAATTTTTGTGGAATTATGCCACTAGATAATTGTTAGCATTGTCCTTTTTGGCGTTTGTATCTTACAGCGTCAAACTGTTGTTAAATTTTTTTAATTGTGTTGCGTCAGCGGCATGATGACGTGCCTGTCCTCGTGTGTTCTCAGGACGCGTAAAAGTCTCTTAAGTCTCTCATTTTTAACAACCGTCAACATTTTCACATCTCTGAAGATGACTTCCATACAGAAAGCTGAAATGTCAGACAACAATAACATTTTTGTTTTAAATAATCTGGAAGAACATTTAATATTAAATAATAATGAACCCGGATTCAAACCATTTGAAGTTACATTATTATTATTATTATTAATAGGGTTACTGTTAATTGGCATTAGCCAGAGTAAAATACTAAAAGCTAATGCACTGGGCAATAAAGGGTTAAGCTCTTCATATTTGGTATCTTTCAGATAATTACTATAGAAGCTGAGGAGTTGCCAAGAAATGAGAATGTTCCTGAAAATTCAAAAAAGCAGGAAGAGAATAAACCAGGCTCCCTGTCATTTCTGGATCCAAAAGAGCAGGAGAGGGTGAAGCAACTTTTGTTAGTGTATAAGAAGCAGGAAGCAAAGGAGATCAGTACGCAGACAGAAATGCAGGAAAGTGGGATTGAGGTTGGTATTCAGAAAGACGGATATGAATCCCACATATGCAATTGCCAAGATGTGCTGTCTGCAAGAATGGAAACATTGGAAAGAAATGTGCATAAAATTCTTTCTATTGTGGAAAAGCTAAATCCTGCTGCGCAAGTCCCTGAGCATGAACTATTTAATTGTTCCGATTTTAACTGCAGCATTGAAGAACCTGACTGTTCGCCTACAATTGCAGAAGTAACCGAATCACTTTATATTGACCAGACTCTGCCAGGTATGGATACCAGCACCACAGTGGCAGTGCAGGAACTCAACACTAGCTCTACATCATGTGACTTACGATTACCCAGCAATGTAACATCACAAGTTATATTGACACAACGACCAATACCTGTAGGCATTTTTGATGAACTGTTTGCAAAGAGTGCATCTGTGTCTAATTATGCAAAAAATCTTGTTTTTGCCACTTTTGCAAAGGAAGATCTTTTGGGTGCAAATTGCACAGGAGCTTACGAGAAGCAGTCGTTGGAAAAAGATCCTCGTTTGGATGTTATCAAAGAGATGACTTTTAAAAAATACAGTGTAGAAGACAGAAAAAAAACATGGGCTTCATGTCGAAAAGCTATCGATGGAGCCATCAGAAAACTAAGATTACAGGCAAAATCATGAACATTGACATACAGTATGTAGGTCTTTCATAGCATGGGTAAATATTTATTGTAAACTAGGTAACCTTTATAGCTCTTTTCTAACATGTTATATTACTTAAATAAATGTATTTCTATATTTAAAGTTGTATAAATTTTTTCAGCAGAGTAGATATTTTCAGTAATTGTCTGACTGGAATGTTCTTTTCGAAGGCCAAATGCAACAAATTTTTCAAGTAAATTGTTTGAATCTAGGAGTATCATTAATGTATGAAGTTGATCATCCAGGTTGTTGTAGTCTTGAGAAAGACTATAATTGTTGGTGACTTGAGAAAGACTATTGTTGGTGACTGACATTTCAATGGCCTCAGCGGCGGTCATCTTCAGAGTCATAACTGCCGCTGAGGCCGTCGAAACATCAGTCACCAACAATAGTCTTTCTCAAGTCACCAACAATAGTCTTTCTCAAGACTACAACAACCTGGATGATCAACTTCACACATCTAAAATTATCATTGTTTTTACTTCAAGATAAACAAGTTGTGGCAAAGTTACTTGGGTGCTAGTTCATTCAAAAGGTTTTCATTACAAATAAAACAAGGTTTGATTGGCAATAAAGTAAAATATCAGGCACTAACTATACTTTCAGTTGGCAAAAATATATTGAACATTTTCCTGCATTTGCACTATACTGTAGTAAATTACACAATTTATTATTAAACTTAAAGGGATATGGCAATATAAATCAACTTTGTCTCATTTGAAAGAACTCGTGAAATGGTATAACAAGACCTTTTACAATTTTCCCATATCTTTTTTGGTTTTCAAAATAATTTGACGAAAGACAGCGTTGTGACAGCGTGCTGCCCGCCATCTTGGAATTATTTTCGATATGCATGTGACGTCATAAGTAGGGTAAAGTGAAATTTTTATCTTGTCAACCTTACGACATTATGAGCCAGAAACTCGATTGTGTTGCACTATTTCCATTTTCAATTGGCCTGCAACATTTTAAAAAGCCTTCTGTGGAAATTTGGTCACCTATGGAGTAGTTTCATCAGGTTTACCCTGCTTGTGACGTCACCAATTTCCCAGTTAATTAGGTTAAATATTACAACAAGATGGCGGATTGTAAACTGTCTTTTGTCATAATTATCAAAAACCAAAAAAGATACAGAAAAATTGTAAAAGGTCTTGTTATACCATTTTACGAGTTCTTTCAAATGAAATAAAGTTAATTTATATTGCCATAGCCTTTAATAATACATAAGATAAAACCAGTTCTATAAAAGTGAGTACATGTATATACAGTAGGTTGTGCAAATTGACCCCATTCAGCTAATCATTATTCTAACGCAAATCAAATATCTATAAAGGTTGGTGTACTGCCAAAATAGTGTGTAAGTAGTCTAATGTTTGAGTGAAGGCCACTCTGATGAAGGGCCTTTGCTCGAAATGTTAGACTACTTACATGCTATTTCGGCAGTACACCAACCTTTTTAGATATTTGATTTGTATTTCTATACTGCCAAAATTGACCCCATTCAGCTAATCATTATTCTAATGCAAATCAAATATCTATAAAGGTTGGTGTACTGCCAAAATAGTGTGTAAGTAGTCTAATGTTTGAGTGAAGGCCACTCTGATGAAGGGCCTTTGCTCGAAATGTTAGACTACTTACATGCTATTTCGGCAGTACACCAACCTTTTTAGATATTTGATTTGTATTTCTATACTGCCTATACTACCTACACAGCACAACATGTTTTATTACTCATTATTCTAATATACTTAAGTATAGAATAGAATGGAATAGAACAAATGTAACTCCGAATGGGTCTGTTGCAATAATCAGTTCAATAACCTGAAGGGCCACCCTCACATGCTATTACTGCTGGGATGACTTTGTGTAAATGCTGAATGTACCGTTGACATGTCTCTTTAGTTAAGCCCCTCCAGTATCCTTTAATTCCCTGAATGAGCTCTTCTTTATTTTTTGGCTTCACAGTTTTTCTTAAGTGATGTTTCAAGCTTGCCCAAATATTTTCAATTGGGTTCAAATCCTACAACAAAATAAATATAAATGTCATAATAGAACTACCCAAAGGTTGGTAGATAGAATTGAACAGCATGTGCCTTCAGTCATTCGAAACAAAACTACTTCCACTCGCCAACAACCAACACGGCAGTGTCGTAATAAATCAACAGTTAGTTGTGACTCAGCCATCACAGTCGGACGTAAATTTAGAATTCTTAAGAAATGCCACTCATTGTTCCAACTAAAGATGATTGTATCCATTTTAATTAAGTTCCTTAATCCAATATTATGCAGACAAAAGGACTTTGTTTGTCACTATTTTAAGTGTCCCTTCACTATTGGGGTGACAATCCTACCTCTCCCTATAAATATACGCTCTAAGTTTCAGTTTATCAGCAGACGTAGCACTTGATAAGTTGTCTGCTGAAATGCATCGTGCTTTTTTATTTTTAGCCTGCGCCGCAGATGGAAAAACCCGGGTTAAGTCTGTCTGCGAATTAGCGACCAATTTCTTGTTTTGGTACGTAATTATGTGTACTAGATCATGATTGGCTCGTGATGAAACTCAATCTTTGATCGCTTCTGATTTGGCATTTACTATTCCAGAAGTAGCGCTAACAATAATAAATGCCCAATCAGAAGCGATCTAAGATTAAGTTTCAGCACGAGCCAATCATGATCTAGTACACATAATTAGGTACCAGAACAAGAATTTGGTCTCTAATTCGCAGACAGTGGCTGCATGTCTATTTTAAGCCTATTCATTTCTCAAATCTTTAAACAGTTCTTCTAAGAACTCATTTCTTTTGTTCACCCTTTGCTCCAACATTACACCATTATTAGTTTTTGGTAAATGTGTTTATAAATAAGCAGTTTAGATTTCAGAAAGTTCTGAACTTATTACCATTCACCATGGTTAGTACGTATTACAAAGCGATAATATATACATGCACACACATATATGTGGGCAGTTCCACATGAGAGTTGAAAAAAATAATTTTTTGCACTAAGAAACGTTGGTCAAATCAATGCACTTCAAAGTTAATGAAAATGTTTAAGTTGGCTTTTTCTGTCACCCGGGGGGTGAGACCTAAGTAAAAGTAAAAAGTAACCCCTCATTTTATACAAAAGTAAAAGTGTGGCCTGAAAATCTTACTTAAGTAAAAGCGAACACTGGGTTCTTAATTAATGGCGAACACTGGGTTCTTAATTAATGGCGAACACTGGTCCTGGGGGGCCAAAATGTCCGCATATTTTAACCTTAAGTTTCAAATATCTGTCCTGGGTAAAAAGTCAAGTAACGTGGTATAAGGTTACCCTTACATCCGAACCAGACGCTAATCTTTAAAATGCCAACAACAACAATTAAAACTTAAAAGTTTATTGAACAAAACACTTGTTGGCCCTCAATGACTGCTGCTTTAAATATTCATGTCTCTGTCCAGTAAACAGTAAACTTCTTTCAACATGTAGTTTGATCGAGTGAAATGCCAAATATTACCTATAATATACCCAGAATCTTATCCCGGCATTACCACCAACCATATATACAGAACTTGTGACTAGGCTCTCGGCAACGGCTTCCGTAGCTCAGTGGTCAGAGCACTGCACTAGCATCGCAGGGTCACGGGTTCAATTACAGCCGGAAGGCCTTGAAGTTGCATTTTTCGCAACTGGTCCCGGTTTGGTCTTAAAATGTATGTATTCCAACACTCGAAATTTTCCTTCACCATAAATCCTTTCAATATATATATATATATATATATATATATATATATATATATATATATATATATATGTAATATTTGGCATTTCACTCGATCAAACTGATCTATATATATATATACTGTATATATATATATATATATATATTGAAAGGATTTATGGTGAAGGAAGGGACCAGTTGCGAAAAATGCAACTTTAAGGCCTTCCGGCTGGGAATTGAACCCGTGACCCTGCGATGCTAGTGTAGTGCTCTGACCACTGAGCTATGGAAACCGTTGCCGAGAGCCCAGTCACGAGTTCTGTATATATGGTGGTGGTAATGCCGGGATAATATATATATGGTGGTGGTAATGCCGGGATAACATATCTGTATATATGGTGGTGGTAAAGCCGGGATAATATATATATATATATATATATATATATATATTAAAATATGTCCAGCAAACACTTAATTAAATCACTATCAGGTGAATTTTGTAGAGATTACTAACCGGAGATTCAGGTGGCGTGGCCCAATGATTAATACTATTATCCTTCATCCACTGTTTCGTAGAGTTACTCGTATGCTTAGGATCATTGTCTTGCCACATTCGGTGGCCATCAGGATAGCTGTCTCTAATGAAAGGTAACAAATTTCTTTCCAGGATTGTTTGATAGCCAATGCTTTCCATGCAACCAGTGAAAATACATACTTGAGTTGCTCCTTGATAGGAAATACCACCCCAAACATGAACCTTGGACAGAAACAAGAATTGAATGATTAGCTGACATGTACCATCATATTCAAGCAGAAAACTATTTAAATATCATTACTGTTGATATGGCAATAGAAGTATTCCCACAATACTGCAGCAGTGCATTTGCCAACAACAACAGCCAAAACATGTGTGTCTTAACTGAAACCACACAAACTGACTGACTGAAGTGGCAGGTTTTTGCAATCGATTAGCTGTGGGTTTAGCATCTGGTGCCTTGTGAATTGTGCCTGTAATTATCCAATATCTGTCTAAACAGCATTTAGGTTTGTTTGGGAAATTTTTTACTGATATGTTGAAACATATTTAACGAACAGGAATTAATACCTAAAACATAACGATGTAAGTTTCATAATTTCGCAATACAGGCATTTAACACGAACCTTCAGTGGGTGCTTTGGATGGCCTTTCCGCTTTGGTTGACTTCCATCCTTTCTAAAACAAATCCTTGTATGCTGTTCTATCTCGACACTTGTCTCGTTTGTGAAGATTGCATTTTTTAAGTTGTCTTTCTCAGTGAAAGCTTTTAAACAGAAAGCCAATCTTTTTATTTTATTTGGCTGTCGCACAAATATCTGGCGTTCTCCATCTTCCAGCCCAACTTGCGTCTTGCTCAACGAATAGTTGCCTCAGATACGTGGACCTCACATTCATGGGAAACCTTTTCTCTTAATTCTCGAGAAGTTAGTCATTTTCCTTCATGTTTTCGTCTATAAATTTGATGTTCTTCTGTCAGTTTTGGATTTCGACCACTGCGAGGAGCATCGTTCAATTGACCACTCTTTCGATATCGCAAAAGAAAAAGACAGATTGCCGATCTTGAGATTTTAATTCCTTCCTCGTTTAGGGTATCTTTTATTTTTGGAATCTTTACTCCAGCAGATCTCAAAGAAATGATTCTTTTTCTTGCATATAATGAAAGCTTTGTCATGGCGGAGCGACGATATGAAACAAGATGACGCTATGAATCGGAAAGTGACGACAATTTCCGGATATGGCCGAACTGATCACGACATCTATAGCCTGAAAACCGGAACGCGTTCGGAACGCAATTTGGAACGCGTTCGGAACGCGTTCTGGAACGCGTTCGGAACGCGTTCTGGAACGCGTTCGGAACGCGTTCTGGAACGCGTTCGGAACGCGTTCAGAACGCGTTTTTGGTTAGGTTATTTCTGAGCAGTACTGTACGTATTCTTCGAGACAATTTCGTTGTGTCTTTATCTTTGTCCACTTCATCGGTGACAACCACAGGTAGAACTCGAGCTCTCGCGTTTCCTAGCAGACGATAAACCTCGATTGCGAGAATCTTCCACTCATCTTTCAAACGTAATAAATCAGGAAACAGTTTGTGGTACCAATACAACCCTGTATCGGCAGTGACTTCGCTCGGGAAGAAAGACGGCGCCTCTTTCATAGCCTCTCTTTTGCAGTACGGCATGTAATTTTGTGCTTCAAGGATTAGCGAGGCATATCCTGGTGCCAGGACATGTGACTTCATGACGTTGTTCCATTTCGTTAAAGTATTAGTCGAGTCCGTGTCTTTCCACAAAGCTCTTCTGGCGGGATCAAGAGCGAAATGCCCATTGACGTGAACTGGTAATGAAGTATCAACTGGCAAAGGTAAAAAACAGTAGGCAGAGTAACGTTTTTTATTATTGTCTGGAGAGCGATTGGATGACACGAGAGCTGCCACACCTCCACGCGGAATAAGACCATATGGTCGTCCATTTGGTATTTCATCGTTTGCCGTTTGATGTTTCACTCCGACGCATTTGTGAATCAGCCACTGCTCGGTGACTCCGTATGAATCTGAAACGTTCATTGGGTATGTTACACCTTCCCACGGAACATCACCAGTTTGTACATCTTTACACTTCTTCGTGAGCGACGATATAGTATGACGTTTGCTCTCATCTTCTTCGTCCATAATCGAGCTCACCTCATATTCTCTTTTGAGTTCTCCATTCTCATCGATTTTAGAAATGGATATTTTCTTGACGTGTTCAAGAAACAACAACGACTTCTTGGCTTCACATTGAAAGGATAGTAACAATCGTACAATTTTGGTGTTGGCGTCGGTTTTGGAAATCAGAGAATGTTGAGATCGCCTGCGATTTCGGAGAGGAAGCCGAAACATCGTGGAACCTTTCAGCTCAAAATGTTGGCCAAGATAACCGCTTAAAACATCTGAGAAATCTTCTCTAAATTCCTCATCAACTGGTGTAAATTGCCTTCCAGGATACTCTAGCGTTGCGTCAGGGGCGTAACGACAATGGGGATCAAGAATACAGAGCGTGTCATCATTGGATAAAAAGCTTGGACAGTCAGTCAAGTGGTACACGGCGTTGAAACCGACGCCATATTGTCCCGTCTTCTCAGGATCATCGCTTTTGCTTCCAATTCCAAGATTTTGGATTCCAGCCAGGTCTTCGTCACTAAAATGTCGATCGTTGTAGACACACAGCGCCGGTCCTTGGATCTCGTCGGCATTGAGTTGAAACACTCGTTGGCATGGAAGAGTCCTGGTATCGTATACGAAATGAATTTCAGTAGCTTTGGCATCGTCGGCGTTCTGCACGAGCTCTTTCAAGATTCCAGAATCACAAGGGTAGGATTTCAGAATGTTCTTTAGTCTGTCCGTCAGCTTCTCATGTTGTCCAAACGATTTACCAATGGTATTGCCGTACTTATCTAGTCTCCTGTTCATTAATAACTTGGCACCAAGATCTAAAGCAAGGTTTGGCGTGATATTCGAGTGAACGTAGCGGTCTTTACCGCGATCCTTCAACCAGAAAGGCTCTTTGATGGTCAGCTCTTCGCTTCTGCACAACACTCCCTTTGCATCCGGTAGCGGTATTTTTCCAATGTGGTTTTTCACGTCATCATTCTTGACGTCGTTCAGCTCGTTTGCAAAGGCCACTGTTAGTTTAATCTCCTCGTCATCCAGACTATCACCCTTTTTTGACTCACTCATCATGTTGAGAGCGTTTATGAAATCGCGCGCTTCAAAGATCTGTTTGACGCCAACAGCACGTAGCAGCTTGTCGTATTTCCGGCGATACTCAATCGGGAGACCGTAGAGATACGGAGCACCGTTTCCTTTCCATTCAAACGCGACGTTTTCGCTTGAAACGAATCTTCCTTCAATAAACAACCAAGATATTTCCTTGAGCTTTTCAATAAATTCAACATTTGCAGAGCAGGTTAACGGTGCACTGAGAACATCATTGAAATGCTTGTAGACCCTATTGCAAACTGATTCAATCAGAGTTTTCTTGGCTTTTCGTTTCATCGCAATATTCAGCTGTTGTAGCACGTGGTCGTTACTTGGTTGACGCCGATCAAAACCCATCAAGGTTTTTACTGTTTCTCCGAGCTTACCGCACCCACTACGATCAGTTTCATCGACGACGAGGCAACAAGAGCCGAGCAGATCCACATCGCTTGGCAGAAATAGTTCTTGAGGGCTGAAAAATTGCTTTTCGTAGTACTGTGACCCGTTCCATGGAAGAGTATACCGCGTTGGAGGCTTGCGAAGTAATGGCATGAACTTCGTGCTTTGGAGAATGTCCAAATGTTTTCCTTGAACTTTCTCGTGTTTCTCAATCTTTTGAAACATTTCCTGCAGATACTTCTTAAGATTCCTGGAACGCTCCAATCCCCTTTTATAGCTTACCACTGCAAGTTCCTCGACGGATCTAGCCCTTCCACAGATATCATCCCACGACAGTACATCTTTTACCATTCCAAGTTTTTCCAAGACAAACAGTCGGTTGCTAGTTTCGAAGTATTCGCCGACCGGGAATCGATGATCTTCGGTAGAGAACAAGCTCGCCACGGGTCCCTCTGGGTTGATCAGATCACAAGGTCTCGTAAGGTGCAGTCCATCGGCGGAACATGTAACGCATGGGTGCGCTTTATACAACGACTCGAGTTCCTCATGACCGCCTAAAATACAATCTAATCCGCAGCACACGATGGGATCTCGCAGTTGTTGGGCAATCTCGAGCAAATTCGGGAAAAAGAAATCCTTGAAAAAGGATTCGAGGGTCAAGGTACGATCCTGTACTACTTCATCCAGGCCAGATCGTTCTAATGATTTCAGTACCGCCGGTGGAAGCTGAAAAACGTTTTCCCCCAAAGATTGCAGGGTTTCGAATATTCCAGGAACTTTGCGCAGATCTTCGTGTAAAATGTAACCACTTCCAATGTCCAGCCACTTTCCATTGCTCCATAGTAACGGCAGAGCATAATTTACCATTTTCGTATAGAAGCTCTTTACTAAGGTTCCCCAAATGCTGGATTTTAGCATCTCATAACGCGGCCATAATTCATGGAAAGTGTCCGTGTAGCCTTCTAAGCGCCCGCTTTCAGATAAACATTTCATTTCTTTCAATAACTGGAGGTAAGCTTCGGATGATGCATCTTCCAAAAGAAACTCGTTCCACTGAGCTTCGATCTGCAGGCCTAGGTCCGAAGTGTTCTTTTCCCAGATTCCATCTCGATTGGACCGGACGGCAAAGGAACCGTTTACGTGAACTGGAAAGCCGGTAGGAATCGACAATGGCAGAAAACAAAAAGCCTCTCCTTTGACTGGTTTAGCAGTTAACTTCGCAGAGACAGTTGAACCTGAAACACTCGATATCTTCGCCGCTGCTCCAGCACATGGTAGCAGGCCATGCTTCCGGCCTTCTCCTGAGGCCAAGAGAACCGATGAATCATTTCCTACGCAAGAAGTCAGCAGCCAAGTATCTATTTTTACGGACTGATTTCCGGTGCCGATGAGGTCTGACGCCATTGCTCTGACCTCGATAGTCACATGCTCGGAGCGTGACGGCCCAGTTTCGGGAGACTTGGAACATGTCAGCTTCTTTTTCCACCATTGCGAGCATTCCTCGATGAATGGAAGGTTGGTCGAAACTTCGTTTGTGTGCACGCTCTTTGTTATCGAGAGCACAAGCTTCATATCTCGCGCACTGTCGTCACTGCCAACTTCGTACAGTTCAACCACGTTCACATGTTGAGTGTAAAGCAGCAGAAGTGATGCGTTTTTCTTCAGAGTGCGAACAATTCTTTTCACTTTCACCTCGTCATAAACACTTTGGCATATTTCACTTTTCTCTGCTTCTTGTGAAGTGCGAAATGGAAACCTAAAAAGTGTTCCATCGTAGTGGAATTTCTCGCCCTCCGTTCCTTGGGTCTTGCAACCAAACACGTCGTGGTAAGGCTTGAACTGGTCTGCGAAAGCCGACAGGGGCCTTGGATTAGAAGCAAGGTTGATGCGAATTCCGGGACGAGATTTGTCGTGAATATGGCTTTCAAGGTGATTGACATTTGGATCGAAAATGACCACGTGCTGGCGGCTCACAAAGCTCGGTACATCAGTAAGGTGATACACGGCGTTAAAACCAAGTCCAAAGCGTCCAATCTTGGCCAGATCTTCCACTTTCGTTGCTCCCGCTAGTTTATTGATGTTCTCGAAATCCTTGTCGGTAAACACGGCATTGTTGTATGCCCACAATGCTGGACCTTGACAATCCACCATCCCAGGAGACAACAGTCTCTCTGTCGGACCATGTCTCCAGTCGACAAGGAAGCGAATTTTGTTTGCACGTGCGTCATCTGCATTTTGAACAAGCTCCTTGAAAACACCAACACCTTCTTTGTATTCTTTCAGAATGTTGTTTAATCGCCTCGTGACTGGCTCGTAGGGTCCCGTCTGCTCAAAGCCCAGGGTCTCTGCAGATAATAGACACGTGCTTAACGCTGGCACGCCGAGTAACCTGGCTATGCCCGCGGGCACAAAATCGTGGATAAGTTGGTAATCATCGGGGATATCGAATTCCGATCCACCCTGACGTAACCAATCTCGATCACAGTAGGTACATTTTTTACAGGGCTCCAAAACCAACTTGTTTTTGGTACTCTGCACTGGAACAAAGACTTTCTCTTGCAAATTCTGCGACAAGATTTTCCCGTCTTTAACCACCCATTCCAAGATAGAGCGACATAATTTTAAATCGCTTTCAATTTCTTTCGAAGTGGTCGTCAAGGCGTTCACGTGCTTATCCCTGACTGCAGCCAGAACTGAAATGATGTCTTCTTCTGAAAACGTCTGTCGTACACCATGTTGGAGGAAAAAGTCGGTTAGTGACTTCCCGTCGTTGAAGTCCTCTGGTAGAAGAAATAACTGTGGTCGTAGATCTAACGGGAAATCTTTTTGCAGTGCTACTTGGGTTGGAGAACAGAAACCCGTCCCGTGGCAGATCCACTGCTTCAGAGATGCGTCGTTTATGGCATCGGCAACACTTTCTTTGGATTTCTGTGAAAGATGGATATAGATAGCAACGAGCATTTCTTGGAATAGAGGAGTTACCTTTCTCTGATCTTGCTTTGACCAGACTTGCACGGCTGTTTTAAGCTGCGCGACAACTTGATGAATTGGTGGTTCGGACGTCAAGTCAAGCTCATCTTGAAGCGATTTATTCATTTTGACATTCAATATAGGCATTGACGAACCAACCAAAGGAGCATGGGATTTACTGCGAAGCTGAGAAGGAGCAAATAACGATGTGTCACTATTGAACCATGGCATACATAAGGGAAAACGACAACTCTTTGGTGGAACCCTTGCGCATGGAAGCCACTTCAACTCTCTTAGCTTGTCTTTCAATGTGTCCACTCCGTTGACATCGTGGTATAAGTAAGACGAATTTTGTTGAAGAATGTCTACAATTGCTTGAATTTTGCAGATGGACGACGAAAATGTTGGAAAAGATTGAATTCTCGCAGCTACTCCAAGCAGTTCATTTGCGGTTAGCATGGTTCTTGTTCGAAGACCTAATTCTTTCAATGTTGAAATCACTTGTTCGTCTGCGTAATCTTCGGATGGGAACTTATTTGCTTCTTCCATGAACAAGTTGGACAGAAAAGCGTCATTAGGATCGTAAAGTTCAGATGGCTTCTTTAGTTGTCCTTCGTCGGTTGAAACAAATGACAAAGCTTCCATTGCCTCTTGGAATCCTACACACTGCACCTTGAAATTGAACATTTGTCGGAGGATCCAAAGCATTACTGTACATGTTTCCTGCGGGTCGTACACAGATTTGGCTTGGATGTCGGGGAATAAGTAACGAAGAAACACTTCGGATGGTTTTAAGATCTCAACAGTTAACATTGTTAGAAGTTGGTGCGCCTTGGAATCGGTCGACGTGATAATCTGGTCACTTTTACGAAGGTTGAAGCCGATTGGAAGGTTGAATTCTGGTGATGCAGCCTTGAGGATCTGATCGTTAATTTGAACTGCCGTGGAAGAACCATGGATAGTGTCGAACAGCGGTAGCTGTTGTAAGAATTGTTTCTGATCTGCGGCCAAGCTTTCTGGAAGGCGACTAAAAAATTCCCGTAAAACACCACGGTCCTCGCCTGTAGAGAGATAGATGTATTCTTTCACTGTCTGCAGAGAAGCCCGACTTAGCACTAACGTTGCTCCAATTGGGGTAGTGGGAGCGACGTACAAGTTGATGTCCGGGTGATGTGAGTAATATGGCGGGTTAGACAAAACGGTGCATCCAGCAGCCGTCAGGAGACTGGTCATCAGTGAAGGAAGGACGTTGCCTGAACCATCAGAACCGAAGATGAACTTGGAATGCTGGGATAGAATACCAAGGTATTTGATCTTTGATTTGGGCAGTGATGGCAGCTCAATGAGGGGAAATTTTTCAAACGGTGATAAAGTGTTTGGAAATGATGAATGAATCCAGTTCCATATCTTTTTCAGCCACGATTCTGGAGGATGGTTAGAATTTCCCACGATCCACTGCACTTTCTCGTCGCCATTGAACCATTCCGGGGGTAGGCTGTAGCGGAGGTTCTGTAGGATTATGTCTTTGGTCAAACAAACCAGCTGCGTTGGGTTCTTTCTGTGGACATCTTTAGCTGCCATTGCGATAAGCTTCTTGCTGATTGCTTCGGGAAGATTCTCATTCAGAAAGCGATGGTCCATGTTGGGCAGCAACGTTGCTTTACAACTTGAACTTGGTACGAACACAGATGTTGAGGGAGTTTCAGCGTGACTGTGCGGACAAAATTTGGAGAATTGCTTGTTTGCCAACGGAAGTAACGGGATTCCATTCAGGTCAGAGGTCGCATTATCGCGCAGAACGAAGCCTAGCAACAATACTTTATCTTCGTGGGAAGTAGCGCTTACGTCATGGCTTTTAAGAACAGATCGAAGTAATGGCGGTGTGATATCTCGAGGGGGAGAAAAGTACATTTCCACAATTTCCAAGACGTGGGGTGGTACGTTTGTAATTATGATTTGAGAACTGTTCAGCAAAATTCTCAGAATCGCTTCTCGAGATTCGGTTGCAATCCCAGACTGCCTTAGGCGATCCAGAATTCCTTCATTTAGAGTAATCCACGAATAACTAGATCCGTCCTGGCCGTAAAAAAGTTTCTGGTTTTCCTGAATCAATTTCTGGAACAGCGGCTCTAAAAGAACTTTCCAGTGGCCTTGAACTTTAGCTAGAGCTGGCATCCTGGAGTAGACAAGTTGACTTCTTTCCTCTTGACCAATACCGGTGCAAGGTACATCTTGAACGAGCAACTCTAAGATCTTGCAGTAAACTTCAATGGCAATCTTCTTCAACAGCAACTCGTTCCATTCCGCCGTCGCGGTATTTTGACACTCGGCCCCAGGCCAAACGAGACCTCGTCGGTTGTCTGTCAAACCAAAGTATCCATGGATATGAACTGGAAGACCTGTCTGACAGTCGACATCTGGGGGTAAAGGTAGAAAACAGAATATTCTACCTGAACTTTTGTTGTCAGTTTCAACATCTATTGGTACAGCCATACCGACCCAGGGAAGCAGACGTAATTCAGTAGCCAACTCTGCAATGCGCTCGTCAGTTGAACCGATTTGGTTGACAATAAGCCAACGAAACATCGCAGTTTTTAAGCCAATTGTCACTTGAATACTCATGATGTACCTAGCCTCTGTTATGGCTGGTTCTTTTGCCTCGTTTAATAATTTTTGGCGTTTTCTTCTTACTTCTTCACGTGCGTCCTCCGCGACTTCCACTTTAAAAATGCATTGTATCTCGCCATCTGCTTTCCGTTCGTGTATGCTGATACGTTCGACACTCTTGAGGAACAGCAGAATTACGGATGCTTCTTCTTGCAATGAATGAAACAGATTATCGATCATCTCTTTCGTGTAATTCTTCTTTGATAGGTTCGTGGGGGTGGTACGTAACGGAAATCTGAACAATGTACCGTCGTAGCTTTTCATTGTGTCAAGGTTGCAACCAAACACTCCGTGAAACGGCATGAATTGATCCTTGAAAATGTGATCATGAAGATTTTCGTCAAAGTGATACCGTTTGCCAGACACGCCTCGTTTCCCATTTTCGTCTGAGAAATGTGTTTCATGAGGATCTAAAAACCCGACTGTTTCGCCACTCACGACACCTGGAAGATCTGGAGATGAATTAAAAGACCATGTTTTAGTATTACAAAAGTAGAGTGTTCGTTTGTTCGATTTGAAAGTTGACCGCCAGATACATGCATGTAAATCGTTCAATTCAGAAATATTACAAACGTGAAGTTCGATTTTGCAAAAGTGTCGCTTGAATGGAAAATTTATAACTTTGCAAGGCTTGCTCGTTTCGAGTAAATGTTGTTCGAATTTATTAGATGTATGGTGTTCAAATGGTCATATTGAATTTTGACATTATAAACGCGCCATATGATTACCGTATGTTATTTTAATATGAGAAGGCTATAATAGATTGGGCCATATGATCGCCTTGATACGTGGTTTAGATTGTTATCGAGTGGAACATGCATGGTAACAAACGACAGCGTCTTAATTCAAGGAGACACTTTATAAACCTCAATGTTTTTGACAACGGTGACATCCCGCATTCCCGTTTGTTAGTTCGATTTGAAATATGACCGCTAGATAAGTCAGCAAATATTACGAACGTGAAGTTCGATTTGGAAAAAGTGTTGCTTGAATGGAAAATTTATAATTTCGCGAGGCTTGCTCGTTTCGAGTAAATGTTGTTCGATTTAGATGTATGGCGTTCAAATGGTCATATTGTATTTTGACATAAACACGCCATATGATTACCGTATGTTATTTTAATATTACAAGGCTACAGGTATATGCAACCTCGTACCCAGGGTCTTACCTCCGCTTGGGCTATATGATCGCCTTTATACGTGGTTTATATTCTACATTCTATTTGATCCTCCATGCTATAGAAAATTTCTAGCATCATTCTGCTGGCATGCCTAATCCTGAACACTTCTACAGGCAACATCGTATACACTGCTCCTGTGTCAGTCCCGTAGTACTAATGCCATAATTTATTCCAAATTCCAAAACGGTAATTTATTCAAAAAGGGTAAAGTTTTTATCTTGATTTATTTTAGCTGTAAAGCACAGGTAACCCAAAACATGCAAGATTAGAATGCGTTCTCCTTCGTCGAACGCAATAAAGTATATTCTCATGGTTTAATATAATATATATTGTAGACTAAGCCATAAACCCCTATACCTAAAACCTACCCAAGGGCTAATGCAGGGGGTAAATCTAACGTCCAAAAAGGCATCAACGTCTGTACTATTGTCTTGACTTAACCTGGTAATTTGTATAGAATTGTAATGACCGACTCACCAGTGATATGATACACTGAATTAAATCCAATTCCAAAACGACCAACTTTCAGTGGATCATCCTTCTTGTTGCTTCGCATAAGATTCTGAATGCCTTCCCAGTCGTCGTCCTTGAAGGTCGCGTTATTGTGACAATAAAGGGCCGGACCTTGGAATTTAGCGAGCTCTTGGTTTTCGAGAGACTCAGTACCATGGTAACGGTTGTCATATAGGAAGTTGACGTCAGTTGCTCCAGCATCGTCTGCGTTTTGGATCAACTCCTAAATATAAATAAATATGTATACTTGAAATGTATACAGCCTGTTTTTTCTTTCTACGTGCTTTTGAATCTATGTTGGATTTTAGGATGCAACAAGATGGATCCTAAAATCCAACATAGGGAGAATGTCATACAAGGAGCGGCTCCTGGCTCTAAATCTGTTACCTTTGTAAGGAAGCGCTTTGTATGGACTCTCTGATCTAAATATTTATAACTTTGTCTCGTTTGTTAGTCATAGTCGTACCAGCATCTGTAAAAATCGTACCCTTATGCTTAAAGCACCATCTTGTAAAACCAGTACTTTCCAAGCCTCCTACTTTAACAGAATTGTTCCTCTCTGGAATTCTGTTTGTAAAATAGCACCACCCAATAGACTCTACAGCCTTGCAACATTCAAAAGATTTTTACTCAATACTTATTTATCATTACTGACATCTATTTTTGACGTTGATATGACTTGTACATGGTCATTATACCGTAACTGCACTCCTGTCACTGAGAGTAGTTTTCTAATGTATGATTAACTGCTTAGATTCCACGGAGCATCGCTATATGTGTGCATGAAGCTTCAACCTCGTTCTTTTGAATTCCACTCAGTTTTATTCATTTTGTTCTTTCAGTGGAGTTCGGAAGAATAGGGTTGGGGCTGTGCGTGTGTGTTTGGTGCATCGTGACTTCCAAGCAGTTGCAGTCTATGACTTTATGTATTTTTAATTTCAACGGGAAGGCATGGGTCCTCGAGTCCCGTTCGCGCTCTTTCCGTTTGGGTATTTCTTGTATTTACATTAATATCTAATAAAATCGATAAAAAACAACAACAATCGCTTCATCTCTATACAATTTCATGCCGTTTGTCTATTTCGTCTCTGGTTCTTTCCATCCTCCTCTGCACCTGTTGCCATCCTTTCCGCCTACCCTCCTTCGTTGTTTTCTTTCTCTTTACCTTCAAAATCTGTCCACCATCAGGATATCGTACCAAAATGCTTTGAATTAGTTCAGTAAGTGGAGGTCTTCGTTGGCCAAAACGATGTCCTTAAAGGGTATGGCAATAAAAATTATTTTTGCCTTTCTGATAAACAAACAGTCATACGAGGGTAATCCAAGTAAACAAAGCGACTCTTGTGCAAAACAACATCACTAATTTCCACAAATAAAAATTTTGTAATCCGCCATCTTGTTTTAATACCTTACCTAATTAACATGACATACGTGTCTATTATATTATGAGAACATGCATATCCTTCGTAAAAACCTGTTATGTACTTAGAAATTAATCGCCAATGAGGATCAGGCCGCTTCGTCGTGTATTATTTTGAACGTTATCTCGGTCAATATTTAACCGTTTTCAATTCTGAAAACAGATTTGGAATTACCTAGTCAAAGTACACAACATACGTGCCTATTATGTTACGCAAACGTGTATACCCTTCGTAGAAACCTGCTTATGTACTTAAAAATTAATCTCCCATGTTTGTGCTACCATTAATCGCCCTATTGGTCCTACCATGCACTCTAAAAACAAGTGTGTAGAAATTACACACATTTTTTGTCGCCCAAACAGCACACTAGAAGCCGTGTTTTTTAACACGGATGTAAATTAGGTGTGTAAATTTACACGCTATATCGCGTGTAAACGGCTTGTCGCCCAAACGACACACTATAAGCCGTGTTTTTTTTAATCGTGTTTTTTTACACGCCATGCGTGCTTTTTTACACACTGTGTGTGTTTTTTTATTCACTGAAGACGTGTTTTTTTACACAGCTTATGGTGTGTAAAATTTTTACAATCAATCACGGAAGATACAAAGTATAAACACGCAATCTTAATTTAAAAGACTTTATTTTGGAAAAGTTAAAGATTATATACATTTAATACTTACACACAACACACTTCGTAAAATTACGGTCCTTATATATATTTTTACTTCTGACAGCAAGACATTGTATTTACTACCACGATAACATATTCTGTTTGCTAACTCCAAGAAACCAAATGCCACGCGCGAAAGACGAGCCTATCAACAATGGAGGAACAACGAAGACGTTTCAAGACCGCATTCAATATTGTTTCGGTATAATATATCATTTATAGACCGTCCGCTCGGGGAATTTGTCGACTTTCACAAACGTTCGAACGCTAGCCGTTCGAATGCTAGTAGCCTGCCTTCGAACGCTAGCCTTCGAACGCTAATAGTAGCAAGCCGTTCGAACGCTAGTATAGCAAAGCCGTTCGAACGGAACGGCTAGTAGCTAGCAAGCCGTCTAGCAAGCTGATCTAACGAATGATATATTATCATCCCTCGGGGTAATATTTCGTCGAATTCCCCTCGCTCCGGGTCTATAAATGATATACACTTATATATAATCTTCATTATCACAAACTGTATAGACATATGTCATGAAAGTGTTTGGCTCACCGGTTTTATAAAATTATAGACCTTTCCATGGTTCTGGCTCGCCAATATCCACGTGCTCCCAGGTATTTTCCTTTAAACCGGCTAAGTTGTTGAGTAGTTCCTAAAACCTTGTTTCTTGAAACTGTAACGGCGGAGTATCTTTCGGGAAGAAAATCGACAATTCCTTTGGCTCTACAAAGCAACGCAAATTACAAATAGATCAGAATTAATATGCTATATCAACTCACCCTAATTATCCTTTCAAAAGACTAGCAAAACACACTATTGCCTTGACGGATTTTAAAATCACTTTCTTTTGAACCTTACCTTTCAGTTATCTAATAGTTCTCCCTTTGTTAGAAGTTTCCATTATCGTTCGGTAAAAATATACGTGCAGATCGAAGTTTTCAGTTTTGAATACAGCGCGATGCTTGAAAAGCATGATCAAACTTATAAAGTGTTGACCAATCACAGAACACTAAATACCACACCTGACTCAGAACTCTGTTCTGATTGGTTGCGCCAATAATCTGTTCCCCACTAGTCCTGACGTCACTGTGGCAAATGAGGCCATATCAGCTTTCGTTCGAGCGAGCAACTTCACGAAGAGAGGGAGATACAAAACGTGGATGGGATGCATGATTTTCGCATACCGGTTCCTCGAACCACGAAGTGGCGGTATCATGGACTATTGAAAGTGATATTCTTGGACTGGGTTTTGAAACTCCCATAAATTCATCAAAATTACTTGAAATTGGTACCAAAAAGCAACAAAGACAACAGCTACTCTTCATGTAAGTTATTTTTTTATTTCATTTTAATAGTTTACAGTGTATTTAAAACAGATTTTGTCACAACTTCTCATAGATTATAATAGTAAATCCAAACAGAAGGTGGAGTCTGGGTAAGAGTTATACTATAATAATACAATAATATAACAATATAATAATATAATAATAAAATATAATATAATATAATATAATATAACATAACATAACATAACATATAATATAATATAATTGTATTGTATTGTATTGATGGTGTATGATGGCTAATTGATGGCGTACTGCAGTAGGATGGCTAATTGGTGGCGTATCACCATGGCATAATCCATCCATATTACCTGTAATATACCCAGAATCTTATCCCGGCATTACCACCACCATATATTCAGAACTCGTAACTAGGCTCTCGGCAACGGCTTCCGTAGCTCAGTGGTCAGAGCACTGCACTAGCATAGCAGTGTCACGGGTTCAATTCCAGCCAGAAGGCCTTGAAGTTGCATTTTTCGCAACTGGTCCCGGTTTGGTCTTAAAATGTATGTATTCCAACACTCGAAATTTTCCTTCACCATAAATCCTTTCAACATGTAGTTTGATCGAGTGAAATGCCAAATATTACCTGTAATATACCCAGAATCTTATCCCGGCATTACCACCACCATATAATTATACAGAACTTGTGACTAGGGTCTGTAGCTCAGTGGTCAGAGCAATGCACTATCATCGCAGGGTCGTGGGTTCAACTCCAGCCGGAAGGCCTTGAAGTTGCATTTTTCGCAACTGGTCCCGGTTTGGTCTTAAAATGTATGTATTCCAACACTCGAAATTTTCCTTCACCATAAATCCTTTCAACATGTTTTACATAGCCTGATATAAACACGGTAACTGACCAATCACAGCATGCATAAGACACAACTTATTTTACAATATAATATAATATAATATAATATAATATATAATATAATATAATATAATATAATATAATATAATATAATATAGTTGATCGTCCAGGTTGTTGTAGTCTTGAGAAAGACTTTGTTGGTGACTGACGGTTCGATGATGACTGCTGCTGAGGCCGTCAAAACGTCTGTCACCAACAATAGTCTTTCTCAAGAGTCAAGACTACAACAAGCTGGATGATCAACTTCACACATCTAATGATACTCCTATACTTCATTTTAATAGTTTACAGTGTATTTAAAACAGATTTTGTCACAACTTGTCATAGATTATAATAGTAATTCCAAACAGAAGGTGGAGTCTGGGTAAGAGTTATAATATAATAATATAATATAACAATATAATATAATAATAAAATATAATATAATATAATATAATTGTATTGTATTGTATTGTATTGATGGCATATGATAGCTGGCTAATTGATGGCGTAGGATGGCTAATTGATGGCTAATTGATGGTGTATCACGATAGCGTAATCAATCCATCTTTTACATAGCCTGATATAAACACAATAACTGCCAATCACAATGTGCGTAAGACACGACTTATTTTATAAAATATAAAATATAATATAATATAATATAATATAATATAATATTAATATAATATAAAATAATATAATATAATATAATATAATATATAATATAATATAATATACAGTAATATAATATAATATAATGCAATATAATATAATATAATGCATATAAAAAAATGCAATATGTTGCAGAGTTTCTCATTACTATTACCAGACAAATTGTCAGGAACGAAGGCAATTCTGTTCCAGTCAGTTACCCTTTTCATGCCGGACCGTGTCCGGTCGCTTATTTTCAGGCTTGCTCTGGACTACCAATGCATTGCCTCTGGGACCAGGGTAAACATAATTAATAAATTAATTCAAATTGATATATTTATTACTGCAGATGAATGTAATGTAGACCTTAATGATCAATGATCATCCTTGTGCAAACATGTTTTATGAGGCACTTGATGTTCATACAAGACTGGACAAATTCATTGCGACCAAGTAAGTACAAATGTTGATTGTATATTAATGAAAATAAAATTCAAAGTACCTAGTGTGGATGGGTAAGTTGCAACCGAGAGTAAACCAACATTGTAATTTGTTTTATTTAAACAGAGTTAAATCAACAATTATTCATGGAGTCCAATATAGACCTGGTGCTGTCCTTCGACTTGCAGAAATGCAACCAAATGCAGAGCAAGATTATCCTTTGTTTGGACTACTAGAGAGTATAATTGTGTGGGAGGATGAGAAAATGTTTCTGGTGACTATTTTGGAAACAGTTAGTTTTAAACAACATTACATGGCCTATCATGTGGAAATGACAGAGGGGAAGACAGTGCTGACATACAACAATTTGCCATGGCATGGTGTTCTACATTGTATTGAAAAAGGAGAACAAAAATTTGTTGTTGACAAAGACACTGCCAGTGTTGAACTCTTTTAACATATTATCCAATGTTTAATGTGTATAATATATAACATATAATTTATTATAATATATGTATATTATAAAACCACTGAAAATCTTATTGCAGGAAACAAATTATTAGTATATATATATATATAATATAGGTTCTAAGGATTTATGGTGAAGGAAAATTTCGAATTATACATTTTAAGACCAAACCGGGACGAGTTGTGAAAAATGCAACTTAGCGGCCTTCTGGCTGGAATTGAACCCGCAACCCTGCAATGGTAGTACAGTGCTCTGACCACTGAGCTACGGAAGCCGTTGCGGAGAGCCTAGTCACGAGTTCTGTATATTAATATATGGTGGTGGTAATGCCGGGATAAGATTCTGGGTATATTATAGGTAATATTTGGCATTCACTCGATCAAACTACATGTTGAAAGGATTTATGGTGAAGGAAAATTTCGAGTGTTGGAATACATACATTTGAAGACCAAACCGGGACCAGTTGTGAAAAATGCAACTTCAAGGCCTTCCGGCTGGAATTGAACCCACGACCCTGCGATGCTAGTGCAGTGCTCTGACCACTGAGCTATGGAAGCCGTTGCCGTGAGCCTAGTCACAAGTTCTGTATATATGGTGGTGGTAATGCTGGGATATTACAGGTACTAAGGATTTATGGTGAAGGAAAATTTCAAGTGTTGGAATATATAGATTTTAAGACCAAACCAGACGAGTTGGGAAAAATGCAACTTAGTGACTAGGCTCTGGTCAACTGCACTGGCATCATATTAAATTACTGTTTTAGGTCTACAGCGGGGGGGGGGGGGGTATTTTTCAAGAAACCCTGCAAGGAATATATTTTTATCTGCGACTTAAGTATTAAAACTGAATTGTGATCGAAAACCTTTAAACTGCTCGCTGTGACTCATGCTTCGCTCGAAACATCAGCTCGTTCATCGGTTCACCATCTTAATATTTTATATATATATATATAGTCATACCTCGTGTATTCATGATCGAAGGCATTAAAATGTTCATCCATTCTGGTTTAGTCCAAGTTTAGACTTAATAGTGTTGGTAAATAAATCCATATATCAACTATCATTGAACAAAAACACGGTAATAATATACAATACGGTGGCATGTTTTAGACGATACATGATCATGAAAATTTATCGAAACCAAGTATCCATTGGCTAAATAAATCCATCGCCTGGCTCTGATTCGCCTTGTGTTGAATAAAAATTTTAAAATACAGTAATCGTCGCCATGTTTAATACACGATGCATACGCACGCGAGTCAAACTCGCGGCGATTCAATACAATCGCCGCGAGTTTGACTCGCGTAACTCGCGTATTATATTTTGTTATAACACAAGCGCTATTTTCAGTTTGATAATCCTTCCAGGGACAAAATAATGAGCATTCAAAATTATGAAAATAACATATGTATTAAAGCTAAGGAACATGTTGGCTGTGATGTTTATAAACCGGAAAAACCTATATGAAATACCTCTGGAATATCTAAATCGAGGTTTTCCGTACGTTGTATTCCTTGGAAATTAATTTTAAAATAAACACGCTCCGCCGTCCTGAAACATGCAAGAAGTGCAGCAAGATGTGTAAACTTGAATGGTGTGTTTATTTAAGCTGTGTAAAATGAAGCAAGGCGTGTAAATTTGAATGGTGTGTTTATTTAAGATGTGTAAAATGAAGCAAGGCGTGTAAATTTGAATGGTGTGTTTATTTAAGATGTGTAAAATGAAGCAAGGCGTGTAAATTTGAATGGTGTGTTTTTGCCTATGGCGTGTAATGGTAACTGTGGACTTGGGACCCACTATGTACGGCTACACATTGTTGGATTGCATTGTGGAGTCACCAGAGTGCTCAAACTGCGAGCAGTGAGCAATGCATAATGCTAACAGTAAACGTCTCATTGAGAGAGACTCTCCGCCCAATCCATGAGAGTGCTCAAACCACATGAGCGGTGAGCGTAATATATACGAAAGTATACAATGTGCCCTACCGGCTATCACCATATGGCTTTATGGTAACTGTGGACTTGGGACCCACTATGTACGGCTACACATTGTTGGATTGCATTGTGGAGTCACCAGAGTGCTCAAACTGCGAGCAGTGAGCAATGCATAATGCTAACAGTAAACGTCTCATTGAGAGAGACTCTCCGCCCAATCCATGAGAGTGCTCAAACCACATGAGCGGTGAGCGTAATATATACGAAAGTATACAATGTGCCCTACCGGCTATCACCATATGGCTTTATGGTAACTGTGGACTTGGGACCCACTATGTACGGCTACACATTGTTGGATTGCATTGTGGAGTCACCAGAGTGCTCAAACTGCGAGCAGTGAGCAATGCATAATGCTAACAGTAAACGTCTCATTGAGAGAGACTCTCCGCCCAATCCATGAGAGTGCTCAAACCACATGAGCGGTGAGCGTAATATATACGAAAGTATACAATGTGCCCTACCGGCTATCACCATATGGCTTTATGGTAACTGTGGACTTGGGACCCACTATGTACGGCTACACATTGTTGGATTGCATTGTGGAGTCACCAGAGTGCTCAAACTGCGAGCAGTGAGCAATGCATAATGCTAACAGTAAACGTCTCATTGAGAGAGACTCTCCGCCCAATCCATGAGAGTGCTCAAACCACATGAGCGGTGAGCGTAATATATACGAAAGTATACAATGTGCCCTACCGGCTATCACCATATGGCTTTATGGTAACTGTGGACTTGGGACCCACTATGTACGGCTACACATTGTTGGATTGCATTGTGGAGTCACCAGAGTGCTCAAACTGCGAGCAGTGAGCAATGCATAATGCTAACAGTAAACGTCTCATTGAGAGAGACTCTCCGCCCAATCCATGAGAGTGCTCAAACCACATGAGCGGTGAGCGTAATATATACGAAAGTATACAATGTGCCCTACCGGCTATCACCATATGGCTTTATGGTAACTGTGGACTTGGGACCCACTATGTACGGCTACACATTGTTGGATTGCATTGTGGAGTCACCAGAGTGCTCAAACTGCGAGCAGTGAGCAATGCATAATGCTAACAGTAAACGTCTCATTGAGAGAGACTCTCCGCCCAATCCATGAGAGTGCTCAAACCACATGAGCGGTGAGCGTAATATATACGAAAGTATACAATGTGCCCTACCGGCTATCACCATATGGCTTTATGGTAACTGTGGACTTGGGACCCACTATGTACGGCTACACATTGTTGGATTGCATTGTGGGGTCACCAGAGTGCTCAAACTGCGAGCAGTGAGCAATGCATAATGCTAACAGTAAACGTCTCATTGAGAGAGACTCTCCGCCCAATCCATGAGAGTGCTCAAACCACATGAGCGGTGAGCGTAATATATACGAAAGTATACAATGTGCCCTACCGGCTATCACCATATGGCTTTATGGTAACTGTGGACTTGGGACCCACTATGTACGGCTACACATTGTTGGATTGCATTGTGGAGTCACCAGAGTGCTCAAACTGCGAGCAGTGAGCAATGCATAATGCTAACAGTAAACGTCTCATTGAGAGAGACTCTCCGCCCAATCCATGAGAGTGCTCAAACCACATGAGCGGTGAGCGTAATATATACGAAAGTATACAATGTGCCCTACCGGCTATCACCATATGGCTTTATGGTAACTGTGGACTTGGGACCCACTATGTACGGCTACACATTGTTGGATTGCATTGTGGAGTCACCAGAGTGCTCAAACTGCGAGCAGTGAGCAATGCATAATGCTAACAGTAAACGTCTCATTGAGAGAGACTCTCCGCCCAATCCATGAGAGTGCTCAAACCACATGAGCGGTGAGCGTAATATATACGAAAGTATACAATGTGCCCTACCGGCTATCACCATATGGCTTTATGGTAACTGTGGACTTGGGACCCACTATGTACGGCTACACATTGTTGGATTGCATTGTGGAGTCACCAGAGTGCTCAAACTGCGAGCAGTGAGCAATGCATAATGCTAACAGTAAACGTCTCATTGAGAGAGACTCTCCGCCCAATCCATGAGAGTGCTCAAACCACATGAGCGGTGAGCGTAATATATACGAAAGTATACAATGTGCCCTACCGGCTATCACCATATGGCTTTATGGTAACTGTGGACTTGGGACCCACTATGTACGGCTACACATTGTTGGATTGCATTGTGGAGTCACCAGAGTGCTCAAACTGCGAGCAGTGAGCAATGCATAATGCTAACAGTAAACGTCTCATTGAGAGAGACTCTCCGCCCAATCCATGAGAGTGCTCAAACCACATGAGCGGTGAGCGTAATATATACGAAAGTATACAATGTGCCCTACCGGCTATCACCATATGGCTTTATGGTAACTGTGGACTTGGGACCCACTATGTACGGCTACACATTGTTGGATTGCATTGTGGGGTCACCAGAGTGCTCAAACTGCGAGCAGTGAGCAATGCATAATGCTAACAGTAAACGTCTCATTGAGAGAGACTCTCCGCCCAATCCATGAGAGTGCTCAAACCACATGAGCGGTGAGCGTAATATATACGAAAGTATACAATGTGCCCTACCGGCTATCACCATATGGCTTTATGGTAACTGTGGACTTGGGACCCACTATGTACGGCTACACATTGTTGGATTGCATTGTGGAGTCACCAGAGTGCTCAAACTGCGAGCAGTGAGCAATGCATAATGCTAACAGTAAACGTCTCATTGAGAGAGACTCTCCGCCCAATCCATGAGAGTGCTCAAACCACATGAGCGGTGAGCGTAATATATACGAAAGTATACAATGTGCCCTACCGGCTATCACCATATGGCTTTATGGTAACTGTGGACTTGGGACCCACTATGTACGGCTACACATTGTTGGATTGCATTGTGGAGTCACCAGAGTGCTCAAACTGCGAGCAGTGAGCAATGCATAATGCTAACAGTAAACGTCTCATTGAGAGAGACTCTCCGCCCAATCCATGAGAGTGCTCAAACCACATGAGCGGTGAGCGTAATATATACGAAAGTATACAATGTGCCCTACCGGCTATCACCATATGGCTTTATGGTAACTGTGGACTTGGGACCCACTATGTACGGCTACACATTGTTGGATTGCATTGTGGAGTCACCAGAGTGCTCAAACTGCGAGCAGTGAGCAATGCATAATGCTAACAGTAAACGTCTCATTGAGAGAGACTCTCCGCCCAATCCATGAGAGTGCTCAAACCACATGAATATATATATATATATATATATATATATATATATATATATATATATATATATATATATATATATACCTGGATCCCCTGTGGATCCCCTGCCGCGGCGAGTAATCACCGTCGCTTCACTCAGTCGCATCGCGACCTCGCTTGCGAGGGGATTAAATTCGTCTGTTGTGCCTCATTTGTCGCCTGCCTTAATTTCCGAGTGAGGTGAATATAATTGAGACTGTCAAATTTAATAAGCCGTATCGGTGTCAATTTGTCGGCTCCCGTTTCTCAATATCCGGTCTTCCAAGAATCTTGGCTACTTTCACTTTCAAAGATTTCTGGTTAACGGCAATATTTACTAATTATTGAATAATAGATGATGTGCCCATAACCATGCATTCATATACATTTCCTAACTATAACTTACCTTTCTTACAAAATCCATCCATCACAAATGAGGTAAGATGGTCGTGAACTGTCAAACCTTTATTTGAACCTGAATTCGCTATCTTTCGGGGATTCCTCAAGCTGTTCCGTCATGCTTTAAACGTGAAATATCACATTACCCAGACATACCTGCTATTATCATACTTGCAACTAGTCAACATACCTCTATAATTATATAAATCAGGCAATATAAACGTCGTGTTGTGTTCGTATTCGGCAGCGGTGTGTAGAAATGCCGACGAGGAAATGCATATGGAATACTGTAATTAAATGGTTGGTGTGCTGCCGAAATAGCTAGTGTGCAGATTATGAAACGTGAGCACCAGATAATATATATGATAATACGCATTGAATGATTAACAATGCCAACTATAAGCAACATATAGAAATATATTTTTGTTATACAACACCTACATGTAGTTCATATTAAGTAACAGTGGCTCTCACATATTAGTCGCATTGTTTGCGAAGGAAGATAAAGCTTGAACAGAAGCAATTTTGCTGATAACGTGTGCATTCCTCCTTTGATTTCCTAAAAAGTGGTCTAAAATTCTCTGGTAGCTATCAATGACACAATCAGTGACATATCAGAAACTGGAGCTACCGAATCTACAAAACTAGCCATAAATTTAATCATTTTATGCAGTCTGTGTTCGTCTCTGCATGTATACCTGTACGCGAAGCGTATGTTGATAAATCATCAGACAGCGGTGCGTGGCGCCCCTACCACCAAGAGAACTGTCGTTGTTATTCTAATAAAACTTACTCTTAATCATCTCGCTCTTTTCTTGAAATTTTATACTCTGCTAGAACTTTTGCGCACTCCAAGTCGGAAACAAACTGAAACACTTGCGGCTAAACTTGTGAAAGGAACCCAGTCCGGGCTGTTATTGGTCAAGATTGCCATCGGAACGATGTCGGATCAATATCGTATTCTTATTGGATGAATCTCGAAGCCCCAATCCTGAAATTTGAGTAAGGCGGATTTCCAGTCCTCTCACGAAGCAACTCGCAGCTGCTGCTAGCACTCGCAAGCAGCTCGCTGCGAGTGTTTTTGCCCTCGTGCAATAGTTGGAAATGTTGAACTATTTTTTACTCGCGGCAAGTACTCGCAGTAAATATAACCAATCAAAAAAAATTATGTCAACATTTCAAATCATTAGTAGTAATTCATGGTGAAAACTGCACAAAGGAAATCATTACCGTGTCGGTGGTTAACTTGCATATTGAAGAGAGAAATGACATAAATTAATCGAACTTTCACCTCGATTTTCTCGTAAATACTGATTTGTTTGAAGTGCTATATCTTAAACACTCAGAAGAGTGCTTCATCAGGATATCCAAACACCTCGAAGTTTGTTAAAAAAACTCGGCTATCGCTTCATTAGTCTTGAAACCCCGCGAGTTATCGCAACGAGCTGCATGTGGTGAAAATACAATGTTAGAAACAAGTACGTTTTATCCAAAGACATGCAAATTGCAAATAATCATTGGAAATAAATCAGTTATCAGTGTCATCAGTGATAGACAAGGCTAACGTTGCACGAACTCATTTATATTTGATCGGCACTCGTTTCCATCTATCAAAATGATGCGCGAAACCAAATCTTTCACAAACAGTGACCCTAAACCTTTTAATTAGCAACATCTTAACCCTAAGAAAAACTAAACCTAACCTTGAAGGCGAAAGTTAACATACAAGCTGGGATTCGAACTCGACACACCGAAACCTTCGGGACGTTATAGACCACTGCGGACACGGAAGAAGCTCCGCAGCAACTGCAGGCACTGGTGTAGGGTTAAGGTCACCCCCACAATGCGCATGGTAACTGAATTTCTACGACCGAGCTACGCCACATACCACTACCGATCAAACCCTGCCGATCAAACCCTGCCGAGCTACTATTCAAGCGTGCCATGAGAGTACGTCTCCCACAGTACACTCCACCTGAACAAGACGACATATAATGATCAATGGACACATAATAACTTGCGAGATTATTTTTTTAGAAATTAGACTCGTGCACTTTTGTAAAGCGTATTATTTACGTTCTTATAGTTTCGCTATTTACTTCGTGTTAATTTTATCAGCATTTGATTATTTGAAATTTTTATTGTACAGTATATATCTTATTCTTGGGCCTAAAAATACATGTAAATCTTAGATATAGGTTTCGGTAAAGCAAGGTATAATCTACCTTTTCCTTCATTTACACCCCACAAGCGATCGATGACCTATGCAAAGGCTATCGGCACGTTTGGTTATTGAACATTCTCACACTGACACAAGGATATATAATAGACAAATGTATTGCACTAAACAATTAAACGTGAAATTAAAGTTTACAATGACAGCATTTTACGCGGAGTTATTGTTGAGTTTCCTCAGTGGTCCTCGGTCCTATTCAACCCCAACATCAGAATCAACCGTGCCGCTTCGTTTCTTCTCCACGTACTCCAATCATCCTGTAAAATGTTCAACAGTTTCTCCTTTATCCCAGGTAGTTGTAACAAGTTCAAGTGATTTTCGAAGTTTTCGTTGACGAGAATCAACAGACAAGCCGTGGCACCGCGACGAATGACGACCTCGGGAGAATCCAGGAGATCGAAGAACATTGACAACATTCCGATGCCACGAGCTTTCTCCTGGTTCTCACGCATACAAGCGCACACCTCCATAATTGCAAACATGGTTTCCCTCTTAAGTTCAAGCGGCGCAATCTCGTTCTGCAGTAACATAGAAAATGTCATGAGATGATTCGAGGCGAATTTTGCTACGCTGTGCCCGCCAAGCCACGCGTAGTGCCCGATGTCGCGCACCGCGTGAAGCCGTTCTTGCAGATAAGGCGAAGTCGAGAACTTTTTGGCGGCGACCAAGATGTCGCGTTTGTAGTAGTCGTCATCCATAATGGCGCCGATGTCGTCTAGCTGTTGATCACTTGGCGAGATGTGTGGCCGACGACGGAAACGAAAAATTGAAGAAAGGTATCCAAGAATTGTTGACATCTTGAAAGTGAAACTAGTATTTTATAAATCTAATTCTTAGTTCCTAGTGTGAACGGACACATTGAGCGCAATATGGATCTAACTTAAATGATGTAGCGAAGCGTATTGTGATGTCAACTAATTAGCACGAGGGTAATTTGAATGGACGAGGCAAGGCGCACGTGCGCACAAGATCGCATTGTGCGAGTGTTCGTTAGTATTCCGTTGCTAGACAACCGCTTGCTAAGGATAGGTCATTAGTGAGTGGATACTAAATATTTTGTGTGGAATATGTCGGCAAACTTCTTTCGTCTGGTGACGTAATTTGATGAAGTTGACGTCACAGTGACGTCACATCGACAAACAAGCTCTATATTAACATTTGTGAGTGTCATGTACACCTAAATTACGTAAAGTGCGCATAACCTCAAAAAGTTTTATTGTCTTGTTTGGAAGAACTTTTAAAATGATAAAGTAACTTCTTTTGAAGATTTTCGTTTCTTTGCTTTCTTTTTGAGATATATCAGTTTGTTTGATATGCAAATGTCTGGAATTTCGTCACACATGCATAGTGACTTATTGGAGAAATGTGTATATCTCTTTCATTCTCGAACGAAATCCTTTAAAATCAAGAAGTTTGGCGTTGTGGGAGAAACGCACACACGTGTTATTCACACTTTAGTGTTTTTATTTCATGAACGCAAAGATATATAATATTCTCTGATAACTCATTATGCATGTGTGACGAAATTCCAGATATTTGCATATCAAACAAACTGATATATCTCACAAAGAAAGCGAAGAAGTGAAAATCTTCAAAAGAAGTTACTTTATCATTTTAAAAGTTCTTCCAAATATGACAATAAAAATTTTGAGGTTAGGGGCACTTTAAATGAAATTAAATAAAAATGAAGTTATCAATACATTGCATCAAAGAGGCACTTTAATATAATCGGTGTTTTCTTTCAAATATCACACCGTTTTGACATTTATTTACATAAAACATTTAAGTAGATCATTAAGTAATTTATTTATATTATAAAATTAATCAGCAACGATCCTGTCGACGCTCCTATAGCTATAAGGACAAGGCTAAAACGGATGACTCAAAAAGACCTTCTCAATCTCAAAAACTAGTCTAATCTTAACCCTAACCTTGATCCCCTAACCTTAACTCTTTCCTGTCCGGCCCAGTCAAAAGGGGTCATAGAAGACCCGCAAAGTCGTCAATCGAAAAACACGGCACACGGTAACGCAAGAATAAAAATTGAAATTCGACAAGCGCCGGGGACATGAGATCCACTCAAACGCCAAATTTGATTTGATTTCATAAACAACTCTGCGATTGGTGGCATTTTGAATTTTCGTGATGCTACGCGGGCGTGCATGCAAGATGGTCTTTTCTAGAAAAATGGCAGTTTTTCAACCTGATTTATGATAATTAATGCTAATTTATATTAACATAATGTGTCTTGTTCGGAAAATTCAAAAGCATTGGTAACAGCCGGTTTATTGGGCTTTCAGAAAAGGTATATATGTTTCGCAACAGTTATGGATATTTCCTGAGATATCAATAGAACAAAGAGGCAGTTCAATTTTGGATGTTTTTCAGCCGGACAGGAAAGAGTTAAACCTAATCCTCGTAGCTAACCTTAACCTAACCAAAAGTAAAGACCAGACCAAAACAGAAAGGTCCTTTTCAGTCATCCGCTTAATCTAGCTAGAGATATGTGCGATAACTGCACTAGTCCACGACAGCTGGTCCCAAACAGCTTTGTGCGACACCGTACCCCAAACCAGTCATCCACTCACTTGCAGCTATTATGACCATGGATAATAAAAAGACTAGATAAGGTAAATGTTGTTCGTCTTTTTTACCAGCTGTTTCTTTTTGTTGTGAAGAAACTGGCGTCGCAAAAACTACCGTTGTTTTAGTTGAAATTTGCGACGCGTTTTTCACCGTCTAAAGTTGGAACTTTTCGCCTAAAACGAGTAATGGTAGTCGGATATTCCATAGTAAAGTGGCATTGTTATATTTTTTGGTAGTTTGACTATCAGTTTTAGCTGTATTGTTGCTAAAAGTTGCGATTTATGGAGATTTTGTGACATCACGATTTTCAACTAGGTTTTCACGCGATCAACTGGTGCCTTAACCAATCAACAGCACGCTGGAAACGTCAGTCTTTCTAATATCCATGTTATGACATAAGCTACGATGACCATTGTTAATCGGCCGTTTGCCAAGGTCATCTTCGTACAAGTATATGAAGTGTTGCATTTGGAACCAGACCAGCTTCTTCCAGGGTGAGATGCAGATCATCGTGAACTTTATTCGGAAATGAGGTTTTGATATAGTAATTGTCAGCCAGGTCAGGCCTATTGTAGTAAATGAAAAGTAATATGAAGATGTTTAATAATATTAATAATAAAGACGTATTAGGAGCATTATACAATAGTCTCAATGCTCTAACAACAATATATTCTTAATGTTACTTATAAAACTAATTACAGTTTCATTATAAGATAAAGCCTACTACATATATTGCCACTATGAACAAAAAACTATTAATTTTAAAAAAGAAAACTCTTAATTGCTGACTTATAACTACTTAAAATATCAATGCTTCTAATTTCCTGCGGTAATGAATTCCACAGTTTTGGTGCGGCAACTGAGAATGCTCTGTCTCCATGAGTCACCGTTTTGGATTTTGGCTCAAGCAGCAGATTTCGGTTTGATGATCTCAAAGTACGAGTATAGGTTTATATTTAGTTAGTAAATCAGTAATATAAATAGATGCCTGGCCATGTAAAGCTTTGAAAGTAATTATCAGTATTTTAAAAACAATCCTTGATCTCATCGGCAACCAGTGAAGATTACGAAGCACAGGGTCAGGGGAGATATGATCTTATTTTTTAACTCTTGCAACAAGTCTAGCAGCTGTATTTTGAATTCGCTGTAACTTGCTCAATTCAGCTTCTGGTAAGCCATAAAGGATGCTATTGCAGCTGTCAAGTCTCGATGTTATAAATGCATGCACCAACTTCTCACAGTCCTTTTTACTCAAACATTTCTTGATCTTACCGATAATTATACAATAGTATAATGGATATGTTCTATATATACTCACCTTTCTTTGTTAATATATTTCCGTACGCTGCCAATAGTATCCGTAAATTTCATCTTTAGAATATAGGTCTAATAAATAACAAACATTAACATTTATATTCACCCATATTTTTTAGAATAAACGTGCTCTGTTTCTTGGCATTTAATACATTTCTGATGTTTTAAGGGTATGGCATGAGACAGGTTTTCCATAGCTCATGATAGGAGAAGAAAGACGACTCCTTCCCTGACCCTCCATAGTCTGGGGACCCACCTTGGGCAAGTGTGAGTATCCTCTATGTCCTTACACTGCGCTCGCACGCCACACTAGGAGCCATGACACTAATCTTGTAACTAGTCTTGTAATATCCATAATCGTGCTGATTCCCTTTCAATTTAGCTTTGAGCTAGCAGAAGGGTTAATCCCTTACGAAAATTCCACATGATGTGATTGTTTCACATGTTCCAAAATCATGGAATCACGTGTGAATATATACATGTGAATGTATTTGGCATGCTACTTTTTATTATTCATGTTTTATTTTATTATTCATGTGTGATCACATGTGAAATATTTTCACATGTTTGGGTTTCACATGTGATCACATGTGAAATATTTATTTCACATGTTAGGGTTTCACATGTGATCACATGTGTGAAATCATGTGGAATTTTCGTCCGGGATAAACCATTTATTATTAAATAAAAATACAATATGAAGCATTTTGAAGGACTGACCTGATCACCCTGTTCAGATTTTATTCTTAATGTAGTCACCTGTTGACCAGATAATGGCCGTTCGCCTCTACTCTGAGCCCTAAGTTGAATGGATGAATATAACTATTAAATTAAGATTGTTTGGTTACTTCCTACCAATCATAACGAAGGTCGTGGTTAGACGTGATATTCTCACTAGGTCCAAAAATTAAGTTAAAAAATTAAGTTAAAAAATTAAGTTTGTCTAATATGAAAGAACTCGTATAAAATGATAGAGTAACACCTTTTACTTAATTCGTTTTTGAAATATTTCAGTTTGTTTGATATGTAAGACGTCAGGAGACGTAAGTTTGGGAGAACTCGAAATAGCGTGGAAACACTCGCCCTGCGCGGGCTCGTGTTCCCACTGACATTTCTCGTTCTCTCAAACTTCCACTCGTGTTTCTATAACTCTATGGAAACACGGAAAATGTTTTCTATTTCTTAATTAAAATGCTTAAAACTAGCACTATTTGTTCGTGTGTTATCGGGTTTAAACGCAGGGAGCCCAACTCTGACGCCTGTGATGTGTTTCTCTGTTTCTCTATTTTATTCTATATTATGGAAATTATGATGTTTTATATTTAATATTGAAAGAAAGCGGTGCTTATGAGACCGCGGCGCTTATGTGAATAGTGCACGGCTGCACGCGCGGTACAGCGGTAATTTGAAACTCGAAACAGCTGTCACTGGGTGCCACGTGAATACGCGTGCCCCGCTGTGTTATCGTCTCAGATTTCAGTGATCGTCACGCGTAATCAAGTGGCCGCGGTCTCATAAGCGCTGCGGTATCATAAGCATCGCTTTCTTTCAATATTAAATATAAAACATCAGAATTTCCATAATATAGAATAAAATAGAGAAACACATCACAGGTGTCAGAGTTGGGCTCCCTGTGGTTTAAATCTACTCGTTCACGAACAAGGATCTGGAAGTTAAATATCAAGATATTTGGACAAGATTATTACAAAGATGAGGCATTAAAAAAGCATATCCAACCTCCACAGTATCCTTACCTAGCCTTGATGTCTTGGACAACAGGAGTGTCAATAAGGCTCACGTTATGTTCTCGCAAACTATCTGCACAGCCCTATATACCGAAGAAAGACCATATAACGGTTAGGAATAACTTGAATGGTGTAAAATCTGAAAACTAAAACTTACAGTAGTCATAGGGGTATAGATAGTGACTTTGGTTTGATAATGACTTTGCAATAAAGTCGAAATATTTACTTAATAATTACCACCCATATATTTTGACTTGTCTTGTTTTAACTTGATTATGTTTTATATTTTATTTCTTCAAATTGTCGGCTGGTCATGGTAATATATAGGGGTAGTATTAGGGTATAAGTATTAATTAGCGAGTTAATATTGACACGACTAATACTTCTCAAACTCATTAATAATTCATGAGCCAATTAGCCAATGAAATCACTTTATTTTATCTGGCTGAATACTCGAGTAAAACACGTAAAAATCATATACCACCACAGTTATTAGATCAAACCCCGTTTTGATCGAATTGCTGAGATCTTAATTAATAATTCATTTTTTGGAGAACGATACGACCTGCCTCCGTCTTCGCTCATCCTCAACTGAACAGAGTCTGTTAATTTTCTGAATAAATTTTACACACCCTCGTGAGTTCAGTCCCATGAGGGTTTGTTCTCAAATGCGTTTTAAGTAAACATCCAATTAAATCCGTGTTCGATTGAGAAGCCATATAAACAACTCGTTTATCGTGTTTCATCAGGGGATCCAAACACTCGAAAACAATAAAAACACTCGCGCTCGTGTTTTCATCATGTTTTCTCGTGTTTGGACCCTTGATGAAACACTCAAACTCGTTGTTCATATATTACATCAAGATGACAATGGAAAGATAAAATAGCGTACTAGTGTAAAATACCAATTACTAGACAAGCCATACCTTTAAAGAATCTTCGATACCAGACCGAACATCGATTATTTTACCATTTTTGATAACAGAAGGAGGGAGGTTTTTGAGAAAAGTGTCAAAGGATACTTTCCTTTCTAAAAATAGTAATGAAATTATAATTAGGCCCTTACGAAAATTCCACATGATTTCACACGTGTTATCACATGTTATCACATCGCAAACACATCGCGAAGTCTCACTGAACCCATAATTTGCTGTTATTAGTTATTATTTTATTTTTGTAAGGGCCCACTGTAATTGGTGTTTAACTGTTGTGGTGACCCTGCTTCTTCCATGTATTTTTAAGAGGCGAAGCTAAATAAATAAATAAAAAAACATGTGCAACCCTAACATGTGAAAAGATTTTACATGTGATCACACGTGAAAGCTAACATGTGAAAATATTTCACATGTGAAACCGTAACATGTGAAAAGATTTAACATGTGATCACATGTGAAACCCTAACATGTGAAACCGTAACATGTGAAAATATTTCACATGTGATCACATATGAATAGTAACATGCCAAATACATTCACATGTAGTCACATGTGAAAACGTTCAGAAAAGGTAGCAATGTTCACATGTGATTCCATGATTTTGAAACATGTGAAACAATCACACGTGAAATTTTCTCATGTGAAATCATGTGGAATTTTCGTAAGGATTCGGCATAGAGTTATGGATGCTCCATTTCATATTTCATCGAGAGATGGAGTACGCACGACAGCAAATGATAAGTGGCATGTGAAATACCTGGATTTTTTGACATTTCGTCAAGCGAGTGAATTCTGGTATTTTCGTCGCGGCTGCAGGACGGCTCTTTTTTGTCACTATCAAGAGGCTGACCGCAGCCGGGAAATAATATTTCAGTTCTTCTGTCATGATACACCACATCTCTTTTGTCAATCACCTAAATGAAACAATTTATTAAAATAATTAATTAACTAAAAACAAGACAAAACAAAACAAAGTCGAATAGGAATATCTTGAAAATTCTACAAATAGGTTCCTATATTAAATAGCTTCCAGGTTTAACTCTTTCCTTACGGCTGAAAAACATCAAAAATTGAACGACCACGTTGTTCTATTGATATCTCTTGAAATAACTATAACTGTTGCGAAAGCTATACATTTTCTGGAAGCCCAATAAACCGGCTTTTACTTGTTCTTTTAAATTTCCCGAACAAAACATATTATGTTAATATAAATTAGCATTAATTATCATAAATCAGGTTGAAAAATTTACATTTTTCCAGAAAAGGCCATCTTGCACGCCCGCGTAGCATCTTGAAAACTCAAAATGCCACCAATCGCAGAGTTGTTTATGAAATCAAATCAAACTTGGCGTGTGCGTGGATTTCATGTTCCTGGCGCTTGTCGAATTTCAATTTTTAATCTTGCGTTACCGTGTGCCGTGTTTTTCGATTGACGACTTTGCGGGTCTTCAGTGACCCATTTTAACTGCGCACGTAGGGAAAGAGTTAATATACAATGGTCGATATTTTTTCGCATCGATCAATTTTATATTTTCGCCTGAATTTTTCATCATCGTTATAAGTCGGCTAAACAACACACATATCACATTTTTAACAAATTTGGTGAATTATTTCCTACATTTCTAAACACGGTGAATTTTGACCTTTTTGACCCACATGCATAGAACGTATTGTCTTTGTAGTGTATAGATAGCTTGCGTATATATTTAAAAGTATGAGCTCCCGTGCGGGTGGACCGGTGCGGGTGGGATCTCTGCAGAGACTCTGCTTCGGGTAACCCTTACATAATTCCTCTCATTGAGGGGGGTAGGGGGGAGCAGAGAAGGGGGTTCATTTTTTGTCACTAACCATTTTTTTGCTTTGTTAAACTGTATTTACTTTGATTATTTTCAATTCAACAGATAATAAACTGCTTTTCCTTTCACGCTTTTTCTTCGATTATTTTCAATTTACCTATTATTGCTTATTAACTCTTTCCTTACGGCTGAAAAACATCAAAAATTGAACGACCACGTTGTTCTATTGATATCTCTTGAAATAACTATAACTGTTGCGAAAGCTATACATTTTCTGGAAGCCCAATAAACCGGCTTTTACTTGTTCTTTTAAATTTCCCGAACAAAACACATTATGTTAATATAAATTAGCATTAATTATCATAAATCAGGTTGAAAAATTTACATTTTTCCAGAAAAGGCCATCTTGCACGCCCGCGTAGCATCTTGAAAACTCAAAATGCCACCAATCGCAGAGTTGTTTATGAAATCAAATCAAACTTGGCGTGTGCGTGGATTTCATGTTCCTGGCGCTTGTCAAATTTCAATTTTTAATCTTGCGTTACCGTGTGCCGTGTTTTTCGATTGACGACTTTGCGGGTCTTCAGTGACCCATTTTAACTGCGCCCGTAGGGAAAGAGTTAAGTTCCTATACAATGAAATATTCAGTTGTAAAATAACTCTTTTATTTGAAAGAACTCTTGAAACTATAAAGACTAACCCATTTACAACTTTTTTATATCTCACTTCACTCTTGAGATATTAAGATTTGTTTGATATGTAAATGATCATACAATATGAAATCAGTATAATAACTTATTGAATATCCTTGAGATTATGTAATGTAATCACTTGAAATGCAGGTGCATGTGCGTGGATGTATCCAATGACATCAAATATGCAAATCATCAAACGATTCCACGTGATAATGGTAAAGATATGCAGAATTTTTCAATAAGTCATTATGCATTGTGATGTCATAAGTATGATCATTTACATATTAAACAAATCTTAATATCTCAAGAGTGAAGTGAGATATGAAAAAGTTGTAAATGGTTAGTCTTTATAGTTTCAAGAGTTCTTTCAAACAAACGAGTTATTTTACAACTGAATTTTTCATTGCATAGTTCTCTTCCCTTATTTTAGACAAAATGAACAATATTGGAGAACTGTAAATTCCAGCAATACTGTTTTTATAACACTATACTTAATGGACATTTGCACATATATGCATTATGCACCCTGTGATAAAGATGCATGCACTTTCTTCCTTCAACACCTTTAGTGTTTGTTTATACTAGCAACTTTGTTGATTATTTCATGAATCATCAATAGTGCGAGACAAGTAATTTCTTTCTTAGTGATTGATGGTAGAAACAGCAGTAGACTTCCCCACTATTCTGTTGCTGCACCTATGTCCTATAGAGATATTGTCCACTGAAAATCTATTCAGTTTGGCAAATGAATGGGTAAAAGAAAATAAACAACTACACTATAAAAGTTTCAAACAGTAAGGGGCGAGGGGCTGTTGCGTATACGTATTTCTTCAGAAAGAACACAATATCTCAGTAAGAATTTTCATCTTATAACACTTGTGTTGCATTGTAATTAGCCAGATAACAAGAGAATATTTACCACTTGCATTTTCTGGAAATAAAGTCATTAATTTTTCAAATAGAGCCAATTCTCAACAAATATGTTCACATCATGTTTCCAAAACCTGAATATCTCAGGAACAAAATAAATTATTAAGGCAAAGTACACAAAGGTACACTTAGCAGTCTGCAAGGTTACAACTTTCTCTCAGTTACTAATGCTATTCTACCTTGATAGGGACACCATCAGGGTATCGAGATTGCAGTTCAGACGGGAAATAACCATCCATAATATCTTGCATACATCGCTGTTAAGAGAAAATTCACAGTTATGAACACCAAAAAAGAAACCTAACATAGATTACATGCACTATACAGTAATAAAACAATGGCAGGGTAACCGCAACAGCATAGCCAATCACTGCGGATAATACACAACAACTGTTACTCAAGAGGGCCGCAATACTCCATTTCTACACCCCGCCAAGATTAGTTATGATCAATAACTCATCATCAGATGGTAAGGATCGAGATAACCAAAGCCCAACACAAGCGCAGAAACACACCATTGCCGTCACCCGGAGGCACAGCCGTTCTGCATAAATGATTCGAGTAATGCTGCGAGACGAATTACACTTCAAGCAGATAGTTTTAAAGGATCTAGGATTATCACCCATGTGCGTCAGAATACACCTCAGAAGACCACAGTAATCGTGGCGCCTTGATCTATCCTGAGAACGCCCCTTCTAAAAATCCTAGATCAGCCACAGAGTACAGCGCATTTTACCTGTGTCGTGGTCTCGCTGTAGGGTCGAAATGGACCAGAAAACATAAGTATCCCGTTTGCATATAGCGTAAGAGGCACGGGGTCACGAACCTGCGTAAAAAATGTAAATTAAATGAAAAGACAAAGGAAATCAGAGGCACGACGGTGGTTTTATATGTGATAAAAAATCATCCTGATTTACACAAACTTTATCTTTGATTAGTTTCTCGGCTTAGACAACATTCATTTTCAAAATTACTACACCAATGAACTTATCAAATGGGTCGTTTTTGAAGCCGTTTAACTCTTTCCTCATGTCCGGCTAAAAAACATATAAAATTGAACTACCTCTTTGTCCTATCGATATCTCTGGAAATACCCATAACTGTTGCGAAACTTATACAATTTCTGAAAGCCCGATAAAGCTGCTTTTACTTGTGTTTTCGAATTTCCCGAACAAGACACATTATGTTAATATAAATTAGCATTAATTATCATAAATCAAGTTGAAAAACATGAAAACGCCATCTTGGGCGCAAATTCAAAACGCCACCAATCGCAGAGATGAAATCAAATCAAACTTGGCTAATAAACTCGCAGCACGTGTTTTATCAGATCTAATCTATCCAAGACGGTGGGGAAGTGCCCTCGCCGACTTTAAATATTTATATATTTACTTTAAATCTTTATAACCATTATAGTTACAGCTCTGCAATTTTAGGACTTTTTCTAAAATGATATTAGCTTTATTGATAGAAAAAATCAATATCGAATACAAAAAATATGCAGCATAGTTCTGAAGACCTACTCACAATAAATTTCGGCAATGCATTTTAGAAAAAGATTAATTATATAAGGTGTTGCCTTATATTACAATGATGTGTTACAAAACTACCTTATTTAAATAAATAAATAAATAGATATAAGGCAATTATTAAAAGAACAATTGTACTATTTCTTTAAAATTCGTATTTCATGGTGAGGTTTTACATAATTCAGAAAAATATTTTCAAAATCTATCTGACTGTCCCAACCGGGAATCGGTTGGGACATGTAGTTTCGTGTTCAAATATTCACTTCATCCTCGAGGTACTTGTGCTCGCTTCTTCAAATAAGTCTAGTTGGAAAATTAATAACTTCCGTTTGCCTACGGAGAACAGCGACAACATCAAGACCCAGAAATGGTTTCTCCAGGCAAACCACTTGTTTAGACCGTAAATTATCTTCGAATACACACGCTACAGATAACAGAAACGTGTAGACTTTGAAGAAAAGAGAAACACTTGGATCGATTATGGCCGACATTTCATGTCAAGATACATTGCTTTGTACCACCCCACTCTAATGCGTGATGAACTGATGCAGTAACGACTGCATGGTACGAAATGAATCTACAACAAATGGTTCAAGGGGAATTCCACTTCAAAAAAATTGAATCATTTTAAATAAAAGGCCTTTTAAAACGTTAATAATTTCACGGTATCTGCTCTTGTACTCGAGAAATAATGTTTTCATTCTCGTATGTTATATACAGCGTTGTTTTTTCAATTTTGACGTCATTGAGTGCTTGTCTTTTGTGCCTTACACCACGTCAAAATTGAAATGTCTTTGCCGTGTAGCAAACTCTAAAATGGCGGCGTCCAAAAGCATAAAATACGAGAATGAAAACGGTACTTCTCGAGTACAAGAGCATGAGATATAGTGAAATTATTCTATCATTTCTAAACATGACACTTGAAGTTTTTTATTGAAATATTAATAAAAGACAAGTATACATAGCTACACAACGCTCCTGGTCTACCTTTAGTCTCGCACCTCCCTTTGTATGCGAGATTACGGCACAGTCACTTCCACTCAACATATTTAGTTCTTCGATGTTTTTTACCACAAGGTTAAAGTCCATTGCGAACGATTTTTGTGGTATTGAAAGTTCTATATAGTGTAAAGACAAAAGGCATTGAAATTGTGGCTGTACGAGCTGGGCTCAGTGCAACAAAAATATACAGGGTGCCAGGGAAATTGTCAAAAGTGTTCCTCAAAATACAGGAGTCTGCTGTGACTTTTACATCCTTATATATATATATATATTGTTGGAATACATACATTTTAAGACCAAACCGGGACCAGTTGCGAAAAATGCAACTTCAAGGCCTTCCGGCTGGAATTGAACCCGCGACCCTGCGATGCTAGTGCAGTGCTCTGACCACTTAATTTATTATTGAATCCGATGTCTCCGAATCAACGCATCGGCGCTCTCACCACTGACACTAAGCTATTGAGACACGGTCAGGACAGCCAGAAATTTCCTTCTACTGGAAGACTTCTCACTTCCCAGCGTAATTGTTAGTAAAATATCCAGTTTCCGTATTCTAACCATTTAATTTGAACTTCAGAATAACCTTTCGAAAGGCTAGGAAAAAATATTTACAGTTATATATACAATTTGCAGTATCGTTATTCATTGGACATTGAGTTTGAGGATCATAATCGATGCGTACTGGAAAAACGTTGCCCTCAGTCTCGACTGCGTGGACCTCGCGGGCTTCCTCATTAAATATATATACTTCATTCATTCATATGGACATCCGCTGGTCAGTCGGTTAGACCGCTGGTCTCGAAATCTATTTCCAGCCAGGAAGCCTTGGAATTTATTTTCGCAACCGAGTTGGGTCTTAAAATATAAATGAAACTAAACTTTCATCGACCATTAACAAAACGTATAATCCTAATTACCAGGATCCCAGAGTGCTGGGCTGTTTCTAGAAATCTGCCAAGAAGCCGACTGAGGCACGGTATCAGATCCCTGCATCACATCACCTGCAGGAACATCATCCGGACCAACCCAAATCATACCATAATCTGCCAGAAACTCCTAAAAAATAAATTTGACCTATAATAAGAGACCCTTCGCCAGAGGCCCTTCGCTCGAAACGTTAGACAATTTACAAGTTATTTCGGCAGTAAGTACATCAACCCTTTTAGATATATTTGATTTGTATTATCTCTACACTACCTACGCAGCACAACACGTTTTATACCTCCATATCATACACTTGTTGCTGAAGAGACTTGCACTTCTTTTCGAATTCCCGTACAGTATTAGAGCCATAACCTAAAGCAGTATAAACAAGGACAGATTATAACATATATAGTAATAATAACAACACTATAATAACAACAATAATCGTTTTTTATTAATTATCTCATTTTTAATGTACATCGTTAAATGAAATGAAACCTTAACTCTCCCTCCTCAGAACATTGGAATATACCAAGAACTAGCAGAAAGCTGTCACTACAAATATTTCATACCTCGAGCTTTTTCCAGCAGTTGCACCTTCTCCTCGAGAATTCTGATTTTCTTATCCTTATAAAAATTAAAATATAATGAATCAAGATGCGAATCCGTCATTCCGCTTGTTTAACGTTCATCCTTCCTCTCTCCCTCCCTCCCCACCCCCTCCCTCCCCTTCCCTCCCCACCCCTTCCTCCCTCCTTCCCTTCCTCCCTCCCTACCGTCCGTCCTCCCGTCCGTCCGTCCTCCATCCCGTCCGTCCTCCCTCCCTCACTCCGTCCGTCCGTCCTTCCTCCCTCCCTTCCTTCCTCCCTTCCTTCCTTCCTTCCTTCCTTCCTTCCTCCCTCCCGTCCGTCCGTCCGTCCGTCCGTCCTCCCTCACTCCTTCCTTCCTTCCGTCCTCCCTCACTCACTCCCTTCCTCCCTCCATTCCTTCCCTCCCCACCTCCTTCCATCCTTCCTCTCTCCCTCCCTCCCCTTCCCTCCTTCCGTCCGTCCTCCCTCACTCCTTCCTTCCTTCCGTCCTCCCTCACTCACTCCCTTCCTCCCTCCATTCCTTCCTTCCCTCCCCACCTCCTTCCATCCATCCTTCCTCTCTCCCTCCCTTCCCTCCCTCCCTCCCCACCCCTTCCCTCCTTTCCCTCACTCCTTCCTCCCTCACTCACTCCCTTCCTCCATCCATTCCTTCCCTCCCTACATTCTTCCATCCTTCCTTCTACAGCGGCTAAATGTTGGAAGCAGGAAAAGGTGTCAGGACATGTTTCTTCCGTCCTACCACCACGTTAGACTTCCCACTAGAAAATGATTTTCTAGTTTAACTACTCTTGGGCCAGCAGGATACATGTACGTTACTTATAGTACATGTCTAAGCTGTCCTCAGGACTAAATCTAAGGATTATAATAATAAAGTAAATGGTGTCAACCTAGGAGTATCATTAGATGTATGAAGTTGATCGTCCAGGTTGTTGTAGTCTTGAGAAAGACCATTGTTGGTTACTGATGTTTCGACGGCCTCAGTGGCAGTCATCTTCAGGTTTGCCTATATATACGCCTGGTTAATTACGTCATCGTTTGTTTGTGTCATAATCAGTGAGAGTGGGTGTTGCGTCATCGGTTGTTTGTGTCATAATCAATGTGAGTGGGTGTTGCGTCATGCGTTTGTTTGTCGGTAGGTCTATTGTTCGTTGGTGCATGCGAAGAAGTCTTGAAGTATTTTGTATGGTGTCGTATATACAGGCAAACCTGACAAACACGCTTTACTTGACTCTGAAGATGACCGCCACTGAGGCCGTCGAAACGTCAGTCACCAACAATAGACTTCCTCAACACTATACAACAACCTGGACATCTAATAATTATTAAATGTTACCTTTTCAACTACCTCCTTCGTACAATGCCTTAATTGCTGTTCAGTTTCGGCCAGACGACCAGCCATGCTACCCAGTAATTCCATATCAGATGGAGCTAGGCCATATCAAAAGACAAATAAATTATCATGATGGTAATTTAGAATGAGGGACATAGTGGTGAATACACACAAAAATCTGGGGACTGTGTATCAATATAGTAGCGAAAAATATGTAACAAGTTTTCAACAGCAACCAAGTTAGTTGAAAATTAATTTTCTATATAATACTTATAATTATATTAAAATCCTCTCTCCGTTAAATAAAAATAATTACCTTGAAAATGTTTTCGAGCTTTACGCGCGTCTTTCTCGGACGTTGAATGTCCAGGATTTTGTAGAATATTGCTAAGCATTACATCTAAAGGGGAAAATGAGTCAATGACAATGGTTTAAAATGCCAATGAATCGAAAAATAAATTTGTCTTATTTGAAAGAACTCTTAAAACAATGAGGAATAACAATTTACAGCTCTTCCATATTTAACTTACTTCTCGAGATATTTAGACTTAGGTGATATTCAAATGAGATAATGTATGACGTAGCAACTTCTATACACAACATTGGAAAATCCTGTATATCTTAAAGATTATTGAACGAAATCACTTGAAGCTTGTCTTTAATGTTTTGTTTCATGAGCTGTAGCAATTACAAAGTTTTGAGCGATTTCTTTTAATAATATTGGAAAGATATACATGATTTTCTAATGTTATGTACAACTTGCTACGTCGTAGATCAGCTCATTTAAATATCACATAAGTCTAAATTTCAAATAACATAAACTTAATTTTCGATTCATTCATTCATAAAAAGAAACAGAAATTGTACAATAAAATGCAAGTACGGATGGCCAGCTGCTTCAAAACGATCTGATGAAGCTGTAATCATGGCAAAATAAGTGGCAAATGGCATTCAACTCCGAAACATGTTGATGTTCCACCATGTGTATGTCACTGAAGAGGGATTTGCTACTTAGAGAATACACCTTTTGCGGTCAAGTTCTAGATAATGTGGATTCACATCCATATTTGAGCGTACAATTAGATCGTAAATTAAGATGGAAACACCACATCTAAAGCGAATAAGATGGTTGGCTTTTTCTTTTTTTATTAAACTTTGCCTTACATGATTACAATAATATGTCAATACAATTATATACAAATACAAGTTAGAAGGCTGGGAAAAACGCAACAGCTGAAGGCCAATTACCGCGGATCCATTATTACAATATTTTGAATGAGGTACAAAAAACTGAACAGGAAAAAGAAATGAGTAGAATGAAAAGAAAACAGAAACAAACATACAAGTAAACAAACAGACAGACAGACAGTCAGACAACAAGCAAACAAACAAGCAACTAATCAAACAGACAATTACACAAAGAAACAGTCTGAAAAATCACACGAAGACCAAGGACACGAGTGTAGTTTAAAAACAACAAGAAGGGAGGACCAATAGACTGCGAGCCGAATTACACTTGACACAGACTGTCTTCCATGATACGTGTGTCCTCAGCGTAGTCATAGTAATTTCCTTTTGGGGCACTTCCCCTTTGGTGGCGCGTTCCATGTCCTTGTTGACCTGACCCAGTCGCTCCTCAAAGGTGGTGCCAGTTTCTCTACAACATGATCTCGTTGATCTCGTGCGTTTCCTTCTTTGGGTAGGGTTGTTCTGCACAGAAGAAGTCAAGAAAACCCTGTATACATCATGCTCCCCAGACCTCGCATGTATTAATAATTGTATTAATTTGTTGATGGCCAATTCGTCGTAGAAATCTATTTATTTATTTTTTTAGTTATCTCGGCCAATATTTAACCGATTTCAATTCTGAAAACAGATTTGGAATTACCGAGTCTAAAAATACATAACATACATGTACGTGCCTATTATATTATGAGAACATGCATATCCTTCGTAAAAATCTGTGATGTACTTAGAAATGAATCGGCAATGAGGAGGCCGCTTCGTCGTGTATTATTTTGAACGTTATATCTCGGTCAATATTTAACGGTTTTCGATTCTGGAAACAGATTTGGAATTACCTTGTCAAAGTACATAACATACGTGCCTTTAATTCGGTTTAGTGGAGCGCGGTGATGCCTGCGAAGGAGGCTAGTGCCTATCATGTTACGAACACAAGTACACCTCAGTCATTTGATTAGATAATAGATATTAATGTAATTACAAAAATACCCAAACGGAAAGAGCGCGAACGATTGAAATTAAAAATACATAAAGTCATAGACCAACTGCTCGGAATTCACGATGCACCAACACACACGCACAGCCCCAACCCCATTCTTCCAAAATCCACTGAAAGAACAACATGAATAAAACTGAGTGGAATTCAAAAGAACAAAGTTGAAGCTGCACACATACAACAATGCTCTGTGGAATCCAAGCAGTTGGTACATTAGAAAACCACTCTCAGTGACAGGAACAGTTGTGGTATAATGACAACGTACAAGTAAAAAAAGTAGATGTCAGTAATGATAAGTAAGTATTGAGTAAAAATCGTTTGAATGTTGCAAGACTGCAGAGACTATTGGGTGGTGCTCTCTGGGTGGTGCTATTTTACAAACAAAATTCCAGAGAGGAACAATTCTGTTATTAAAAGTAGGAGGCTTGGAAAGTACTAGTTTTACAGGATGGTGCTTTATTAAAGCATAAGCCATGGTAGGATTTTTACAGATGCGGGTATGACTATGACTAACAAACGAGACAAAGTTATCAACATTTAGATCAGAGAGTTCATACAAAGCCTTATAAAAACATAGATCTTTAATTTCCCTGTCGTAAGACAAAGGTAACAGATTTAGAGCCAGAAGCCGCTCCTTGTATGACATTCCCCCTATGTTGGATTTTAGGATCCATATTGTTGCCATCTCTGAAATTTAATTACTGTATACATTGACATTCTGAACATTTCCGTACTGATTACCTTTCTTAGTTGTCTATTTCTACTCAAATACGACAAAAACATTAGAGCGTTAAAAAACAGCCAAAAGAACTTAAGTGACGTCATTATCACACATCCACAATTTGCAACTATTATTACATTAATACCATTTCAATCAATTTTACTCATTCCTGATTGGCTTATATATGACATCAGTATTAAACTTTATGTTGGACTTTAATATTTACATTATATTTTTTTAAACTTTTTGACCAAATAGTATACAAATAAGGTTATGCACTTGTCACTGGAAACCCCCACCCCGGGGAAGTATGGGGCATAGGTGGGGGATGAGTGGGGTTTACATTATCGCAGTGGGGGCTTAGGTGATTTTCGTCAACCTCAAATAATGAGAGGGACTGGGACGACTCTCGACCACATGACTTGTCAAGCTTAAAGAGGCTGATGTCCACTCCGAAGGGGTCAAAGGCAGCCTCGTACCCAGGCGCTTGTTTTGCTTTGCGCGACTAGGAGGGGGCTGAGTGCGCGGGGGCTTTAGTCTTTAAATCTATATAATATACATACCTTGTAGGTGGGGGTTTAGGATGTTTAGCCAGTATGGCTCACCCCGATAGGTGGGGCATTTTCTTAGATTTGTTTCTTGAGAAGTCTAATCTACCATACTTCCCTGGGGTGGGGGTTTCCAGTGACAAGTGCTTACATAAACTTGATTAATAATAGCAGTCTGTCTGTGATTTAGTCACAATATGTTGGTCTTTGCTTTGTGTGTACTATGATTGAATTTGCACAAAAATAAGATTTCACTTTTTACATTATAAGTGTATTTAACAAATGTAGGGTGTAGCTGACCTGGATCACTCGATGTCTTCCTGTAGGGTACATTGTTCATCCTACATGATGGTAAACGTATCATAAATAAACGAAAGTTGTTAGTTGCGAGACTCGACTCTCTAGAAGAGGCTAGAGCGAGTATAAGTTTTCACCTTCCAGCTCCGTTCAACGGAACTTTCTTGTTCTTCTTCAGGCTTTCCAACGGAGAGCTCATGAAGAATCAAAAATGTTCAATCAGTGGCAATTGACAATATTTTTCGTCTCTGAACGTTATTGTTTACAGTCAACTTAGCAACAACAAAGTGCCGCCATTTTTGAAAAAGCAACTCGCGTGCACCTGCGTTTATTTTGCGTGTCCTAAATTATCTCGCGTGACACGATGAAGTTGAATGTGAACTCAACTGCCCTCCCCCCCCGTGTGGATCACATGAAGTCTCACTTAGGCGTAATTTTACCCATAATTCTTGCGGCCATAAACAAAAGAAATAGCTCATTTGCAAAGCTTTGAGTCAAATTTTGTTTGTTTGTCTGCATTTTGAGCTATTAATATATTCGGGCAATAATGGTCTGATGGTATCATAAATCTAAAATCAAACCTATGTATATTCGAACCACAATGGGCCAAAACGGGGCATTATGTCCAAAGTGTGGCTCAGCCCGGAGTCTGGCTGGTGCTCTCTGCTGCTGTAGTTGACCTCCGGAAGATCTATTAGTCTTTAATTTTTACTTTATTTTTATTCTTACATATCTGGGACTGCTATAATTGGCGTATGCTGTTGCGGTGACCCTGCCACATTTCTACAATTTTGACGTTTTTTGTTATTATTCTTGTAATTTACCTGGGGAAAATCCAATAAAATAAAAAATAAAAATTATTATCGCTCTTTTGCCATAATTATTGTCAACACAGAGTAGCCTAAATGAAGTCTCTCTAAACTCACAAACGCAGCTGGTCAAATTATCGCGGGCTAGCTTAAATTATTTTAGTTTTCATTCTGGTGACGTCACAGAGTAGGGGTTTTGAGAAAAAGAGGCCTGGGAACCAGGCTTTTATCCTTAATTTACAAATAACTTTATGACAAATGATTTAGCTATTAAATTTATTAAACAACGACGTTTTATTGTGGGTTAGACCAACCCTAACCCCCCGCCTAATGAGTTTTCTAAGTCTAACCCTAACCTAAGTTACCCCCCGGCTTTCCCCCTATTGCTTGGCGCTGACCGGGATAAATGGCGTGCTCACCCTCGATTTGTTTTGTTTTGAATAATCGCAGGTCATGTGGTCATATATAATACAAATGTTAACAAGTTAAACAACTTTGTAAGAATCTAACACGAAAGCGAAATATACTGCTGACATGTTTCCACGTTAATAATGAGTGAACAGTCAAAAGGGGGCTTGCAACACAGTGCGTCCGTGCCATTACTGCAGGATAAAACAATTGAATTGAAAAATTTCGCTGTTTGTTCCGGTGATGAAGCACGTGGCAGCATTGAGAGAGAACGAGATATACACCGTTTTAGCGATATTAGTCATACACCAAGGACTACAAGAAGGTTGGCTGGGCTGTTTGGAAAGTCTCCAAGAGAATTACATTCAGAGTATGCAAACATCTCATTACACCAGGTACTTAGGAAATAAGTAATTAATTATACATCTAATTGTAAATTAATGTAATTATATTAATTCAAGATTATACTATGTATATACAGTTGAACCTCTATTAAACGGCCACCCTCGGGGAATGGCTTTGTGGCTGCAGCTTAATAGAGGTGACCGCTTAATGGAGGAACGCCGGCAATGGGCCTTGGGTGTGGTTCAAATGTTCTTTTATTCAATTCTAAATCACTGATAATAGTAACAAGTAGACTTTGAAAAAACCAATTTGCATCCGAATGAAATGAATGAGGATTTTTAAGTCATTGGACATTTTCTCCAACTAATGGCAATGTGGCTAACAAAGTTTCTAAAACGAGCAATAAACTCCGGTAAAACAGTAATCAAGGGCAAGCGCGTGAATAGAGATGGCGGCTATATGGCTTGAAGGTTCCTTGTGAATATCGATACATTTTCAATCAGACTTGGCTGAAGACAAAGCTACAAAAGGAGGAATTTGATGTGAAGTAATTAGAGTAGTGTTTTCTCTGCACTGGACATGCTAATATTTTTATTACCAACAATGCTTTTGAATTTGATTACCTATAAACTTGAGTGAAGTTTCCAGTGACACGTGTTGAATGAAATACATAATTTCAACAACCAAGTGTTCTTCGGTCTCTAATTTAGCTCAAGTTTCATTCTCGGTTCTCTTGCGGTAAAAAGTGTGCCTAATAAATTAGGCTGGCCGTTTAATACAGGTAAAAAAAAATACAAAACAATTAATTGGTATATATACATATTTACAGATAAATAATAAATCATATAATACTGTATACTTATAAATCAACTGATAATTTATAAGCATACATATTTAGCGATGATTTACCAGCATATATATTTCCCGATGATTTTAATATTGGCAACATTATTTACCCAATCATATACCTGTGATATATCGACAAACATATTTAGCGATGATTTATCCACACACATAGTAACCGATTAAACATTGGGTATAGGAAGACAGTTACAGGGCTCAAAATAATGTTTCATGTTATGCCGGTCATTGTGACTGGTCACTTCCAATTGTGATCGGTCAAAGACGATTTTTGACCGGTCAAATTTTACGACGCCCACAAAATCTGTCAAAAAATGTGTCAAAAACTTTAACAACACGCGCGTAAATACATTTTTTCTCAGCTCTTAAATCACTTTGCATTTACGGATTTAAAGCTTTTCTAAACATAAATGGTAAATATCGTTTGCCCGGCCAATCTGGTGGATTTACTGAATCGTTTATTCTCTTACTTTTAACTTTTATTTAATAATAAGCGGAAGGAAACCGGCGCGAGTTTCCAAAAAGGTTGAACAGGATGCGGACAATTTTTCTGCGACTGCCAATTCTGTTGTCATAGACCGGCGATATAATTAATAATAATATCACAATAAAATTGTGCCTGTGTTAGGCAACGCACAATAGACAAATTTAATTTTTTCAATTTTGATGATTATGCAAACGATGAATGTAATACTGTCGCATTGATTATAATGCCTGCTGCTCGTGTGAAAACCCCACGAAATTCGTTTGTATAATGAGTGATGGTTTGGTTGATGAAATGTGGTAAATTAAATTTGTCTGAAATTCTGCGTTTAACTCGACATCGCATTTACGCCGCATTAGTATTACAGGCAAATTGAATTCCAATTAAATTCGTTCGTTTTAAATTCATCTATTGTGCGTCGTATAGTGCAGGCCTAAATAAAAATTGTGTCATATCTTAATTTGGTCTTATCACGGTCTATATTATGTTATTTAAAGTGCATATAACGTCTGTGGGGATTTAACATATTTGTAATCTATGGATTCTCCTGAGATAAATTGTAATATATCTTGTCAGCTGAAAATTTCATCTTCATAGACTTTTTTGCTGTTAAAGTTGACGGAAATGACGTCAAATCGGGAATCTGTCTATATGAAAACCTCTTTACAGATGCCCAATTTGACGTCATTTCCGTCAACTTTAACAGCCAAAAAGTCTATGAAGATGAAATTTTCAGCTGACAAGATATATTACAATTTATCTCAGGAGAATCCATAGATTACAAATATGTTAAATCCCCACAGACGTTATAGGCACTTTAACCAGCAATAAGAATTCAACAAACGTTAATTTGAATAAAAAGTTTATTAACAAAGAAAATTCTCACAAATTAACATAATATGAAACGGGTTTACAAAACAGCACAACAACAATCATTTTAAGTTCCTTCAAATGGAAGTAATAAAATTAATTGCAAGTAATATGACCGGTCAAAATGACCGGCGTTATACAAATTTGACCAGTCATATTAAAAATTTGGCCAGTATTTGACCGGTGACCGGCCGTTATTTTGGCTGCCCTGCAGTTAAAATTATTTACAATAGTGTTACTGCAAAATGTTATTGTTTAATTTATAGGCAGCTAGAGATGGGAGGTTAGACCTTGTTGAGAAAAAACTCCAACTCCTGGGAAAAAACTCTGGAAAAATCAGTGCACAAGACAAAGATGGTTCCACAGCTTTGCACTATGCTGTACGATACAACCATCTGAATATTGTGCAAAAACTTGTTGAGTGGGGAGCTGGTGAGTACTTTGTTAGACCAGCAATCCCTTTCTCAAATCGACTATAATACACCAATTGTAAAAGCGTGGTAAATTGATTGTATCAGTCAATTTGAACGTCCATTAGGTAACGGTTCTGATCTGAATGTTTTGTTAAAACACCACGAAGCTGAAGAACTGCTCAACTGCTCACTTTTGAACTGTTTTAACTATAGCCTGACCTTAAACCTTAACCCTAGCTTTCAGGCTATCATCAGATCATTAAACAAGACCCTGTAGGATCCTACAGGATCCTACTAGGATCCTAAAATCAACAAAATCCTGACGAGGATCCTAATAGGATCCTAAAATCACCAGGATCCTGACCAGAGTTCTGATAGGATCCTAATGTGGTCAGGATCCTAACCTTTTTAGGATCCTACAGGTAATTAGGATCCTAGCAAGACCTTGCAAAATATTTCATGATCCTGTCATTTGAACAGGATCCTTTAGGATCCTGGACAGGATCCTATTAGGAAAATATAAGATCCTGTCATTAATATTCAAGATCCTGAACAGCATAGGCGTATGGGCAAAATTTTGTAAGGGGGGATATAATATATATGGACAGTAGAAACATGTACATTATGGGCTCAGAAACATGTACATTATGGGAGAACATTTTTGAATTTTTGATTCCCTGAAAGTGTATGTCCTGCAATTTGAGGGCACTTTTCTCGTTTTTTCAGCCGCGGCAGTGTGCGGGATTCGAAGTATTTAATTACCGTTAAAGTAACACAGATTTTCCAAATTTAGACCGCGTGGATATCTCTCCCGCGACGCACATAGGGAATGCGTTGCACAACGGCAGAAGAGAAGGAAGGAAAAGCAATTAACCACAAAACCAAATGTATTAGGAGTATTCAAGTTGAATAAACTAGATTACGTGTAGACAACGCCCGGACCAACTACCAAGGCGTGGCTATATGCCACTTTTAATCAGTGTTCGCCAGTAACGAAGTAAATTTACTTCGTTACTTTACTTAAGTAAAAAAAATCAGTATTTACTTGTAACGAAGTATATTTTTCAACAAATACTTTTTACTTGTAACGAAGTAAAATGTTTGTTAAATCTGATTACTTTTTAACTTCGTTACTTTTTGTTTTATCGGCAAAGTAAAAAAGAAATTCGGAACGCGGAGTCGCGAAATACTCGGTCCACTCTATCCATCCGCTGGAGATCTAGAGTGGAGTAATCGCGTGAAGTTGGTTTTGCATGTGCACGTGATTGGCAACTGTTAAGTTGGCGCCGCTAAACAGCGCCCAGATTAAAGTACAGTACCAGATTTAGATTATCAATTGTCATTTGTCATGTTGGTTAGTAGTTCGAGAATATATAGTTTGTTTCAGAAGTATTTTTCTGGAATATTTTTTGCCATACTTTTACTTTTACTTAAGTAAGATTTTCTGGTCATACTTTTACTTTTACTTAAGTAAGATTTTCAGGCCATACTTTGACTTTTACTTAAGTAAGATTTCCAGGCCATACTTTTACTTTTACTTAAGTATAAAATGAGGAATTACTTTTTACTTTTACTTAAGTACAAAATATCAGTACTTTGCTGAACACTGCTTTTAATCATTGCTAAACGATGAACAACAATGAAATCCCAGATTTCCCTCAATGAGAATCCGTTATAATGTCATGAAGTTGCATTCAAATATTAGAATAATTTAGTACAGGAACATTTTGCCCGAATGACAAGACCATTATTTCCCGAATAGAACTAAATTTTCGGACAGTTGGGGGAAGCTGCAGCCCCCCCCCCCCCCGTCCCGTACACCTATGCTGAACAGGATCCTATCAGGAAAAGTGTCCAGATGTTTGTATGTTAAAACGTATACTTCTGTCTCTATATATTCTAGCAATTGATGTTAGAGGTGAAAACGGTGCTACACCATTGCACTTCGCCGCACGATTTCAGCTGTGTGAAACTCACACACTTGCAGAGGGCGTATCCTCTGCTCCCTCGACTCCTCGATTGGCAAAGAAAGTGGAGACAAAAACATGTGATGAAATCTGCAAGAAAGGGTCGGAAAAAGGAGCGTCTAAAAAACCTTCTGCGTTTTGTTTAAGGAAAAGAGAAAATTCAGGTATGTAGCGCTCGAGTTTAAAGGTGCCGTCCACTGATCTCACAAATAGGACTGGATTGAGCGTTCTATTGTATATAATGAGCTGATTTTGAAGCTTGCATATTTGCATAATGTAAAATTGACGAGAGATCATTTGACGCTCCGAGTTTTGCAAGCAATTCAAACTGTGACGCTCGCGAAATAGGTTTAGTGTCCGGCCAATATAGTTTCTTTGTTAACATTCAATGCATAAAATCTTGAACCTAATTTGACGTCTCATATTATGCTTCTCTCACTCGATAATTACTGAATTCTTCCCTTACGAAAATTCCACGTGATTTCACATGTGAAAATTTCACATGTGATTGTTTCACATGTTCCCAAATCATTAAATCACGTGTGAACATTTCTACCTTTTCTGAACGTTTTTACATGTGAATGTATTTGGCATGCTACTATTCATGTGTGATCACATGTGAAATATTTTCACATTTTAGGTTTCACATGTGATCACATGTGAAATCTTTTCACATGTTTATGTGATCACATGTGAACACACGTGTGAAATCATGTTGAATTTTCGCTGCGGTCGACCTTTTTAGGGAAACAGAAACGAAAATAATTGCCACAAACGGTCGAGTTGGCATTGAGTTCCCAGCCATAAATATCTCATTCGATGGTTTGGTAGGTAATACGGCTTGGCGTTATACTCGTTTCTCTCACATAAAACACCTGCCCGAATTATCTACCAAACCATCGATCAAGATATACTGTATTTCCCTCTCCCTGACCACGAGCGTCAGAATACAGTTTCCACGATGCAATCAGGATACATACCTAATTTACTGATAAGACAGGTCAAGTTGAGGCAACAAAAGGCTGGTGTGGACCTGCCATTTAGGTCTAACTATTATTACAAAGATAAAACATATATTACTTAATTACTATATAATAAAAAAACGATTAAAAATATAGAAATTCAGATTTTTAATTCATGATCTTCTCGAACTGAATCGAGTCTATTTTCTTTGAAGCAAGGTTCGAATTAAATATTTCAAAGTGAATGGCGAATTTTTTGCCCTACTTTCCTTCGCAACGCAGGGGGCTATTTTCTTGACAAATTGTTTGGCATGAACCAACCTTCAAATGCACATTAAAATAATGACACAAAGACAATCTGGACCATCTTGTAAAGTTATTTTATGAAGTATGAACGATAAAAAACACTTAATAAATGAAGCAAAAGATTGAGAGATAAGCAAGAGATAATACAGTAAAAGATTTTGAGAAAAAAATTATTCTACCACAATTTGTGCGCTATACGTATCGCCGCCCTATATTATTATCATTAGAAAGCTTGCTATACCAACGAAGCGTGGTCTCTAGTGCTTGAAGAGACTTGTCCATCAGATGCCTTTCGTCTTTTCGAAGGGTATTTGTGTCGGCCAGTTGTCAACCTTCTTCGTATAGCCTCTTAGTTCCACATCACAATCAAAATTGCAACCAAATTCGTTTTCCCAGCTCTTTATCGTCTTCAATGTTGCTTTATTATCTTTCCCTGTAGAAGTTATGTTTGAAATAGCGGTGTTTTGGGGGGGTGGAGTACATTATTTTTCAACTGAAACTAGTTTTTGTCTTCGTGCGCGTGTCACTGTGTTTATATAGGTAGGTCGTAGGATTCGTAGGATGCGCTAAAAGTATTTCGAAACTGTGTAATGTCTAATTTGACATTGATTGATAATGAAACTTTGATAAATCAATTAAGTATTTAGCTATTTTATCACTTTTTTAAGCAATTTTTCGTTTGGTTGAGTAATTTTTTGAAAGAGTTTAAGGTTCTTCTTAAACAGTTCGAGTGAAGTTACATTTCTAATATGTTCTGGGATAGTCTTCCAAACCAATGAACCTCTGTACCTTACACTATTTCTACCATACTCAGTATTAGGTCTTATTACTCTAAAGTAATTTTTTCGTCTTAATTCATATCTTTTGTTCTCTCGAATTTTAAAAATATCCACAAGCTGTTTAGGCAAGATATTTTGATGGACTTGGTATACGATAGATGCAAACCTTCGCTTGTATATATAGCTCAGAGGTTTCCATTTTGCAATCTCAAGTCTGGTGTTTCACTTGATATACAATATATATAAGTTTGGCTGCTTTAATATGCAAATCTTCCAAACTATTGTTCCAAACTATAGAATCAAACTATCAAAAGATTGCCCAAAACAAACCTCATCCCACTAGAGTTTCGTAGAGAAATCTCCGACTTGACATTAATCTTCAAATCTAGAAAGGGTCTCATCTCTACCGTCGTTAACAATTATTTAAGCACTTAGGTCAGGTGTCAATTGGGACGTAAGTCCTGTTCCTTTCTCCTGTCACACCTGTCTTATTCGTTGTATTTGTATGTACTTTTTGTATTAATAGTAACTTGTAAATATATTGTGACAAATTCATTAAACTAAACTAAACTAATTGACAAGTTCCCCAGACTGCAATACAGTATGTAATGCTTGGAATTATATACCTTTGAAATAGATTTCTTCCAAAACATGCGTTGGAAGATTTTTCATTTTTTTCAAGAATTTACTTTCCCACCAAATTTCTTACGCAGGTTGTCTATATGCAACTTCGAGTTTAATTTGTAATCGATTACAACACCATAATTCACCGCTCTATGTTTTGCTTAAAAATGTTTGCAGGAATAGAAAAGAAAATGGGGAAAAATGGATTATTGGTATTATTTAAAGGAGATTCCATTATTCTCTATTTGTTATCACGAAGAGCTAACGTGAACAGCCGTGATAACTATGGCTCAACTCCACTGCACTACGCTGCCTCTAAGTGCAACGAAACAGCCGTTATTCAACTGCTAACAGACAGAAATATTGACTTAGAGGTTTGTTGCTATTCTATTTGTTAAAGTGCCTATGAAATTCGAAAGTAGGTTTTGAATAATACGAAATTTGTTTAATTTTTTTCTTTATTATTCACCGTTGTCTAGTTATAAGCATTTGAAATTTTAGCGTGATGACGTCACAAGGTAGACCTGCTATACCTGAGAAATATTAAAGTGTTGATATTTTATAAAGTATGACTTGGACAAAGACGAAACATGGCAGCAATGTTGACCTTCAAGTGCTCGACTCACCACTTGTGTTTGTATAGTTACCATGGAAACATACTAGGTTCCAGACCCTTTTATCCTTATTTCATAAAATGTAATTTTCTTGTTTTCTGGATACCTGCTGTTGACTTTGTTCTGGTTATGTATTTGGCATGACGTCCTTAATACGAGAAATGACAGTGTTCGTCTCAACAATGCCTCGTACTAAAACTAGAGCAAGATTTTATTTACTCTTTTCAGGGGCCTGGAGCCTAGTTTATTAGCATGGTGACCACAAAAAGTAGTTTATCACATAGCTTATTGTGGTAGTTGAAATGCTACTAAGTTTCGTAGTTCTCGTGTAAACACTTTATCAAGACTTTAAGTGCCCCTAACCTCAAATTTTTTTATTGTCTTATTTGGAAGAACTTTTAAAATGATAAAGTAACTTCTTTTGAAGATGTTCGTTTCTTCGCTTTCTTTTTGAGATATATCAATTTGTTTGATACGCAAATGTACGGAATTTACGTCACACATACATAATGACTTATTGGAGAAATGTGTGTATCTTTTTCATTCTCGAACGAAATCCTTTAAAATCGAGAAGTTTGGTGTTGTCGGAGAAACATGCACACATGTTATTCACATTTTAGTGTTTTTATGTGATGAACGCAAAGATATACAACATTCTATGATAAATCATTACGCACGTGTGACGTAAATTTCGGACATTTGCATATCAAACAAACTGAAATATCTCAAAAAGAAAGCGAAGAAACGAAAATCTTCAAAAGAAGTTACTTTATCATTTTAAAAGTTCTTCCAAATAAGACAATAAAAAAATTTGAGGTTAGGGGCACTTTAATATTTCTCTAGTACAGCATGTCAATCTTGTGACGTCAACTCGCTAAAATTTCAAATGCTTATAACTAGACAACGGTGAATGATAAAGAAAAAAATTAAACATATTTCGTCATTATTCAAAACCTACTTTCGAAGGAAAGACATTATGGAAACTGGATTTTTTCATTTCATTGTCACTTTAAGGGGGTGTAGGCTAAAGACCATTTTTTCATCTCCATAATGGTTCTACTTCTCTTCAGGCAAAGGACAAGACTCAAATGACGGCTTTACACTGTGCTGCACTGGAAGGTACTGTCAATGTTGCCAAGGTTCTAATCGAAGCTGGTGCATGTTTGCGGTGCTTTGACGAAGAAGACATGACACCCCTTCATTTTGCTGCCATGGAAGGAAGTCTTGAAGTGGCCAAGTTCCTCTTTCAAGTTGGTGAGTATATTTATATAATATAATATAATATAATATAATATAATATAATGTAATGTAATGTAATGTAATGTAATGTAATGTAATGTAATGTAATGTAATGTAATATAATATAACGCCCCATTGAATCACCTAGACGGTGGTTTATTACCAGAAGCTTATTTGCATCTTGTTAATAGATAACGTCATCATCTGTTCTATGAGGGCATAAATAGGGATCCTAACTTTACAACGATCACCCCTGATGAAGACACTAGACTGGAGTGTCGAAACGTTGGGTCATGGACAGTAACTTTTAAGTTACGCGTGCAAAAAATATTTTAAAGCCAGCTGTAGCGTCAAACTATGTCTTATAATATAATATAACATAACATAACATAACATAACATAACATAACATAACATAACATAACATAACATAACATAACATAACATAACATAATATAATAATTATTTTAACTGATTGAATAACCGAAGGAAATAAAACGTTCGATCAGCGCTCCATAGTTTGAGCCTTGTTTATCGATAATTAATTCACCATGTTTTCAACTTCACTGCATTTACTGGGGTGTTATCCCTTTTGTGCGCCTACTCTGTATTTTAGCTCGCAAGATACGCTGGGAGGTTTTGCCAGTAATGGCCGCCGGTGGTGATTTTCCATGCATTGAATCAAATTTCGGTCACAATGCAGGTTATAGCCCAGACACTAGTCAAAATATGGCAATTCAACTGTACGAAAATATCCGGTAATCCGGCCGGATTATCCGGCGGGATTTTTTTCGACTTTCCGGCAAATCCGATATCCGGCCAGATAACAAAAGCCCTATCCGGTGCACCCCTACAATGTATCTTCCTCCACTTTTTTCTGTTTCTTTTTTTCTCTAGCCGAACTCAAAGGAGGATGGGAAACGGTTTCGAAAATGGTGTTAGATCAAGACCGAGAAGAGCAGACCGCGTTACACTTGGCTGTGGAAAATGGACACTTTGAGATTGTACGTCTGTTGATCGAGAAGGGAACTAACGTTAACTATGTTAAAGCTAACCTGGTGTCTCCGCTTCATTTGGCCACCACGAACGGTCATCTAGAGATCGTTAAGCTTTTGCTCAGCCATGGCGCAAGTATTGAAGCTAAGACCGCGATGCAACGAACGCCATTGATGAGAGCTGCAACGTTTAACAGACTGAAGATCATGGATTATTTATGGTTGAAGTATGTTGATAAATTATATAGTATGCGCTCTGAGTTTCATATTGTGACACGGTAATAAAGAAAATATTTGCTTGCGAATAGGAATTTTATGTCTTCCGTCCTGTTACTGTTTAGATAACGACTAACACTTTACTTTTGTAACAACATGCGCCTTTAAGATAAGGAAATTCCTTAATCAAACTAAGACAAGGTTTAGCGATCGAGAAGATGGTAGTTGTAAGAGGGTACTTTAACACGCCCTAGCAGAATTTTCTGCCATTCGCATCAGTCCACTGTCAAGTGAAGACGTAAATATATTTGGTGATTTACCCACCTCCTTCCCATTTCTGCATCCATCGTTTGTTTTTATTCAGTTGTCTGTTGTGGCGTTATTTGCCCGCACCAAACAATTTAGCATATTTCTGAACTACATACAGTAGTTTATAAGTTATGTGTTCAAAGTTGTAATAAAGCGGCTGGGGTCTTTCAGCCCTAGCCATATTAACCCAGAACTAGTCGTAGTTGTCACGTTTTGTCCAGCAAACAGAGCATGTCATGCAACGTGCAATACCCAGGGATATATTTTATTGTAGATTGTTCGGACAGGACGGAAGACATAAATATAGATTACTTCATGGGAAATGCGCATATTATAACACGAACGAGCGAGGTACGAGCGATCGTGGCGGCTAGCTCCGGAAGGAGGTGCTGAACCCTAAAAATTCGATATCAGTACACAAGGTTTCTGCTGCCACTTAGCGCAGACGGCACAGAAGAGCATACAATATTTTTTCCGCGGCGTACTGATAACGGCAAAGCGCCTCGCATTCATAATATTAACTATTGTTAGAAGTGTTAGAAGTCCCGTAAGGCCCAGGGGCGAGGGTGCTAATCGCGACCTGCGGAAAATTTCGAGATTCCTGCGCGTATTCCAAGGGCTCCTAATCTAATTTTCAGTCCTTTTTTTGTTGGCGTGGCAACTGAGGGAAGTAGGGCGTAAAGAGGCACAAATCAAAATTATTTAAACACGAAAAGTACGTATGTTTTGTCGGGTTATACGGTGCATGAAGATTTGTGTTCAAAAAGTTGATAAAATGCAGTGTTCAAAAGATATCGTAGCAAAACATAAAATGTTCCGAGCACGATATCTTTTGAAGTACAGTACTAACTCTAAGAACTCATTCTATACATTTCTAATGAAAGCTTGATTAACAGCCTCTGACATACCTACAAAAATATTTTTGTAACTGATTGCTAACAGCTTTAAAAAAGCGAAAACGGGTTTACCTTTTGACACCATGTAAAATTTACGAACTTGACATCTTCCGAGGAGAAAAAACAAAAACGCGAGCCTGTCAATAAGTTCATCACAAAATCAGCTGATGCGAAGGCCCTTTCACTTTATCGTTTATTGACTCTTTGACTTTGAGTGACGATGGGCTTTCGCTCGAAAGTTGAACAGACAGACCTGTTACACACTATTTCAACAGTGAACCAACCTTTAAGAGATCTGTATTACAATTAGTGCCTACACAGTACGCAGAGCAACATTTTTATAGTGCTCTTCAATAAAACAACCATGGTCAGTTAGTGTACTGTATTTGCTCAGAAATCTTTAGACACATTTTGAAAGACTTAACAGAGATTTATATAAACCATTAGAAAGCCATTGCAAAATCACAATTGTGGATGCAAGTTTGAAGTTTGTAGCCATCGTGGAACAATGTAAAAATTTGAAAGTATTTTATGTTTTAAATGTTTAAAATTTTCAAAAAATAAAAGTAAAAAAATGGAAAAGTATTTTTAGCCATCATTGTATATCTTTTTCAACGTCTTGTTTGCACTTGTTCGGTTTTAGAGGAGCGAAACTCGAGTGCCGTGATCGAGACAAGAATACACCACTTCTGATATCTGCCAAGAAAAACCACGTTGAAGCAGTGAAGTTTTTGTTGAAGCACGGAGCTGAACCTGGTGCGAAAGACAAAAATGATAGAAATGTATATCATTATACCGCAATAGAAGGATGCATAGAGACGTTAAAGGTATGTGAAGGGGGTTGAACAGAAATAATTTATATAATAATTATTTAATAATTTATATATAATAATTTATATAATAATTTATATATAATAATTTATATAATAATTTATATAATAATTATTTAATAATTTTTATATAATAATTTATATAATAATTATTTAATAATTTATATATAATAATTTATATAATAATTTATATAATAATTATTTAATAATTTATAAATAATAATTTATATAATAATTTATATAATAATTATTTAATAATTTATATATAATAATTTATATAATAATTTATATAATAATTTATGACGAAATCATTGTTGTTAGTATAAATACATTGGCTGATTATAGAAATTTGCGTGCGCTGATTGGTCGAGCTACCTCGGATTATTTCTCGATAATCACCTCCATCGTTTTTTCAAGATGGCCGCCAGCCGATTTGTCGGCAAAGTGACAGGAGAAAAAAGTCAAGAAACTAGTATTTTTGAAGGAAATGCTGTAACTAAGAGTGGGAAAATGTGTATTTATACTAAAACAATTATTCACCTCAGGCTCAGTGAATATCGGTGAATAAAAACCTCGACTTCGTCTCGGTTTTTATTCACCAATATTCACCTCGCCTTCGGTGAATAATTGTTAAATATTTTTGTTTCTGTCTATCCAGTACTTGTTGGAAGATAAACACTCGACAACCTTGGTAAATGAACCAGACAAATTCGAAGATACTCCCCTCCATTTGGCGGCTACCAAAGGATTCGTAGATATTGTCAAGGTAAGAAAATTAAGCAGTATTTCATTCTCCCTTGGCGATGAAACAAATTTATCCATTTCAGAATCATCCTCAGGAAAATATAGAGACAAATGTGCGCCGATAGAGTATTCTTGTTAATTGAATATGAAATATTCAAATAATAATAATAATCCTTTATTTAAAGAGTGAGTGTCAGGGTAGTGCTTTGCGCGCTTGTGTTTTTGTTTTCATACGAATTGATTGCAGTGCATCGCATCGTTAGAACTATAATTTGCATGTGAACTCTAGATTTATTTGGAAATGTTGAAATTGGAGTCCGATCCTGACTTCGGGGCGTTATGAAGTTAATGTTCAAGACGATTTGAACAGTTGCGGTTCGCTTGTTTGTGAACCACTGCGGGCCACGCACAACGCCGTTTCTGACGAACAAGCTGGCCCGGATGGCTTTAGTTCCTGAATCTTTGCAAATTCAAATGAACAAAACATCAGAAGAAACAAAATATATTTCTTTACTATAGTCACTCATCAAACACTTCCATTCGGAAACTTATTCGCGCTGTTTCAGCAGCATAACCCGGCCTTCTACGCTTCGGAGGCGAAGCGCTCGTAGCAGCTTCTATGTATCGAAAAGATTGCTATAGTAAATGATCAATTTTACGAAAAATATCACAATAATTGATCACTCAGGTATATTTACTTGAAAACTTGAGAATGGATAATTTATAAGAAGGATTGATCAAATATCGACGGATTCGTTTGTAAACTGAAATAGGCGTCCCATAAAATGGCCGCCAAGAAGAAAACAAGCGCGCAAAGCACTACCCTGACACTCACTCTTTAAGGAGGATAAAAAGTTCAGCATAGCTGGTGGGGTCCTCCGTTTAACATTACATTACATAAAAATATTAATTCAAACAGAATAAGTATCTATGAATTATATGTTTAAACTTATCTAACTAAAATAAACTAAAATCATAAAGTTAAAAATAAAGATAGTCTTTATTCTTATTATGGTTGAAAGAAACTCCTTGTGCAAATGAGAAGCTAATCAGCTTCTCCTTCTCATTCGTTAAACCTAATTTAAAATAATTTAAGTTAGTTATATTACGAGTGTTTTCAGTGAAAGCGTTCCATAAAATTGTTCCTCTATAAGCAATAGCTTTTCTTCCCCAGTTCGTATATTGGGTCTAATAATTGGCAGAAGGTCATTCTGTCTTGTGCTGTACGAACTAGCACCGGGAACTTTTATTTAGATCTTCGGGCATTATTAAGCCATGTAAACACTTGCATACAAATGTTGCAAGTTTTCTTGTATAAAGATAATGAAGAGGTCGCCATTTGGCAGTCTGCAAGGCCACATTAGAGGGTGTATCCCATGCTTGATTGTAGATTATTCTTGCAGCAATTATACCGAGGTGTTCGAGTAAAGCGAAGTCGAGTTATCGAGGTTCGACTGCATATTAATCTTTGAAGATGTATACAACAAAACTTTAGCTTCATTAAATGTTTTTGATGTCACCCTTTTGTTTTTGGTCTCACTGGTCAAGATATATCATCAGGTCAAGATATATCCTATAGTCAATATATATATATATCCCTGATAAATCCCTTGCTGATAAATATCTTTATCGTCCCTTTAGGAACTGTTGGAAAACGGTGCCATTATTGATGGCAGAAACGACCAGGATCTTACCCCTTTACATCTAGCTGCTAAACACGGACGGACAAGGTGTGCGAGTAAACGTCAAAGATTGGGTTTAAAATACAGTAGACTTGCTGCAATCTGTCTCTTCTTACTTTCGAGATGATAGTTGGTTTGAAGAACTGGTCGATGTGCTTCAAATCAACTCCCATCTCAAAGCGAGAAAAAGGCAGAGTTGGAGCAAGCTAAATTAAACTAGATTACTTTTGTTACATATTTTTACTGTTATTGATTACGCATCTTGGTTTTTATATTATAATTATAATTTTTAGTGTATACAATAGACATTGTGAAGCACTTTTAGATAATTAGTAGAAATAGCGCTCTGCAAATAAATTATTATCAGTTGTAATGTGTCGTATAGACGCATGTACTCATTGCGTACCTATTTTCTCATTGCCATTCTGGTGTTGAGAAATAATGAATTCTTATTAAAGTGCCCCTAACCTTAAAAATTATTATTGTCTTATTTGGAAGAACTTTTAAAATGATAAAGTAACTTCTTTTGAAGATTTTCACTTCTTCGCTTTCTTTGTGAAATATATCAGTTTGTTTGATATGCAAATATCTGGAATTTCGTCACACATGCATAATGAGTTATCGGAGAATGTTATATATCTTTGCGTTCGTGAAATAAAAACACTAAAGTGTGAATAACACGTGTGTGCATTTCTACTACAACACCAAACTTCTTGATTTTAAAGGATTTCGTTCGAGAATGAAGAGATATACACATTTCTCCAATAAGTCATTATGCATGTGTGACGAAATTCCAGACATTTGCCTACCAAACAAACTGATATATCTCAAAAAGAAAGCAAAGAAACGAAAATCTTCAAACGAAGTTACTTTATCATTTTAAAAGTTCTTCCAAACAAGACAATAAAACATTTTGAGGTTATGGACACTTTAACTGTACCAGAAAGTATTTTCTTGAAGTTTTCGTACAGACCGAGCGAGGAAGGGGCGAGGTAAATTTAAATATCGGATGTCTTACTAGAAATCCACGTGACCATACAAGCTTTCTTGCTCCGTTTCTCAGACCCTACCTGATATTAGATATCATCATATTATATTATAATCTGTGCGAAAATGTACGCAGGCAGGTTGCGGTTGCGAAAATGTATAAACTATAGAGCCTTCCGGCTGGGAATTGAACCCGCGTTCTCTGGATTACTATACCAGCGGTCTAGCCAACTGAACTATGGAAGCACTGATCTCAAAAATAGGACTGGATTGAGCTTTCTATTGTATCTGATGAGCTGATTTTGAAGCCCGCATATTTGCATAATGCAAATTGAGAGAGATCATTAGAAGCTCAGAGTTTGCAAGCAAATCGAACTGTGACGCTCGCGAAATAGGTTTAGTGTCTGGCCAATATAGTTTCTTTGTTAACATTAAATGCATAAAATATTGAACCTAATTTGACGTCTCATATTAGGTTTCTCTCACTGGATAATTAGAGCCAACGGCGGCCATTACTAACGGACCAAAGTCGCAGTAAATCTGTAGGTAGGCCATGAATCGTTTTACCCAGTAATTTGAAAAATGTCTTCTGGTCTTCTTTTAGTAAAATTATTTTATTTTGTCTATGGTAAGAGCACATAATCCAACAAAAAAACCCATAGGATCCTCAGTTGGTCCCTTAGTAATGGTGGACTTCCGGCTTCATTTTTGAACAATAGTTGCTCGATCCAGTCTTCTTTCGAGATCAGTGTATGGAAGTCGTTGCCGAGAGCTTAGCCACGAGTTCGTTGCATATTTTAACTGATATGTTGGCTTTACGCTGACACATAAAAATTGTAGTTTTTCCACAAATAGTTGCTCTGCTCTTTATTGATAAAATAATTGACAACATTTTTTAGCTCAACATTTTTTTAGGTTTTTTTAGCTTTCAGCTTTACGCTGACACATAAAAATTGTAGTTTGTCCACAAATGGTTGCTCTCCTCTTTATTGATAAACGAATTAACAACATTTTTAAGATAATAATAGCCTGATTATTGATATCAAGTAAATGAAGTTGTAGCGCGTTTGTTACTGTCTAGTAAATTATATATTTGCTCCTAGAGTGACCATGACTTTGGTTAAACAGAACCCTTCAATTATAAACGACGAAGATGATCGATCCAACACTCCATTGCATTTGGCTGCCTTGCATGGCCACATTAAAGTGGTTGAACTACTGTTAAATCAGGGAGCATCAATTGATGCCAGGTAAGAGCAAGTTAGAAGCCAAACAGCATGATCGTAAAGATTCTGCATATAATTTTCATTATGCACCGCGATACAAAAATTATATTAAATTTAAAAGTATTAGTACTGTACTGTGCTGTGCTGTGCTGCGCTGCGCTGCGCTGCGCTGCGCTGCGCTGCACTGCACTGCACTGCACTGCACTGCACTGCACTGCACTGCACTGCACTGCACTGCACTGCACTGCACTGCACTGCACTGCACTGCACTGCACTGCACTGCACCGCACGCACTGCGTAAATATTGCCTCCCTCTCGCTTGTAAATAATCGCCCCCTTTTTGTCTAGATGCAGCAGCAGTTATTTTTGAAAAGTCTGATATTTGTTTAGTGTAGCCTGTTGGCTTAGTCAATACATTGCGTTAAATTACTTCCATCAATTAGCCAATCATAAGCGCGTGGATTTGGCATGAGTATTTCTAAACAACATCTGTTTATCCTTGAAGGAACAATACCTTGTGGACTCCGTTAGATTGTGCTGCAGCGGAAGGTTGGACAAAGATAGCCACAGTTCTGCTCAACAAAGGCTCCCCAGTGGACCCAATGGATAAAGCTAAGGTAGAATTTATTAAACAAGTTTGCCAAAAATGAGTTTATGACGGAGAATCTCATTTTTGTCCATAAAATCCTCTACGAAAACATTTAACCCAGATTTAACTAATTTCCCAAGAGATTTATTCAGAGAGTCCAAAATAGCGGCCATTTAAGAGTTTTACCACAAGAATAAGAGCCGCATAGATTTGCTCTTATGTACAGAGAGTCTCAGAGCGAATTAAACGATCTTTGAAACGTGTTAATATTAAAACTGCCCTTATACCAATTGAACTTCGTGTTCGTTGTACTTGTTCTGGGGTTTGGTGTAATATTTGTTGTTGAATTCTTTCTCGTACGTTTCCGGCCATCTTGGTTTAGATTCCCATCGGTTCTATGAGGGTATAAATAGGGATCTAGCTAACTTTACAACAATCACCCCTGATGAACATACTAGATTGGAGTGTCGAAACGTTGGGTTATGGACAGTAACTTTTAAAGTTACGTTCAAAAACGTTTTAAAGCCAGAGTAGCGTCAAACTATATATGTCCAAAACAATCCTGTTTCTCTACTTCTCATGATTTACTGTAGACAACACCTTTGCACTTGGCTTGCCGCGAAGGTCATGCTGATATGGTGAAACTACTGTTGTCCAGGAAAGCTGATCTCACATTGAGTGACCACGAAGGAAAAAATTGTTTAGATATCGCCATTGATCATGGACGAAAGTAAGTAGTATATTTTCAAGAATATTCTTTCAGCACTCAAAATTTACCTCTACCATTAATTACCTTCCTATTTCGAATATCGAGTACAAACATAATAATTATACTAAATAACACTCTCATGGTTAATAATTATATACTGTAGTATCGAAAAGATCTTAACACGAAATGGCCAGGTGGAAATAGCACAATAGACGAGTTCAAATATACTGCGATATTTTATTATAATTTTTTTTTCTATAATATATTTAATTTTTTTTTATAATTTCTTTCTTTCTTTCTTTCTTTCTTTCTTTCTTTCTTTCTTTCTTTCTTTCTTTCTTTCTTTCTTTCTTTCTTTCTTTCTTTCTTTCTTTCTTTCTTTCTTTCTTTCTTTCTTTCTTTCTTTCTTTCTTTCTTTCTTTCTTTCTTTCTTTCTTTCTTTCTTTCTTTCTTTCTTTCTTTCTTTCTTTCTTTCTTTCTTTCTTTCTTTCTTTCTTGACGAAACGATGAGGAATCCAGTTTTTGTGTAGATGAACATTTGAGACAGATGGATTTCCAGGTGGAAATATTATCAGGGTCCAAGGTATATTCCAAGGCAGAAAAATATAGAGAATAGAGTGCAGACCGGAAGGAAGTAACTGTCGATAATAGACGAGTCGAAGACGGTAAATTGTTCCAAAGTATTTGTAGAAAAGCCAATGGTGACTTTTAGAAGACCTAGAAATGTTAAGGATGATTTGGTGCATGCTAAACTAAAGGGAGAGGTTGCACGAACAAAAGGAATGAGGAATGCGGAAAATCGCGTTGCCAAATCTGTCAATTTGTTGATGAGGGCCATACAATTTGGTGGGGATGGGGATTGTTTTATTAATTTCCCCTTTGATTGTGATTCTGCGGGGGTTGTTTGCCTTATTAAGTGTAAACGATGCTCGTAGATCTATGTGGGGACTGGGGAGTACCATAACATCATTTCGTAAAATATTTAATAATCATAAGAGTAGTATTAATAGATTTGGTAAAGGTGTTAGGGGAATAGCGGGAGAACATTTGTATACGCACATTTTTTTGAACCAGGACATATAGGATTAGAAGATATTGTTGTTAAAATAATAGATAGAGCTGATGTTAATGACCCGACGAGAAGAGAAGGCTTTTGGGCGTATAAATTGGATTCATGTACCTAAGGGATTAAACATTCGAGATTTTTTGTAATAATTTAGCATATGTAATTAATTTTTATGTTTATATAAGATGGCTCTGGCAATGTGTAAGCACGTCTTGACAAAGGGGCTTGCCCAGAAACGTTGACAAATATATATATATATTAATATATATATATATATATTGTCAAATACATATATGGAAAAAGTGACTGCCCCAACCGGGAATCGAACCCTGGTCTCCGAATCAACGTTTCGGCGCTCTGACCTTTGAGCTAATGAGACACGGTCAGAACAGTCAGTGATTTTTCCCATATACATATATACTGCCGGTTGGGGCAGTCACTTTTCCATATATGTATTTGACAATATTAAATCCTCTCATATATCAATATATATATATATATATATATATATATATATATATATATATATATATATATATATATATATATATATATATATATATATATATATATATATATATATATATATATATATTATATATGCAAATAGTAAGAATTCGATCTTGATAAACACATTATAATTTGATAAACTTGTTTCAGGGATGTCGTGTTAGAAATCCTAAACCATCCCAAATGGAAAATGGTAATGCGAAATCGAACAACCGACGGCGCAACGGTGACAACACCGATGAGAAAACTGATTAAGAAACTTCCTAGTTTAGCGATGAAAGTGTGCGACCGTTGTTTTCACGCCAAGGAGCCGGTTAATCATCTTGACTATAACATTACCTTGAACTACGAGTTCCTTGATGACATCAATACGGAGTGGTTTGACGAGGATACCGATGAACTTGGGGTAGCAGAAGATGACCACGCAATGGAAGACATTGTGTACAAGATCAGGAAGGCATTACCGGAAAACTCCTCGGGGCAATTACAGATGAAACACAACCATCCGCTTATACTTATGGTAAGTGTGGTAGGCTGAGATGGTTTTGAAACAAAACATATTAATAGTTTTTATATAGCACCATTTCCATTTAAACCCTTTGTGTTGTAACCAAAATCTATTAATTAAGTTTATCCCTTCGCAAGCGAGGGTGATAATCAGCTCGCCTCGGCAGGGATCCATTTCTCACTAAAGGTTTATATATATATATATATATATATATATATATATATATATTATATATATATATATATTATATATATATATATATATATATATATATATATATATATATATATATATATATATATATATATATATATATATTTATTTATTTGAGCGGAGCATGGCCTATAGGACCAACTCCTTATAAGGAAGTAAAAAGTCGTTTTGGGTGATCCGTTTGAATCGGACAATATTTGGCCATTGTTGCGAAGGGCGGCCATTGGCGAGTGGTGATCTGACGAACTACATAAAGAGGTTTTTACGAAGGGTATACACGTCTGCGTAATATAATAGGTACGTGTGTTATGTATTTAGACTCGCCAATTCCAAATCTTTTTCACAATTGAAAACGGTTAAAGTGCCCCTAACCTCAAAAAATGTTATTGTCTTATTTGCAAGAAGAACTTTTAAAATGATAAAGTAACTTCTTTTGAAGATTCTCGTTTCTTCGCTTTCTTTTTGAGATATATCAATTTGTTTGATATGCAAATGTCCGGAATTATCAGATAATGTTATATATTTTTGCGTTCATCAAATAAAAACACTAAAGTGTGAATAACACGCACGTGTGCGTGTTTCTCCCACAACACCAAACTTCTTGATTTTAAAGGATTTCGTTCGAGAATGAAGAGATACACACATTTCTCCAATAAGTCATTATGCATGTGTGACGTAAATTCCGGACATTTGCATATCAAACAAACTGATATATCTCCAAAAGAAAGTGAAGAAACGAAAATATTCAAAAGAAGTTACTTTATCATTTTAAAAGTTCTTCCAAATAAGACAATAAAAAATGTTGAGGTTAGGGGCACTTTAAATATTGATCGAGATAACGTTCAAAATAATATACGACGAAACGGCTGGCTGATTGTCGAATAATTTCTTAGTACAGGGCCGTAGCAAGAGAAAGTCAATTGGGGAGGCGGTAATGCGACTGCACTGCTTGTAGGGGTCCGGGAGCATGAACCCCGGAAAAATTTTGAAATTAGGATCTCTGAAATAGGATTTCCTGACTTCTGAAAGTAATTTCCAGCAAGTTTAAATGCACGTTCTCGTAATATAATAGACATATATGTTATTTATTTAGACTCGCTAATTTCAAAACTGTTTTCCGAATTGAAATCGAGTAAATATTGGCCGAGATAACGTTCAAAATCTACGTACAACGAACCGGCCTTTTGGGATTTGTTATCGACAGACTACAAATACATATACACGGTCTGGGCACTGGGGACCATGGATGGGGAAAAGCAACTCTAGAGGTGGGGTGGGGGTAGTGGTAGAAAACGCGAGCGAAGCGATTATTGCGGATTCGTATTTCTAGTATAGATTGAGTTTCTTCCCCTGATTATATTTTCTTCGCAGGTCACGTATGAACGTGAAAGCCTTCTGAAACATCCCTTGGTCACGTTTCTATTGCGACATAAATGGCGAAGCTATGGCCGCTACGTCTACTACGCCAGCTTTACGTTTTATATGGTATTCCTACTTTTCCTCACGGGCTTTGCTTTGGTTACAAGTGAGAAAGTTCCTCCTGGTAGCTGTGTAGCGCCCAGCTGTAATTGCAGTAGTTTTAATGGTATTGTTGCTAAAACCCCGTTTGAAGTATTTTGGATCGTCTTTGGTAGAAATGTTGTGCTTGTTCTGGCTATATTTGTGTTGATATTTAAGGTATGAAGTTGTGTTAAAGTGCCCCTCACCTCAACATTTTTTATTGTCTTATTTGGAAGAACTTTTAAAATGATGAAGTAACTTCTTTTGAAAATTTTTACTTCTTCGCTTTCTTTGTGAGATATATCAGTTTGTTTGATATGCAAATATCTGGAATTTCGTCACACATGCATAATGAGTTATCAGAGAATGTTATATATCTTTGCGTTCATGAAATAAAAACACTAAAGTGTGAATAACACGTGTGTGCGTTTCTCCCACAACACCAAACTTATTGATTTTAAAGGATTTCGTTCGAGAATGAAAGTGATATACACATTTCTCCAATAAGTCATTATGCTCAAACAAACTGATATATCTCAAAAAGAAAGCAAAGAAACGAAAATCTTCAAAAGAAGTTACTTTATCATTTTAAAAGTTCTTCCAAACAAGACAATAAAACATTTTGAGGTTATGGGCACTTTAATAGTTATTGTGGTTAGGCTCAACCTCGTAGCCAGGGCATTTTGCCTCCACGGCGGAAGGTCGGCGAAAATGGCCCTGGGATCGGCTGGTCCATTCTATAATCCGATTGGCTTGTCATAAAACTCAATTAATTCAGCCGAGTATAATTTATTCATCTAAATCTGAATGCTGTCTTCAAATTTTACAGCAAATTAGAAGTGATAGCTTTCGCTAAATTGGATATATGCTTCTTCATACCTTTTGTAAGAGATAACCATGGATGTATGGTGGATTATTAAGCTTGTTAGCTGCTTTTATGCCGACGAATGCTGACATGAACAACTCTGAAGAGCATTGAACATTTCTCAATTATTCAGGTCAACAAAGTAGACAAAGGCAATGGAACAAAGACCACAAAAATTATCATATCTGAACACCCAGAAATTTTGGGTGTCATGTGACCAGCCGATACCAGGGCCATTTTCGCCGACCTTCCACCGTGGGGGAAAAATGCCATGGGAACGAGGTTGTGGTTAGGCTTTGCCATTGATGTAGTGTATCTATTTTTATATATGTGACTATTTAACAATTAGACAACGAGCCCACTTATCTAGTTCGTACGTCCTAGCTAAAGAACAGTACTAATCATCCTTTCAATAACCTAATTTAAATTTTATCCACTGAATAGTGACTTATATATGTGATATTGCTGTTGATCTGTTCAGTGCATAAAAGTTAAATTGGGTTGTTTAAAGCACCAAACTAGAGTGGTTCTCTAGCTAGGACTTATCCACCGGATAAGCTATCTATCCAGGCTTCGTATAACCAGCCCCAGATGTTTTATTTTGCATGTCAATTACTTTACAAGTTCATTTCAAATGAAACAATTGGGGGTATGTTGATGATCATGCTATATTTTGGAAACAGCCCGTATAAAAATGTATATATATATATAGTATATTCCATGTTCAAATTAGCAACATATCTCTATCTCTGTGCTTTTCACGCATTTTCATGCATTGCTTAAGTCTACATGTTCTATCCTTATTAGCAGTAGTCGCATGTACGCATTGGGTAACTATTTTTATATATTTGACTATTTAACAATTAGAAATTAGACAACGAGGGCGAGTTGTCTAATTGTTTTAGTATCAACCATAAACAACCTTTCTTTAACGTAAAAAAGTCTTATCAAACATTGTTCCAAATTTTCAGATAGTTTCACCTTTTTGTTTGTAGAAGTCTCCCCATTCAAAATGTAGAGTAGCTCGATGGTACATGATAAACAATCGCTCACAAAAAACGAGATTGTAATTACTTTGCTTCAAATTTGGTATAGATATACTCCATAGGCATAAGCGAATTCATTTTCTTATTCGAAAATGTCAAACTGAAATACTTTCAGGCCAATGTTTTTATGATTTCATCAATCGTATATAATAAGTACTTATTAACCGAGCGCGAGGTCCGTTCGGGCTCGGTCTGTACTCAAAAGATCTCAAGCAAAATATTTTCCCGTACGGACCGAGCTTGTGAGGTTAATAAGGAATTTATTATATGTCTCGACTACAACGAGAAATAATTTAGAGTAAACATTATCGTGTACAGTACGTCTTCCTCCACGTCAGCGCGAGCGGAGCGGTCTCACAGTCGCGATTCGATATAATTGACAACAAAACAACCAAAAGGGAAAACATTTTGAAAAGAATATAATTATTTTATTTTAAGAAAATTTTTTTAACATTTTTTAATCGAGTAATACCGTGCGGGTCCGTACACCGAGTCCGTACGGTAAAGTACGGACCCGCACGTTAGCCAATCAGCGTTCAAATACGCCAGTTCGGACTCGCAAGACATATAATAAAGATTTATATACGATTGATGAAATCATGAAAACATTGGCCTGAAAGTATTTCAGTTTGACATTTTCGAATAAGAAAATGAATTCGCTTATGCCTATGGATTATATCTATCGTGAAGATTCACGCTACAGGCAAAACCTGAAATCTAGGCCAATTAACATGGCGCGCCATGTTAATTGGCCTAGATTTCAGGTTTTGCCTGCAGCGTGAATATATCGTGATTTCTGATTGGTCAGGATAAGAATATTCCAGTTATAAGAAGGTTTGTGATTGGATAACGCTACTAGTGGTCTATGATCATGCCCAATAGACCACTAGTAGCTCAGCCAATCAGAATGCCGAATTTGTAATAGACCACTAGTTGGTTGATACTAATTAACAATTATACCATGATCTCATCATGATCTCACCATGATCTCATATATGACGAGAGCGAGTGAAATCATTGTTTTGTAATATTAGGCACTTTTTCGTGTTGTTTTATCGAGACAATAGCTGATTTCTTTCTCGTTCACTTTAGCAAAACATTTCGCCTTTTTTTCATTACTAATAGGATATGAGCTGACAGCCTGCTAGTATGAGAACCAGTGTTCAGCACAGTACTAAGTACTTATTAACCGAGCGCGAGGTCCGTACGGGAAAATATTTTGCTTGAGATCTTTTGAGTACAGACCGAGCCCGAAGGGCGAGGTCTGTACTCAAAAGATCGAAAGCAAAATATTTTCCCGTACGGACCGAGCTTGTGAGGTTAATAAGGAATTTATTATATGTCTCGACTACAACGAGAAATAATTTAGAGAAAACATTATCGTGTACAGTACGTCTTCCTCCACGTCAGCGCGAGCGGAGCGGTCTCACAGTCGCGATTCGATATAATTGACAACAAAACAACCAAAAGGGAAAACATTTTGAAAAGAATATAATTATTTTATTTTAAGAAATTTTTTTTAACATTTTTTAATCGAGTAATACCGTCCGGGTCCGTACACCGAGTCCGTACGGTAAAGTACGGACCCGCACGTTAGCCAATCAGCGTTCAAATACTCCAGTTCGGACTCGCTTGACATATAATAATATTTTGTACTTAACTTCTCAGTTTATACTTGAGTGAAAATAAAAGTATGGCCTGAAAATCTTACTTCAGTAAAAGTACAGTATGGCAAAAAATATTCCAGAAAAGTACTTCTGAAATAAACTACCGGGTGACCCAAAAAAAAGTACTCCGGTTTGATTCATAATAACTTCTAAACGAGTGAAGCTATTAAACTGAAATAACTTTCATTAGATAGATGGAAGACTAACTTAGATTTTGAAATATGACAGTTGTATTTTACTTAAAAATTCACGGAGATATTAATGTTCAAACTCGGTAGCATATTTCTGGATGTGTCTAAAATATGCAAAAAACGCCGTATCAAATATTAATCAAGCTTTGCTCAACTGAAACACGCACTATTAGCAGTAAATAAATGACACTTGACAAATTGTTTATTATGAAACGAAGTATTATTATTTACAAAATACAAGCAAGATTTATTCGTTCGGAATCACGTGTCCTCTAGCACGAATGCACTGCCTAGCCCGTGACACCATTGCGTCGAAGGAGTCATGGATCATTCGTTGTTCTAGATTACGGCATGCTGCGAAGCTCTTCTAAATTCTACGGTTGCTGATCATGTGGTACATTCCAAATTTGTTCATGTTCAGAATAAACTCAGAATGAAACACAATCAAACCATAACTCCATAAGACATAACATGCAACTCCCCAGAGACATCCAACATTAAGAATTTGATACGGCGTTTTTTGCATATTTTAGACACATCCAGAAATATGCTACCGAGTTTGAACATTAATATCTCCGTGAATTTTTAAGTAAAATACAACTGTCATATTTCAAAATCTAAGTTAGTCTTCCATCTATCTAATGAAAGTTATTTCAGTTTAATAGCTTCACTCGTTTAGAAGTTATTATGAATCAAACCGGAGTACTTTTTTTTGGGTCACCCGGTATATATTCTCGAACCACTAACCAACATGACAAATGACAATCGATAATCTGGTACTCTACTTTAATCTGGGCGCTGTTTGACGGCGCCAACTCAACAGTTGCCAATCACGTACACATGCAAAACCAATCTCCAGCGAATGGATAGAGTGGACCGAGTAATTCGCGACTCCGCGTTCCGAATTTCTTTTTTTACTTTGCCGATAAAACAAAAAGTAAGGAAGTAAAAAAGTAATTATTTAACAAAAAATTTACTTCGTTGCAAGTAAAAAGTATTTGTTGAAAAATATACTTCGTTAAAGTAAATACTGATGTTTTTTACTTAAGTAAAGTATAACAAGTAAATTTACTTCGTTACTGGCGAACAATAAGAAAAAAGAACTAATCAGATGGCAGAATAGTTCATGTGTAGTGCATATCTATATTATAAGACTGCTTATACATGATCTCTTTTTATGTCAATGTATTTGTTTAGCTTTTTAAAGCTATTTACTTACGGAGATTGTTTCTCACCTGGCAAGAACTGGTCGAGCTTGGCACCTTTTCTTCAGCTATTATCTATGTAAGTCACGATGATGGAACCATCAAGTCGACAAGGTACATATACTGTCAGTGCTATGTTACTAGCTTTTGCAATAAAACACGTAAACCACTCTCGCACTCGATTCAGTCTGAGTTCTAGTGTTATTCTTCAAATTTCCCTCTGCAAAACAATTTCAAGTACTTTTTTACTGTTTGTAAAGAAGTGCTTATTAATCACTTTTCCGGTCCGGATTCATTTCAATTTTATCTTACGCGGGTATATTCCTCCTTAGTTAGTTCAGTTTTTGATACAGAAAGGACTTGTACTTGGTCCTTGTCTCGTGACTGTCCTTGCCACAAAAAATAATATTCATTCATTCATCCAACCATCTATATATCCTTCCAGTTTTTAACTCATTCAATTATTCATTCATTCCTTCCTTCCTTTCTTCTTTTATATTTAATATCAATACAGTATGTTATAATTTAATTGGGTGGGTGCCTTGCATGCGTGTTAAAGTCTCGTTCGCACCAAACCCTTTTGGATCTTTAATTTGTTTATTTTGTGTTTTTTGGGGGTTTTTTTCATTATTATAATTATTATTATTAGTTTTATAATTTTTTTATTTATTTTTTATTATTAAATGACATTGGCAACAAAATTTAAGTTTTTCTAATATGAAAGAACTCGTAAAATGATAGAGTAACACCTTTTACAACTTTTCCGTATTTTACTTCGTTTTTGAAATATTTCAGTTTGTTTGATATGTAAATGAGATGGTCTCTGACGTCAGGTGTGGGGTAGAGAATTTTCACTCATTAAAAATGTATTATATCTCAGTGATTGCTAAGTTTACAACGTTCATTATCATGAGGAGTTATTATACGCACTTTTTCAAGTAAATTTGTGGAACAAACTTGAAGAAGTAACTAATATTTTAATGAGTGAAAATTCTCCACCCCACACCTGACGTCAGACACCATTTCAAAAACGAAGTAAAAATACGGAAAAGTTGTAAAAAGTGTTGCTCTATCATTTTACGAGTTCTTTCATATTAGACAAACTTAATTTTTGTTGCCAATGTCCTTTAACATTAATATTATTTCTTTTTATTATTATTAATATTGTTATTATCTTCATCATCATCATCATTACTTCCATTATTATTATGCTATATTATAATATTACTGCTATACTATAGTGTAACTATTATATTCCAGTTATATTTATTTTAATGTAATTAATTGTTTGATCCAAATAAACTCGATAAAAAAAAAAGAAAGAATAATAGTTATTATTGTCATATGAACATTCGAAAATTATTTACCAACCCCGAGAGCCTTTAATTTAAAGTGCCCCTAACCTCAAAATGTTTTATTGTCTTGTTTGGAAGAACATTTAAAATGATAAAGTAACTTCTTTTGAAGATTTTCACTTCTTTGCTTTCTTTTTGAGATATATCAGTTTGTTTGATATGCAAATGTTGGAATTTCGTCACACATGCATAATGACTTATTGGAGAAATGTGTATATCTCTTTCATTCTCGAACGAAATCCTTTAAAATCAAGAAGTTTGGTGTTGTGGGAGAAACACGCACACGTGTTATTCACACTTTAGTGTTTTTATTTCATGAACGCAAAGATATATAACATTGAAAAGACTGAGTTGCTTGTGATTAGTTCTAAATATCGTTTGAGACCTTGTGTTAATTCTGTTCAGGTGGGAGATGAGTCTATTAAACATCAGTCTACTGTGCGTAATTTGGGAGTTATATTTGACCAAGTGATGTCTTTCGATGAACATATCAGTAAAGTATGCAAGTCCTCCCAATTCCATTTAAGGAACATTGGAAAGATTAGGAAGTACCTAGACGAAAGCTCAACTGAGACATTAATACATGCTTTCGTATCATCAAAGTTGGATTATTGTAATGCTCTTCTAAACGGACTCCCCAAATATCAGATAAATAGGCTTCAACTTGTATTAAACACTGCAGCTTGTGTTGTCACATACACACGTAAATATGATCACATAACTCCTGTTTTAATGAGGTTGCATTGGCTACCTATATCTTATCGTATTACCTTTAAAGTACTATTACTAACTTACAAAGCGCTAAATGGTTTAGCACCTTGTTACATATCTGATCTCCTCGCTAGACGTAGTTATGTACGTTCACTAAGATCTGCCTCACAAGAACTGTTACAAATACCCAGATCTCGAACTGTTACTTATGGTGACAGGGCCTTCTCCATTACGGCCCCTAAACTATGGAATGATATACCGCTATCCTTACGGAATGCGCCTAATGTGAACATATTTAAAAAAGATCTCAAGACGCATCTGTTTAAGATAGCTTTTTTTAGTTTTTAGCGTTAAATTTTTGTTTTTTGTTTTTTTTCTTTTCTTGCTACATATTAAAAGTTGAATTGTAAATAGGATTAGTATATATCATTACCGTAAATAGTTTTTAACTGTAATATTGTAAAGCGCTGTGAGCAACTAGTGTAACAGCGCTATAGAAATTAATAAATTATTATAAATTATAAATTATTATTCTCTGATAACTCATTATGCATGTGTGACGAAATTCCAGATATTTGCATATCAAACAAACTGATATATCTCACAAAGAAAGCGAAGAAGTAAAAATCTTCAAAAGAAGTTACTTTATCATTTTAAAAGTTCTTCCAAATAAGACAATAAAAAATTTTGAGGTTTAGTTATTTTATAGGAAGGCTCGATAAAACACTGTCTTTTAAACCATTCATATAAAGCCTGCAAAATTTTGATCATCATTTTGTATTTCTTTATCTTGGTATATCGGGAGTATGATTTTTACTCTGAAAGCAATTTTTTCTGCTCTCTCAATCCTGTTTATTGTTTTGTCCTTGTAGTTGTTTCTACTCGCATAATAGTATTGGAGCAGCGTCTTTGTGTCTGGCTTGGTTTACTCTTGTTTTGTCGATGAAAAAGTTTCCGAAGCTCGGCATTTATGTCGTTATGTTTACAGAAATGTTTCGAACGTTCACTCAGTTCTTCGTGGTCCTTCTTTTGTTTATTATCGCATTCGGATTAGGATTTCACGTTCTTCTTTACAACCAGGTGAGAAAAAGACTACCAAGGAAGAAACATTGGAAAAGAGCCATGTTTTTGTTCGTTGGCAGTTGCCTATACAATATATAATATGTAATACATATATAATGTAATACATATACAATATATAATATAATATAACAATATATATGCCTATAAAAATTCAGTTGCAAAATAACTCTTGTTTGAAAGAACTCTTGAAACTACAAAGACTAACCATTTACAACTTTTCATATCTCACTTCACTCTTGAGATATTAAGATTTGTTTAATATGTAAACGATCATACTTATGACATCACAATGCATAATGACTTATTGAAAAATTCTGCATATCTTTACCATTATCACATGGAATCGTTTGATGATTTGCATATTTGATGTCATTGTATACATCCACGCACATACACCTGCATTTCAAGTGATTTCATTACATAATCTCAAGGATATATAAGCGTTTTCAATAAGTCATTATGCAGTGTGATGTCATAAGTATGGTCATTAATTACATATTAAACAAATCTTAATATCTCAAGAGTGAAGTGAGATATGAAAAAGTTGTAAATGGTAACGTTAGACTTTATAGTTTCAAACAAAAGAGTTATTTCAAACAAAAGAGTTATTTTGCAACTGAATTTTTCACTCCATAGGCAACTTTAAGGATACTATGTTTTATTTTAATATCTGATTTTAATTTTAAAATAAATTTCAAATAAACTTATTATAAACTATTTCTTATAAACTTTCAAAATATAGTTTTCTGCGTGTATCAATTTCATCATAACTTATTACCTGTTGTATTTGATAACTATTTCCAATCAATTGCATCAAAACATCAGTACAACACTAGACTAGCTTCAAAACAAACCTACTATATAAACAGAATTCGAACAAACTATGGAAAATTCAGCCTACGTTACATAGGGGCATTTGAATGGAATAAACTTGAAGAAAACCTTAAAACGTTGCCACTGAAATATTTTAAGCGAAAGCTTAAGCTCTTTTTCACTCGAGTCATATTCACAGTAATTTAAAATAAGCTTAATTTACATTATCTTATAACTCATTCTTAAATAAACTAAAAAGGTACCTATATTAACTCATTTATTATTTACCTTTATTTGTTCTTTATATGATTTTTGTTAATAATATATGTATTATTTGTATCCTTGCTGTTATAACTCTCATCCTTGTAACCCAATTAAACATATTTATATCTATACTTTTGTTGTTCCTCAGCTCGTTTAACACTAGTTATTCTAAGTAACTATTACCACAATATTATTGTTATAATCATTTGTATATTGTAAATAATCTTGTACTTTTTTGGTAATAAAAGCAATTATCTTCTTCTTCTCTCATTTTTGTCTTCATCTTTATTTTTATCTTTGTGTGTTAGACGCCATTCTCTACACCAGGCCGTTCAATGTTAAAAACAGCCATGGGTATGTTGGGCGAGTATGAATACGACACAGTTTATAACGAAGCAGAAGTTCCACCCATAACGTGGGTCGTTTATATCGGCTTCCTTGTCATCAACTGCGTGATCATTGTTAATTTGTTAGTAAGTATATTACATTTATTAAATGTGGTACTGGGTATAATGAGATAAGGTATAAAGCGAGAGAAATTACAATTCCTGTATGTATACAAGTTCACTTTTTATGAACATGGACATTGAAATGGACATTGAAATAGACATGGACACACTAAGCGGCATAAGAGACTGGATAAAGCATCCATGGTTTTGAAATTGATGCCGGAAGTAGCTCCGACCGCCGTATTGGAGGCTACCTGAATTTAGCAGATTCGAAATTCACAAAAATCTGTATTTTCGTTGTTAGATTGGTCTAGCTGTAGATGACATAAAAGGTGTGCAGGACAAAGCAGCACTTAAACGATTGGCAATGCAGGTAATAAAGCAAGCAGTAACAAATTAACTATTAAGCAAACCAGCTTTTATACATTATATTGAATAAATGTTTGGTAATTGCGATCGAATTTCCTTTGTTACAGCGTTAATTAATTCGTGATTAGAGCCCTAATTAAATATTTTCGATGCAAAATCCCAATAATAAGACAGCTACATTATTTTGAAACCAAAAATTCACTCAAATAATAAGATCCAAAAAATAAGAACTCCCCGACTATAACCCACCAAAAACGTCCTTTGAACAAAAGGCATGGATAATGCTGTGGTATGGCTAATGGTGTACTGGAGGTAATAACAGGTATAGGTAATAACAGGTATAGGTAATAACAGGAGTAGGTAAACCCCCCATATAGAGTCCAAAATGATGCCTCATTATATATTCAGTATGACGAACGTAAGTAATTTGCGTTGTGCCAGCACAAATATATAAATCCTAAGACACTTTCACCAGGTCTTTTTTTTATTTACTTGATCGTGTACGTTTACGATAACCGCAAACAGCAAGAGAAGCGTCTCATTTTTAAACTTGGCACCACACATCCTCTTGGTATTAACGAACGTTTTTCTTTTATTTAATCTCCTACAAGTTTTTTGTTATTTTAGTTTGCTTGGAACTTTTTTATTATTAGCTTATGCACTTTCATTCCTTTTCAAGTTTTTGTTTCTTACTGCTTTATTATCGCCTAATCCCCTTGAATATTGGACCTGTCATTTCTCCCTCCCCCTCAGTCTATTAGCTGATCTACTGTAAAAATAGCAAATGATTTAACTTTTCGCATCTCATTAATTATTAGTTTGTTTATCTCCCGTGCATTTGATTGGCTACTTTCTACTTGTGAACACCCTTTGAGCATACAGTATATATAAGCCCTGTTTATTTTATTTCATCTCGTCTTACTCTGATGAAGGGCTCCGCTCGAAACGTCAGTATTTCGTCACTAAAATTCTTGGCAGTTTACCACCTTTTCACTTTGCTATTCAAAACACTGTCTACGCAGCACTCTAGCTACTTTTTTACACCTTAATATACTCTGACAAAAGCATCCTCAATAAACATCCTCAATAAACAGAGCGTCTCACCGGCAATCAGAAGGTTACAGGTTCGATTGCTGTCCGGGACTCAGAATCATTTTTCAGAGGATATGACCTCAATTGACGATCGTCGATGTATTGTCTGAACATAGCTCATTTATCACACTATTTGTTGTCCTTAGGTAGACTTGGCGTTAGATGTTGAGAACGTTCTTCCGTTATTTTTCCGCAAGAAACTTGTGACCATGACAGAGACGGTTTACCCAAACAAGGAAAGGTATCGTAGTATTTGGTCGTTTTGGCACCAGAATCTTACAACACCAGCACAAGTTATTAACGATGCGCTGTACCCAGCCAGGGTAAGTAACTGTTTAAAGTGTGTGATTGGGAGTGTCGGATTGGTCTAAAAATCCACTGGTGATTAGTTTAGACCTGGTTTCCTATTTGACTTTAAGACAAACTTATAAACTACTCACTAATGGATTTTTAAACCAATCTGACACTCCCCTGAGGACTTATAGCATATTGGACAATTTGGCTGATTTCTCATAGGGATACTATAGTAAAAATTTCAGGGTCCTTGAGCTACCCCTAAATATTAATAGTTTTTAATACAATTTTACACACAGCATTTTTAACTCAATTCGAACCGTTTAAGAGGGTGAGACTATACAAAATAAAATTAAATTAAAACCCACATTTAGCCCACAGTAATTGGCTAACGCTGTTGTGGATACCCTGCCATTGTTAAACTTTTTGTTTATTGTGTGTACATGTATTATTTGTATGTAGGTTACATATGGCGAATGTAATAAAATAAAATATGTGTGGTGCTAATTTTGCGATTGTGAAAAACGCCATATCCTTGTGGCGATCGTCGTCGTTCAAATTGATCTCCCATTTTGTATGCACCTGAAACGTTTACTCAGACTTGATATTGTTCGTTTGTAGTCTCCAATCGAAAGGGTCCAAAAACAACAAGAACTTTTACAAGATGACGTAACAAAAATGAAAACGAGGCTCAAAACTCTTCAGACTCGTACCGTTCGTTTGGAGGCCATGATGAAAGCGCTGCTCGGACATCATGGTATTAAACTGAAACCGGAGATTGACGAGGACGATGCCGAACTGAAATGGGACAGCTCTGATGACGAGGATCGCTATGCTGGATAGACCGAGGCACGGCCGTCGTGTTGATTGGTAGGTACTATCAATGCTGTGAGTAACTTCGTTACAAGTAACTAGTTACAAGCATGGATAGTAGAAAGACTGGATAGGAAACTAAGATCACGTGTGACGTTTCCAGAGTGCTGATTGGTATGAGGTGCCAAAATTAAGCACTCTGCAATTTATAAAATGCAGCCTACAACTTTATAAAATGCAGCTGCAATTTATAAAATGCAGCCTACAACTTTAGAAAATGCAGCTGCAATTTATAAAATGCAGCCTACAACTTCATGAAATGAAATTTTATATTTCTTGAAAATGATGATACACTGTTAAAAAATGTGATTTAAGACCTTTATATTTTCCTCAAAAGTGCCCTCAGAATGCAGGAAATGCCATTTCAGAGGCGCAAAATTAAAAAATTTCCCGGGCGGCATGCCTGCGAACCCCCTAGGAATGTGCCGTCACTGGGGGCCTACGCTATGCTGCTAAGTGCTTACGGCGTACGAAGTCGTTAATCCGGCCCTGACTGTAACTAGTTACTTTTTTGTCTTGTAACTTTTACTGGTAACTATTTACATTTATCCTAATGTAACTGTAACTGTAACTAGTTACAAAATCAAAGTAACTGTTATAGCATCTAATGAGAAACCTTTGTTGTATGACCTCCAGCTTGGCTGCCGTACAACTCAACTATCAGCCGACGATATTCGTGGCGTGTGTGTTTGGCCCACCGATGGATTAAAATATTTCACTGCTGACCATGGCATATAGAGAAGTAGAATACAGTTCTGAAGAGTTCAGTGAATGAGCTTTTGCTTACGTCCAATGCAAATTCTAACTCGTTAACACCAAGTCTTTGTAGCTAGCAAAGTGAAAAGGTGGGAAACTTCCAAGATTTTTAGTGACGAAATACTGACGTTTCGAGCCAAAAGGGTGTCACAAGTAGAAAGTATAGCCAATCAAATGCACGGGAGATAAACAAACTAATAATTAATGAGATGCGAAAAGTTAAATCATTTGCTATTTTTACAGTCGATCAGCAAACAGACTGCGAGGGGGAGGGAGAAATAACAGGTCCAACTGTGACATCGACTGTAAAAATAGCAAATGATTTAACTTTTCGCATCTCATTAATTATTAGTTTGTTTATCTCCCGTGCATTTGATTGGATACTTTCTACTTGTGACACCCTTTTAGCATATATATATATAAGCCCTATTTATTTTATTTCATCTCGTCTTACCATGAAGGGCTCCGCTCGAAACGTCAGTATTTCGTCACTAAAAATCTTGCCAGTTTACCACCTTTTCACTTTGCTATATATCAAAAACACTGTCTACGCAGCACTCTACTTTTTATGTACTACATAACTGGAACGTCAGTTTCAGTTCCCTACGCGGTCAACTTGGATGTCAATTTCAGTCCTCCACACGGCATTTTGATATTGAATATAAAACATAATCAGAAAGAGAATTTTAGTGAAAACAAAAGCTAACATTTCAAAAAGCCTCAAAGGAGATAGAACTAACACAAAATAGCCACTAGGTTGATTTGAAAACTTCAGTTGATAAACATGAAACCGAAAAACAACACAACTGCTCGATTTTCGTCTTCATCTTTTCGTTTATTGTTACTTTCCTTAAAACAATATATGCATAATAACAATGTAGCATGAATATAATATATAATAAAACAATTATTGAATGAGGTTTTTGTGATATCTCAGGGATAATCAAGGTCTCGGTAAGTGTTATCAGCCTTCAGCTTCGACTGATAACACTTACCTCCACCTTTATTATTACAGATATCGCAAAAACCTCATCCAATAATTGTTTTTATTATATGGCACAAGCTACTTCCGGTGAAATTGCGTGCTCTGATTGGCTGAGACACGTCACGTGCCGGTCCGTTATTTCCCGGTAATGGCCGGTCCGGATTACGGATTTTGTCAGCCATTTTGTTTACAAAGGAGCCGAACAACGATAGGAAACTTTAAAAAGTAGCAAAATTGAACGAATTTAGTAAATTAAGCACTAAATCATGTACGAGTCGCAAGATGAACTCTCGGTTAATAAGAAGTTAATAATCGGTCTTCATGTGCAGTATTTGTCTTCGCCATATCTTTCGTGATAATATATAAATGCTGTTTTTCTGTGCGAGAGTTTCTTGGGTTATGGCCACATGAGGACTGCGACTGACCTCCAAAATGACAGCGTAGGGGCCTGATATTGAACGTCCAAGACGTCCTCGTGTCCGGAACGTCCGCCATTAAAACTTTTGGCTTCGCTTTTTGTTTGTTAGTTAGCATTCTAGGTAATAGATAAAATACGAGCGACAGATCTGTTTGGGCATTTAAATCCCATACAGATCTGCCGCTCATATTTTATCGTACTTGTGAAATGAACCAATGAACGATGCTATAGGCTTAATTAGTATTCATAACTTTGTTAAAGATCGTCCTAATAAGCATTCATAACTTTGTTAAAGATCGTCTAATCAGTATTGAATCTTTATTGAGCTTTACAAAGCTATACATGTGACCAAAATACCACGCTGTGATTGTGGCTTAGCCTCATTAATTATTCATGAATTTCACACAGTTCATTGCTTCGAAATATTAACTATGAAGTTTTCCACATACGTGTATAAGCTCAATATATAACTACAAATGTATTTATTTTGGATAGGAATATTTAGAAAGAGCCAAACGTTTTTGTTAATAAACACGTTTTAAAACCTTTACCGCGGGAACGAAAAGTAATTTGAACTGTGGGGATCCAAGTTATCCAATATAATTATAATACTAGAATATATTGTGTCCAGTACATGCAAGGTGCTCGAAGATTACAAAGATTCTGAGCAGTCTAGACGTGTAGAAGCGGCAGCGATAGGAGAAATACAACGAAGGTCTGAATTGATTGAAAAGATCAAGTTTAAGCTCCACAAGTTGTGAAGGAGCAAAACTTGAAATAATCTTATCCGAAAATTTGGAAAAAATGGCCAAATTTTGCAAAGGGGTTAACCTTAACTTTTTGACGATTTTCGACCATTTTTAACTTGTCAAAATAAGCTTAAAATATGAAAATATAGCCTAAATAATGCCTTAGATATTAATATGAGCAGAAACTAGCGTAAATTTAGTCATTTTTTGACATCCAAAAATTTGGCAAAAATGGCCAAATTTGGACAAAAAGTAAAGGGGTTAACCTTAACTTTCTGACGATTTTCGACCATTTTTAACTTGTCAAAATAAGCTTAAAATATGAAAATATAGCCTAAATAATGCCTTAGATATTAATATGAGCAGAAACTAGCGTAAATTTAGTCATTTTTTGACATCCAAAAATTTGGCAAAAATGGCCAAATTTGGACAAAAAGTAAAGGGGTTAACCTTAACTTTCTGACGATCTTCGACCATTTTCAACTTGTCAAAATAAGCTTAAAATATGAAAATATAGCCTAAATAATGCCTTAGATATTAATATGAGCAGAAACTAGCGTAAATTTAGTCATTTTTTGACATCCAAAAATTTGGCAAAAATGGCCAAATTTGGACAAAATTTCGACCATTTTTAACTTGTCAAAATAAGCTTAAAATATGAAAATATAGCCTAAATAATGCCTTAGATATTAATATGAGCAGAAACTAGCGTAAATTTAGTCATTTTTTGACATCCAAAAATTTGGCAAAAATGGCCAAATTTGGACAAAAAGTAAAGGGGTTAACCTTAACTTTTTGACGATTTTCGACCATTTTTAACTTGTCAAAATAAGCTTAAAATATGAAAATATAGCCTAAATAATGCCTTAGATATTAATATGAGCTGAAACTAGCGTAAATTTAGTCATTTTTTGACATCCAAAAATTTGGCAAAAATGGCCAAATTTGGACAAAAAGTAAAGGGGTTAACCTTAACTTTTTGACGATTTTCGACCATTTCTAACTTGTCAAAATAAGCTTAAAATATGAAAATATAGCCTAAATAATGCCTTAGATATTAATATGAGCAGAAACTAGCGTAAATTTAGTCATTTTTTGACATCCAAAAATTTGGCAAAAATGGCCAAATTTGGACAAAAAGTAAAGGGGTTAACCTTAACTTTTTGACGATTTTCGACCATTTTTAACTTGTCAAAATAAGCTTAAAATATGAAAATATAGCCTAAATAATGCCTTAGATATTAATATGAGCAGAAACTAGCGTAAATTTAGTCATTTTTTGACATCCAAAAATTTGGCAAAAATGGCCAAATTTGGACAAAAAGTAAAGGGGTTAACCTTAACTTTCTGACGATCTTCGACCATTTTCAACTTGTCAAAATAAGCTTAAAATATGAAAATATAGCCTAAATAATGCCTTAGATATTAATATGAGCAGAAACTAGCGTAAATTTAGTCATTTTTTGACATCCAAAAATTTGGCAAAAATGGCCAAATTTGGACCAAATTTCGACCATTTTTAACTTGTCAAAATAAGCTTAAAATATGAAAATATAGCCTAAATAATGCCTTAGATATTAATATGAGCAGAAACTATCGTAAATTTAGTCATTTTTTGACATCCAAAAATTTGGCAAAAATGGCCAAATTTGGACAAAAAGTAAAGGGGTTAACCTTAACTTTTTGACGATTTTCGACCATTTTTAACTTGTCAAAATAAGCTTAAAATATGAAAATATAGCCTAAATAATGCCTTAGATATTAATATGAGCAGAAACTAGCGTAAATTTAGTCATTTTTTGACATCCAAAAATTTGGCAAAAATGGCCAAATTTGGACAAAAAGTAAAGGGGTTAACCTTAACTTTTTGACGATTTTCGACCATTTCTAACTTGTCAAAATAAGCTTAAAATATGAAAATATAGCCTAAATAATGCCTTAGATATTAATATGAGCAGAAACTAGCGTAAATTTAGTCATTTTTTGACATCCAAAAATTTGGCAAAAATGGCAAAATTTGGACAAAAAGTAAAGGGGTTAACCTTAACTTTTTGACGATTTTCGACCATTTTTAACTTGTCAAAATAAGCTTAAAATATGAAAATATAGCCTAAATAATGCCTTAGATATTAATATGAGCAGAAACTAGCGTAAATTTAGTCATTTTTTAACATCCAAAAATTTGGCAAAAATGGCCAAATTTGGACAAAAAGTAAAGGGGTTAATTAACCTTAACTTTCTGACGATTTTCGACCATTTTTAACTTGTCAAAATAAGCTTAAAATTTTTTGACATCCAAAAATTTGGCAAAAATGGCCAAATTTGGACAACACCTTACTTTTTGTCCAAATTTGGCTATTTTTCCCAAATTTTTGGATGTCAAAAAGTGACTAAATTGACGCTAGTTTCTGCTCATATTAATATCTAAGGCATTATTTAGGCTATATTTTCATATTTTAAGCTTATTTTGACAAGTTAAAAATGGTCGAAAATCGTCAAAAAGTTAAGGTTAACCCCTTTACTTTTTGTTCAAATTTGGCCATTTTTGCCAAATTTTTGGATGCCAAAAAAATGACTAAATTTACGCTAGTTTCTGCTCATATTAATATCTAAGGCATTATTTAGGCTATATTTTCATATTTTAAGCTTATTTTGACAAGTTAAAAATGGTCGAAAATCGTCAAAAAGTTAAGGTGTTAAACCTTAACTTTTTGACGATTTTCGACCATTTTTAACTTGTCAAAATAAGCTTAAAATATGAAAATATAGCCTAAATAATGCCTTAGATATTAATATGAGCAGAAACTAGCGTAAATTTAGTCATTTTTTGACATCCAAAAATTTGACAAAAATGGCCAAGTGTGCGTCAAGCACACCTGCACTTTAAGTGTGCGTCAGGCACACCGCACTTTAAGTGTGTGTCAGGCACACCTGCACTTTAAAGTGTGCGTCAGACACACCCGCACTTCAAGTGTGCGTCATACACATGTGCATGCATCACGCACACTGCACTTTAAGTGTGCGTCAGGCACATGCACGTCACGCACACCCGCAATTTAAGTGTGTGTCAGGCACATGGGTGTCACGCACATCGCACTTTAAGTGTATGCCCTCTGATTTTTTTACTTAGTCCTACCCCTTTTTTCCTTGCTTAGTCTTACCCTCCCCCTTTATTCTTCATTGGGTCTTGCCCCCAATTATCTCATCAATTATTCATTAGTTCTTCTACCAATTTCAATAATTTTTAGGAAGTCTTCGGTTGAGTTTGAACCCTCACCTCCGAGTTTGGTGGACACCAGCCTTAACCATTTGGCCATCCGAACTTCGCTTGAACTCTACAAATCGAAACCCTATATAAGCCAATTTAATTAGCATAAAGACAAAAAAAATTCGAATCACTTTAATAAATACAAAACACTTTAATACATAGCAATCCTATGTAGCATATAAATTATTTAGTACTAGTCAACACTTTATTCAGCCTGCAAAAGAATGGCAATAAAGTATATATGTATTAAACTTATATTAAAATATATGAATATAACTACAAGTATATACTGTAGTGTACCGCTCGTACTTTTATGTTTGTACTAATACTTTGACTTATATTTATTCTTATAGAATGGTTAACTTATAGTTAAAGTACAACTACAATATATATATTCCTATATGCATGATTATGCGTTCATTTCGACTAAAAGGAAAATATATATATATATATATATGTCCAAAAATATATAAAAATAGGAAAATATATATATATATATATATATTTCTCAAACTCATTAATAATTCATGATTTATCATAGCCAATCCATGAACGTATAAAGCATCACATGCATGAGTTTTGATACCCAATGAAAACCTGTAGGAAACTTGCTAGTGAACTGGATCACATTTCTTAATCTACATATTAAAATAAAATCGCTATGGGAGCAAATCGCTAAAGGAATACTCGTTTGAGAAGCTAGATCAAACACTCGTTTGTCGTGTTTCATCAGGGGACTCCAAACACTCGAAAACAATAAAAACCTCGGGCTACGCCCTCGGTTTTCATTTGTTTTCTCGTGTTTGGAACCCCTGATGAAATACTCAAACTCGTGTTTGATCTATTACGTCCATAATTATGTCCAAATATATATATGTATATATATATATATACATGTCCTTTAACTATAAGTTAACGTTTAATATAAGTAAAAGTATTAATATATACTCTTATACAAACTAATATATACTCTAGTGTACGGGCTGTACACTATAGTACATACTTGTACTATAATATTAATCTAAGTTTAATACATATGTGCGTGACACACACCCACAATTTGCAGTGCAAATGAATCGAAAATTAAGTTTATTTTATTTTAAAAAAACTCTTAAAACAATGAGGAATAACAACTTACAGCTCTTCCATATTTCACTCAGTTCTTGAGATATTTAGACTTATGTGATATTTAAATGAGCTGATCTATGACGTAGAAAGTTCTACACAACATTAGAAAATCATGTATATCTTTCCAATGTTATTAAAAGAAATCACTCAAAACATTGTAATTGCTACAGCTTATGAAACAAACCATTAAAGACAAGCTTCAAGTGATTTCGTTCAATAATCTTTAAGATAAAGAGGATTTTCCAATGTTGTGTACAACTTGCTACGTCATAGATTATCTCATTTGAATATCACCTCAGTCTAAATATCTCGAGAAGTAAGTTAAATAAATAGAAGAACTGTAAATTGTTATTCCTCAATGTTTTAAGAGCTTTTTCAAGTAAGACAAACTTTATTTTCGATTCATTGGCATGAGATATGAATTGTAAACGATTTGGAAGAATTGGACGAAAGTTGACAAGGTGGTGTTGCATATCAGCTTGGGTTTAGAATAAAAGCACTCCTGAAATTAGGAAGGCTATTCTTTTAAATTTTGGCGATAGCTGTTTTTGTTCTTAAGTTATTCAAGGTTTTTGTAATATGCAAATAAGACATATGATGACGTAAGATAGGGAAAGCAGAATTGTCGAAGAGCTATTTTCGAGTATATCTTCAAAACCATTCATCAAACTTTCTCCAAACTTTGAATGTATTTACAGACAAATAAACTAAAAAAGACAGTTCAAGTTATGTAGTCGTCATGGTAATCGATTTGTTTCCACACCTCTAAATCCAGGCGTAGAAAATCTTTGTTTTCTGCCACAGCAGAGTTTACTACGACTTCAACACTTTAGTATAAGATTAGTTAAGTTTGCAGCATCTTCCTTCAATATTGCCAACTCCAAAATGATCAGCACTTGAGAGAAGAAAACAAATAGTTTTGTTTTTTAGAGGTCTGGAAACTAATCGGTTACCATGACGACTACATAACGTGAACATATAATTCAAACACCAACTTCGGTAGATAAGTTAGTTATTCTGATAACTAAGTTATCTACCTCGGTTTCGACTATCCTTACCTAATAATGCCTAAATTCATTATAACTATCATGTATATTACATTTTTAGCAATCCAGTAATCCACAAACTTCCACACAAAACCTTACGTTAAAACCGCCTAATGTGGTTTCCCCCTTGTTGCTGTTGTTGTTGTTGCTGCTGTTGTTGTTGCTGCTGTTGTTGCTGCTGTTGTTGCTGCTGCTGCTGCTGTTGTTGTTGTTGTTGTTGTTGTTGTTGCTGCTGTTGTTGCTGTTGTTGTTGTTGTTGTTGTTGTATAAATTGAGCAGGAGAATTGTATAAAGAGCTATTGTTTTGTCGTTGTTGGCTAGAGGAAGCAATCGGCCTGTTTTGTTGACTTGAAACTGCCTGTTGATGTTGCTGTGACAACTGATGGCTGTTGGTATTTTGGTAAAACGTATGACCTTTCTGGGCTTGGCTTGCTCCAGCTCCAGACATGCGCACTCTCTTGTTGGGAGGATGGTCGCCGCCATTTCCACCAGTGTCTTGTTTGCTCCCTGTGGTCTAAAACAAATGACGTATTTCATTGCTTTTCATGTTTCACAAAACGTTAAGCAAAGAATGAATTCTGAAGAGCGCTGAAGAAACACTCATCGGCGAAAACATACAGCCGTAACTCTAATGTACTGTTTATTTTTGGATAAAGGAATGCAACATGATCGTTTCTGTTTTAATTTTCAATGCAGGATTCTGATGTTGCTTATACTTTTTCTAATGCTTCTGCCGATTTTATCGCTGTCGTTGGAACCTATTCTAGTACGGTTGTAGAAGCCATTTGCTCAAAATAAATTTTAATTTGGAAGTTAACTTGGAAGATGGAACGATTCGGTGTTTGACGTCATTAACATTCAAATTACAGTTAATAAATTAGCTTTAAATATTACAAGCAGAATCTCTAATTGTAATGAGCAACACCAAATCCAAATGTGTTGATACCAACTCCATCAAAATAACATTGGATAATCTTCCTATAACGCAAGTGGGGGACAACAAACGTCTTGGTATTTATATCGATTCACACCTTATATGCATTGACATGGTTACCACATTATACACAAAACGGCACGCAGAATACATCTTCTAACAAAATAAGCCAATTCCTTCCACTAAAACATAGTAAGTTACTCTTTTAACACTATGATCCTTCCTCTAACACTATGAACAATAATTTGGGGAAATTCCTCTACTGGTATTACAATGTTACAAAAACAAATTTTAACTCGAAAGTTGTATAAATCCTGCACATATTGTCAATTAAGGCAACAGATAATGCTCCTACATGTAAATTTGAACAGATTCAATTGGATGAAAATAGTTCTTTAGATATGGTGGTAAAATGCCTTCAAGGAATTTCGAATATACGAAGAACTAGAATAGGAAGAACTAGAATATTACACAATGTAACTTTCTTCTAATTACAGGAGGTTTCGTATCTCTCAAAAGTATCAATATTATGTTATCCACATCCCTGCCAGCTCCACATCGCAGCTAGTAGTCCAATGTGGGTAGAATTATCAACTTACTGTATATAATCTATCCAACACCAACAACCAGGGGAGAATCGCTAATACGTCTTAGTAAACCCAATTTCAATGGACCCCTATACATTTGCACTATATGCACCCCTAGACATTTGAAATAATTTAATTTTTATAAAGGAGACCAATTGTATAATAATGATAAAGATGCACTTTCTTCCTTCAACAGTCTTTGGTGTCTGTTTATACTAACTACTCAGTCGATTATTACACGAATAATTAATTTCTTTCTTAGTGATTGATTCTGTTCAGTGCAGAATTTAAAATTTGTGGCAATTTGGTTATTTAGTTTGATGTCCTATGAAACAATTAAATTCAGACAACACAAAGTTCGCAGAGATATTGTCCACTGAAAATCTATAAAGTTTGGCAAGTGAATGGGCTATTACCTTGCAACTATACGCTATAAAAGTTTCAAACAGTAAACGGGCGAGGGGTTGTTGCGTATACGTATTTCTAGTATATGCCCTTTAAATTGGCTTCATATTAGGGCGATTCTCCCGTCACACATGTGACAAGTGTGAAGCCCAAAGGAATAGCAATGTCACGTGTGACGGGAGAATCGCCCATTACTGCTGCTAACATCATACCTTGTTGGATTTCGAGTCATTATCATCTTCATTGATAAATTCTCTTTTAGGGTAAGGTATTGGATCTGGACCAAAAGCACTGAAAAAATAAAATAAATAGGTCAGCAATGCGCACATGTGTCTGCTGATGTTACTCGAGTAATAGATGCAATATGAGTGGCTGATCTGTATGGGATTTATTGTAACGTATATTGTATCGTAGTTGAAGACTTGAAGTACGAATGCATCTAAATAACCGTGTTAACCAACTAATCTGGTGATAGCAAAATTGTCTATATTTGTGTATATATATATATATATATATATATACTTATTTATATATACACTTATATATTATATATATATATATATACACTTTGGAGCAGTCTTCTGTACATGCTCATTAATATATTTTAGGGAGAGATCAATGATTAATGACAATGGATTAGCGGTATTTTAATAGTAAAATATCAATATACTGCTGCCTTCACAAATGGATAACAAACATTTTCCTAACAAGCATTACTTTATATATAGAACTGCAGTGTGTTGACTATATACATGGCGTACATACTTACTCTGACAAAGGCAGTGGGTCTTCTTTAAAGTACATATCTTGCAAAGATTGCTCGGCTGTCATTCTCTTGTTAGGATCCATGACTAAAAGCTTTCCAAGCTACAATTAACAGAAAGGAATGGGTTTGTACTGAAATGAATAATCTTAAATGAAGCAAGGCCTAATTAAGGTGGCTCGATAGTAAAATGGAGTCATTTTGAGAGCACGATTTATCATACTACAAATTTTATATAGTCATATTTTTTTACATAAGTAGTTAACATGGTCGAATGGCATTTACAAAGAAAACGATTTGGGTCCATATCTTTAATTGCTTAGCAGTCACACCCTTTTCCGCGAACACAACATTTTTAAAGGCACGAAACTGTAGAACTTGCCAATAGTGATTTATCCAAACAGGTAAGTGCTAAGGGTCTGAACTCTGAAATTTTGTATGTGGTACATGCAATACTAGAGCTGTGCAATGACGAATTATTTTACAGATACGTCATTGGCCTTATGTCAATATCTCTTCCAAAGGCCCTAGATAGTTTTTGGAGTAGTCTAACAACGAATCAATTCGTCATTGCACAGATACTCACAGTGAATATTTCATGCATATAGGTCAAATATTTTTGATAATATCACAAAAATAGCATATCTCGTGGCTTCAAATTCCAGAATTTGAGAAAAAAACATTTTAAGGCTCGATAGTCTAAATCAGGAGAAAGTGCATTTTTCCCCATAAAATGTTTTGTAATGCAGATCTGAGCTTTATTTTCGATCATTGCATAGCTCTAGCGGTGGTCTTGATGATTGAAACGTTTCACACTTGTAGCATTTATATATCTAGAGAAATTGTGTTTAGGATAAGCGGCAGATTTTATGCAAATTAGTTTTCGTGATTTATTGGAAACACGATTTCTCCACTCAGGGGCAAACTTTGAGGGTATAAAACCTTTCAGAAAAAAGACAACCACATGGTTCATTGAACCACGTTTTTGTGCGGAAAAATGCAAATTCTCATGATTTTAAGCCACATTAAGTCAATCAAGTCGTATCAGTGAGTGGGTTGTTAAGTAGTCGTATAGTTCAACTGATAGAGCACACGACCAGTAGCCCGAAGATGTTTGAGACACCGTATTCACATAACTTTAGCAGTTGGCATTAATGATGAAAATTTATGTTCTTCATGTTGATTGAGAATGATTATGTATTAATATCTAAAAAGGTTGCCCTTACGAAAATTCCACATGATTTCACATGTGATTGTTTCACATGTTCCAAAATCATTATTATGTTGGTAAATTTACGAATACCTTCTCTAGCAATTCAATGCTGTTTAGCAATTCAACGCTGTTTGCCAGGGTTCCTATAATTGTAGAATAATTACATAAAGCATTCCCACTTACCAATTGAAATGCCTTGCTATCTCGGGTCACTTTATACTTTTCCATGTAGGTTGAAAGTTGTGAATTGCTGTAACTGAATAATAAAAAACATTTTAGAGAGACGATGAGAAGAAGGGTAAAAATTAAGCTAGTTCTGGAGCGGGGTGATCAAGTAGATACGAAATCGATTATATAGCCGCACGTTGAGATGATGGTGACCGAAAATGGACGAAGAAAAGGTAACACAAACTAAGGGGATGGAAGTGTACATGACGCATATAATACCAGGCAGCATTACAATCAATACCGTGATCACTACTGGCAATATTAATCATGCGTCGAAACCATGGTGAATAGAATTATATTAATTAAATTAATCATAATAAATTATAAATTAATTAACTAATTATTTATTAATAATTAATTAATTATATAATAATAAATTAATTCATTATAATTAATTAATTAATTATAATTAATGAATTAATTATAAATTAATTATATAAATTAATTAAATTAATTATATTAAGTAAGAGATAAACCCCGAGAACGAGGGATGTATGCTATATCGCGTCCAAGGGCTGTATATCGCATACATCCCGACGTTCGAGGGATTTATCTGACTTATTTCATGATTGAGGAGGTTTTCCAAGAAAGTTTTGTCTATTTTTTCCACCTTGGACAAAGCTTTTCCTAGCTTTTCTTCGTTTCTTATCTAATTAGTATTCATAGGGCTTTATGCTATATAAAACCCACGGTACATCAAAGAAAACCGACTCAATCATGAAATAATTAAATTTAAACACAATGATATGTATAATAACCCTAATAAAATCACCCCAAGTTCTGAAAATAGCTGTTTTAAAACGCAAGATGAGCACGATGCATTACGGCAGACAACCTATCAAGTGCTATACGTCTGCTAAACAATATAACCGTAAGGGTAGCCTGTATTATAGTCAAGCCTTGCAAAATTTTCTTTGTACTTATACGAAAGGAAAAAAATCACCTGATCTTTTTAAAATCTTTCATTAAAGTCGGATGCTCTGGCATTTTCTTTATATCTTCCCAATCTTTTTCTACAAAAATAAATAGACACAAGTAGCCTTACGCTAAATAGTTATATGTTGCAACTCGTCAATCACCGATCAGTCAAGAATAAATTATATGATTGGAATAAACAGTAAAGAGCTGTTACACGTAGCAATATCAGAAATATATGACATTATGAGCGCGGCGATGACCTGATTGTGGCAAATAATACTCCTAAGAGTAGGTAACACCCCCCCCCCCCATGTAGGAACCAAAGGGATAAGACCTTATTAATTATTCGTTGTGTGATTCACGAAAAGTAACAAACGGTGTGGGGCACAAAAAGTAATATAATTAGCGTTATGCGCATGCTTAGACCTGCTTACCTATGCCTAGCTATGCTTAGCTATGCTTAGATCTTCTTAGCTATGCTTAGACCTGCTTAGCTATGCTTAAACCTGCTTAGCTACGCTTAGACCTGCTTAGCTATGCTTAGACCTGCTTAGCTATGCTTAGACCTGCTTAGCTATGCTTAGACCTGTTTAGCTATGCTTATCGTCTTGACCAACATCCAGCATTGTATGACCATTTGAACAATAGATTCAACACTTTTACAAAGAAATGGAGCAGAACAACTTTGATCGTACTTTGGCTTATTTCGCTTTTGTGTGAAGAGTAAGGGGTTCCTATGACGAAGAAACACTCTGGGAAGCAGTGCGATGATATGAAACATATAGACTTTACTTTCACAGCGTTGCTAGGCGAACTGGTCCTACCGCTTATATTTGTATATTTTGCCTGATGGAAATAACGGTCATTGTATGGTAGGGGATAATGAATGAGTAGTATAAAATACAAGGTGAACTTTAACAGTAATATACACGACTGACTGTCATACCTTGCGGGAATCCCATGACTTGAAATATCCTATCAAGCTGATCGCGATGATAAGGATTGCTAGTTTTTATATCCTCCTGCCGACAGTGAAATATTGGTTCTGACGTTAATAATTCAGCGAAAATACAACCAATAGCCCAGATATCTAAAAAAAGAAGAAAATGATATGTAGACAGCTTATAATAATAATAATAACAATAATAATAATAATAATAATAATAATAATAATAATAATAATAATAATAGTAATAATAATAATAATAATAATAATAATAATAATGGAAACTTTATTCATTTATGATTAACGTATACTACAGTGATAAACCTCACTTTTACAGGTAGTTTACCAATGTCTACTTGAATTAACACTATATAGTATAAAAATATTAGTATGACATTAAAGTCGGGTCATCCCATTCTTTGTTACGTTTACAAAATATATAGTAAGATGTCCTTATGCAAGTGTTCATAATTTTCTGAGTATAGTACTTTCTACATCGTTCGTCAAATTTCAGGTCTTTCAGCATTTCAATAAAGTCTACGGATGACTGATTAAAAACTCCAAGCGAACTGATAGATAAATTTACAAATTTCACTTTTTCATAATTTTTGTGCTGTTCGTTAATAATTTCTAGATATTTTTGTCTCTTACGGGTTGCATTAATAAGAAGATTAGATTCAAAACCAACAGTCAGTTCGAGTATGTAGATGTATTTGTTTTCGATTGTTACCAGAAGATCAGGGCGCAACCTATCTCCGGTGATAACAGATGGACTGATGAAGCCAGGTAGGTCAGCATAAAGGTTAATAGAGTGTTGTACGGATTTAAGAGAGGTTGCAATGAAATTAAGAACAGAATCGTGTCGCCACGTAAAACGTCCTTCGTTTAGGTATGTCTTGCATCCAGCGACGACGTGGAGCAAGGTTTCGGGTTCCAAGCAGAAAGAGCAGTCGGATGTCGGTGATATTCCCATTTCAACAGATTCTTGCGAGTTGGGAGCGTATTATTTATGTACCGGATGGTGAAGTTAAAGATATTCTTAGGAAGTTTGTTTTGGACCGAGGACCATATAGAGTTGAGCGAGAGTGTAGAGTATTTGATGATATTGGAGAAGAATGAACCTTGTGAAATGAGGTGATTTTGAAGCCTATTTTCATTTTCTTTCCTGATAGTGTTCAGTACGTCTTTTGTGTTTTTGTACTTGTCATATTGTACATTTTTGTGATTGCTTGTTGCCATCCATAGGTTTTTGATCTCTTCATTTGGTGATGATTTCAAAGCTTTCCGAGATACAGTTTGACATTGAAGAAATTTAGTTGATGGGAGAATGATATTTAAGCCGAATTTGTTATGAGGAAGTAGGACGTTGCTAAGAGTTGCGGAAATTGGAAGCTCGAGCCACTTTCGGATATATTTTGACGCGATATTATCTAGATTCTCGTTTACCCAGGTTTTACCTATATCAGAAACGGTGAAGTGCCAAGAGATTTTTGAAAGTACATAGCGACTGTACACTAGAATTTTGTTCTTCGGATGTAATGGTAGTTCGTCGATTTCATTCATGGTATTAGTCAGTGTGTCATATAATTCAGATTTGTGATCTTCGTCAGACATATTGAAGTTAAAGTAGCGACCTAAGTATCGAAAGGATTTACCATTCTCAACACGTGGTATAAAACAGCTATTTATAAACAGTTTAGGGAGATATTGAACGGATTTCGTTAGTTCTTTTTTAATTCCAAATGTTGAGCATTTATCTATACGTATAATCATATTGGCCCATTGACACCAGATGGTAAAACGGTTTAGTAGCATTTGATTTTCTTTTTCCTGACCAGTGATAACGGCAGCATCGTCGGCAAATTGGAACCAGTGGATTGGGTTGCATAAAATACCATTCTCGCTTAAATTCCAAATAATAATAATAATAATAACAATAATAATAATAATAATAATAATAATAGTAATAATAATAATAATAATAATAATAATAGTAATAATAATAATAATAATAGTAATAATAATAATAATAATAATATTAGTAAGATGGTCACGTCTCTTTGGGCTCCAAATCAAAACATTGTTATGTTTTTTAATCATCATTGTTTTAAAGGACATTGGTAACAAAAATTAAGTTTGTCTAATATGAAAGAACTCGTAAAATGATAGAGTAACACCTTTTACAACTTTCCCGTATTTTACTTCGTTTTTAAAATATTTCAGTTTGTTTGATATGTAAATAAAGATGGTCTCTGGCATCAGGTGCTGGGAAGAGAATTTTCACTCATTAGAATGTTAGATCCATCTTCAAGTTTGTTCCACAAATATATTTGAAAATGTGCGTATAATAACTCCTCATGATAATGAATGTTATAAACTTAACAATCACTGAGATATAAGACATTTTTTAATGTGTGAAAATTCTCTACCCTGCACCTGACGTCAGAGACCATCTCATTTACATATCAAACAAACTGAAATATTTCAAGAAAAAAGTAAAATACGGAAAAGTTGTAAAAGGTGTTACTCTATCATTTTACGAGTTCTTTCATATTAGACAAACTTAATTTTTGTTGCCAATGTCCTTTAACTCTTTCCTGTCAGGCTGAAAAACATCCAAAATTGAACTACCTCTTTGTTCTATTGATATCTCGGGAAATATCCATAACTGTTGCGAAACCTATACCTTTTCTGAAATCCCAATAAACCGGCTGTTACCAATACTTTTGAATTTTCCGAACAAGATACATTATATTAATATAAATTAGCACTAATTATCATAAATCAGGTTGAAAAACTTCCATTTTTCTAGAAAAGGCCATCTTGCATGCCCGCGTAGCATCATGAAAATTCAAAATGCCACCAATCGCAGAGTTGTTCATGAAATCAAATCAAACTTGGCGTGTGAGTGGATCTCATGTCCCTGACGCTTGTTAATTTTTAATCTTGCGTTACCGTGTGCCGTGTTTTTCGATTGACGACTTCGGGGGTCTTCTATGACCCCTTTTGACTAGGCCGGACAGGAAAGAGTTAAACAAAACAATTTATTTAATGAAAAAATGGGTTAGGGGTGCTTTAAGTTGATATAACTCCAGTTACCTATCGCTTTTGTATAGTGTCTTGCTCCAAGAAGTAATTCAGGTGATCGATACCAAAACGTCACAACGACGGGGTCGAGATCAGCCAACGGCTTCAGGGGATTGTTGAACAATCTGGCAAATCCCATATCAGCTAAACACCAACGAAAAATGACATTATATATTAGTGTTAAAAGGTTACATATTCTCAGAGAAAAGGATGCCCTATTAACTGTGATCTCTTTCTGTGGAAAATAATGCAAAAGACTAAAGTCCTATTACATCGACGCTATGAACAGGCTGGGTTTTTTTCAGTGGTGCTCTCAATACTCGTCATTGATTCTGATCCTCGGCTGCGTCTCGGAATGGAACCAATGGTTCGTATTGAGAATGCCAATGCAAACAGAAAAAATAAAAATAAAAACCTGCTAGAAAAAAAATACAGCTGCTAGACTTGTTGCAGGGGTTAAAAAATCAGAGCATATCTCCCCTGTGCTTCGTAATCTTCACTGGTTGCCGGTGAGATCAAGCATTGTATTTAAGATACTAATAATTACTTTCAAGGCTTTGCATGGTCAGGCGCCCGTTTATTTTACTGATTTGCTAACTAAATATAAACCTACTCGTGCTTTGAGATCATCTGACCGAAATCTGCTACTTGAAACAAAATCCAAAACGGTGACTCATGGAGACAGAACATTCTCGGTTGCCGCACCAAAACTGTGGAATTCATTACCACAGGAAATTAGAAGCATTGATATGTTAAGTAATTTTAAGTCAGCACTTAAGACTTTTCTTTTTTTAAATTAATAGTTTTTTGTTCATAGTGGTAATATATGGTATTAATATATGTAGTAGGCTTAATAAGTTTTATAAGTAAAATTAAGAATATATTGTTGTAAGAGCATTGAGACTATTGTATAATGCTCCAAATATGTCTTTTATTTAAACACAGCTCTCGGGTAAGAAATAATACTTCAATCCTTCTCCAAATGGTATTTGCAATACTGGTGAAGATCTCGAGCAGTCAGTCTACACTCCAGAAAAACTACCTTTCTTTTTTGTGACAACAGATTTGGGTGGATTTGTTATATAACAGATTTGTGATACAAACGGCCGATTTAAAGTGACGGGGGGAGGCGTGGTGGTGGTAAAAAAATGAAAGGGGATGGGAGTTATTCGCATGTGGAAGGAAAAAGCGAATTCTTCACGTATATATATTAAAGAGTTTTACCAATTTTAACTCTTCCTCTTTCAGGTCCTTCACCCATCACAAGAATATTTGCTGGTTTCTAAAAACAAACAAAACAAAAGTTTCTCAGTCGTTCCCTAACGAAAATTCCACATGATTTCACATGTTAAAATTCCACATGATTTCACATGTTAAAATTCCACATGATTTCACATGTTAATATTCCACATGATGTGATTGTTTCACATGTTCCAAAATCATGGAATCACGTGTGAACATTTCTACCTTTTCTCAACGTTTTCACATGTGAATACATGTGAATGTATTTGGCATGCTACTATTCATGTGTGATCACATGTGAAATATTTTCACATGGGTTTCACATGTGATCAAATGTGAAATCTTCTCACATGTTAGGGTTTCACATGTGATCACATGTGAAACCTAACGATGAAGGCTATTTCAGATACGGTAGAGCACCTAGTCACCAGGAATTTGGTGATTGTTTATATAACATATATGCTTCGTTCTATCCCGCTTTAAATTTCTGTTTCGATTCAGTAATAACCCCAACCCTGCTTTTAACAACCCTGCTTTTCTGAATCGAAACAGAAATTTAAAGCGGGGTTTTTAAAGAACGAAGCATATATGTTATATAAACAATCACCAAAGTCCTGGTGACTAGGTGCTCTAGAGTATCTGAAATAGCCTCCACCGTTAGATTTCACATGTGATCACGTGTGATCCCACGTGTGAAATCATGTGGAATTTTCGTAAGGGTATAGTTGATAAGTTAACATTGTAACCATACCAGATCCCTGTGAAGAATCCAGTTTGAATGAAGGTAGTGAATCCCATCCAGTATTTGGTAGAGTAAAGACTTTATCGTGGTTCTTGCGACAGGGCATGGTTTCTTCTGAGCTTTGTAGCCACGGTGGTATTTAATGATGTGCTAGAATGTAAAACCAGAAATATACATATTAAAAGCATACAAACAACACAACACACAACACAACACAACACAGCACAGCACAGCACAGCACAGCACAGCACAGCGCAGCACAGCACAGCACAGTACAGTACAGTTACAAATACTAAAACTAATTTTGCAGGAATATTATTTATAGGATCAAAAGACTATAAAAAATACACGCCCATGAACTGCTCATGTCGACCCAAGGAAATAATAAAAGCTTACCCATAAATCATGTTCAGCGTAATCGAAAAGTAGCCACACCTTTCGGTCTGCATGAGACAAAAAAACCTTTTGCAGTGAGATGACGTTAGGATGACGAAGCTCCCTGAGCAACTAAAAAATATAAATAGATAGATAGATAGAATAACTTTATTTAACCACGCTGACCCCGTCAATCGAAGCTGATTTCCACAGGGGGCGTGTAACAAATAGGAATATATACAATAGTTAATGTTATTTACAAAATATGAGGCACAGTTATAGTGTCCAACAAGCAACATAGCAATATTCAAAGTATTTACAAAATATGAGATATAGTGTCTAATAAGTAATACAATTTATGAATAAGTAACTATTTACAGTGTTTGTACACTGTAAATAGTTGTCACGATTGAAAAATGTGAGTAGCAATTTTCTTTTTAAAACAAGAAAAGGATTTACTCTCCCTGATTTCGTTTGGAATAGAGTTCCATAGGTGAGCACCGTCATACATAAAACTGTTTTTCATATTGTTGGTACGTGGTTGTGGTAAACAAAGACAACTTGAAATGTCTCGAAGTTGATAGTTTGTCATCTCACTTTTATAAGTAAAAAGGTCAGTGAGTGACTCGGGACCCATTTTGTTTAAAATTTTAAACTAAATAAATAAATAAAACAAACATAGTAAGGTTTGACTTTTGGGGTACACCACGTTTATATTTCTTGCTGAGCTTTCGACCTGTTGACTCAGGTCTTCTTCAGAGCAAATGCCAAGTTGGCTCACGTCATATAAATATTTTTTTTATATTTAATCAAATTTCAAATTAACATTATATTGAGAACATTATATAATGAAAATTTGTGGACAGTTTAAAATAGAATTCAAGATTCCATAGCATAAACCGCCAGTAGAATTAACTAGCAATATTTACAAAACGAAGAATGAATAACAATTATTATATTTAGCGTTTGAATCATTTGAAAATTTAACATAATAGTAGTCAATTAGTTTGTTACGAAAAGTAGATAAAAGCTGGTATTCTCTAATACATAACGGTAAAGAATTCCATAAACGACAGACACGTATTAAAGTAAGAGTTTTTAAAGGACTCAGTCCTACAGAAATGAATCTTCAGAGTAAGATGGTCAGTATTTCTAAGAGGCTTAGTACATGAGTGAAAAGAAACATATTGAGAAATATCAATCCTGCACAGACTCCTGAAACACTTAAAGAAAAAATGTCACTAATTTCTCTACGATAAGCCAACGGAAGTACAACTCATTTCCAACAATAAATCTAGTTGCTCTACAGTACACTGAATTTGTTCTAGAGATAGGCCGACGGTATTATGTTAGAAAATGGGATTCACTTGACACGAGTAATAAAAAATAAAGATTTCCATTTTAAGGACATTAGCGATAGTGAAGCTGATGAGCGAGTGGGTAAATCCAGAATTATCTTAGCAGCTTTATTTTGAAGAACTTGAAGTTGATCCATTAGAGACAAGTTATTCTTATCACCCCAAACAAAGTCAGCATGGATCGCTTTGATTGCGCGATCACAAACATGTGGAATATCAAAGTTTCCCAAATGTGGCAGGCAAAATAGCCACTGCTAAATAGCCTCTCAGATGGGACTGAAGTTGGCGGAGCTGAATCCAGCGGGTCAGAGTTCTTGTTAGGTTTTAACCCTACACCTCGATAAAGCGCGTATTCTTGAATGATTGTAGTATTTGGTGCTGCATGCGCATTGTCGATTTTATCAAACTTCCTCAGATTATAACTTCATTATTCTAAAATTTGACATTTTTATCTTTATAAGGAAACGTATAGACAAAAAACAAAAATCTCCTGGAAAAAGCAATTAAATTTTGGGCTCCTATCAAAAATTCAAAGTTGATAACCCGTTGAAGGTCTGAGAAAAGTTTGGTGCTTTTATCCGACCACTAACGATGGTATCGTTAAGCCACCTGACTATTAGTCGTAATTATTAGTTAAGTCGTAATTATTCACGATAACATACAGCGATCTCTCGGCAAGCTGACATAGAGATTCCTGTTCCTTCTATCAACTTCAATGCATATTCCCTCTTCTCGGTTCTAAAATAAAAAAAGCAAGAAAACGGGTGATTCATTTATAACCAGTACCCCCACCCCACCCCTAGAGTTTCTTTCCCCATCCATGGTCCCCAGACCACGTGACATGTATTGTCTGTCGTTAACAAATCCCAAGGCCGGTTCGTTGTACGTAGATTTTGAACATTATCTCGGCCAATATTTAGTCGATTTCAATTGTGAAAACAGTTTTGGAATTACCGAGTCTAAATTACATAACACGCATACTGTATATACCTATTATAATAATATTATGCAAACATGTATACCCTTCGTAAAAACCTCTTTATGTAGTTCGTCAGATCACCACTCACCAATGGCCGGCATTCACAACATTGTCCAAATGTTGTCCGATTCAAACAGATCATCTAAAATGACTTTTTACTTATAAGGAATGGTCATTTACCTTATAAGGCATTGGTCATACTATGAGCTCCACTCAAATATATATATATATATATAGGGATCCATTTCTCACTAAAGGTTTGTATATATATATATATATATGAAGGGATTATATTTTTGAATGAAGATTACTTTATATCTTTGTACATTTTAAAGTGCCTGTAACGTCAAAACATTTTATTGTCTTATTTGCAAGAACTTTTAAAATGAAATCACACGTTGTGTACTCGTATAAGTGTCAATGCTGTGTGATGCATTGTATGTTGGCCACACACGCCGACACATCCACACGCGTATTTCGGACCACATGGGGGTTTCAGCTATGACTGGGAAAGAACGCTTCGTGACAGCAACATCTATGTCCAGTGTTCTCTCTCACAAGCATTCTACTGGTCATCGTTTTTTCAGACTTTAAAATTCTAACCTCTCCTTATAAATTTGAACTACTGAGGGAAAGTCTTATGATTTCAAAACTTAAGCCAAGTCTCAATGCCAACATAAGTTCTGTCTCTATTCTAACTTTGTTTAATCCCACTTAACCCTGACCTAAGTTTCATTAACTTGACCAACATTTGAATTTAATCTACAGTATATATTTGACCGTTGTAATTGTTTTTTAAAGTTTTAAAGTTTTGTAACCTAATACTGAATGAACTGTGTATAAATGTATACCTACTCGTATCAAATAATTTAAATCTCTCTGAAGATGTTGCATGTCACAATGAAACGTTAGCTAATAAATTTCAAATTTTTGTCTTGTCTTGTCTAACAGTCATTTGCTGGGCTTTAATCTTTATTTTTAAATTACGGTTCCCGCCTCGTGTTTCAATTGCCACAATTAAGCAACTTCTTTTGAAGATTTTTGCTTCTTCGCTTTGTTTTTTAAATATTTCAGTTTCTATCACACATGCATAATGACATACCAGAGAAGTTTGTGTATCACTTTCATTCTCAAACAAAATCCCTTGATGCAAATATATCGAAAATTAAGTTTATCTTATTTGAAAAAACTCTTAAAATAATGAGCAATAACAACATCTTCCATATTTCAATGAGCTCTTGAGATATTTAGACTTATGTGATATTTGAATGAGCTGATCTATGACGTAGCAAGGTGTACGCACAACATATATGTAATATGTAGATAATGTATATCTTTCCAATATTATTAAACGAAATCACTCAGAACTTTGTAATTGCTACAGCTCGTGAAACAAAACATTAAAGACAAGCTTCAAGTGATTTCGTATTTTCGTTCAATAATCTTTAAGATATACAGGATTTTCCAATGTTGTGCACAACTTGCGACGTCATAGATTATCTCATTTGAATATCACCTAAGTCTACATATCTCAAGAAGTAAGTTTTTGGTGGAAAAGCTCAAGGGTGGAAAACAAATCCGCAATACTTCATGTTCAATGTTTATATAATGTAATGTAAACAAACGATGTAAACAGAAACGTGGACATGCGCAGAACAGACTGGACGGCGCTTTAATTTTTATTCTGAATTTTTAAAAGTTCATAATATGCACTATCAGTCATGAACTCATGTTACTTTACTTAATAGGTAGAACCTAATATAAAGCAAATATCTTTTTTACTTACGAGTTTTTCTCTCCATTCTTTTCCACCTTCATTCGTGCTTTATACACATGGCCATAAGTTCCTCGACCAATCTTACAACCTTCATATTCAAACATCTCCTCTACTTTTTCTCTCTCTTCGCTCATTTGACGCTTATACTCATAATCCATTTTCCTAATAGTCGTTTGAATTGAAAATAATAGTAGAAATGAAGAATATTCAAAAGACACATTCGTCTTTGTAACTTTTTATGTCTTGCTTCCAGAGCCTGCATTCCTTTTTGGGCAGCGCCAAGTGAAATTCGATACATAAGTACGTCATGTTAGGTTACATATAGAGGCTTGAGTGTATATGTGCTTGCAGCATGCATTTTTAAATAGTATATATTGCGATACGATATTGAAACCAAAGCAAGTTATCTGTCTCGAATGTACTCATTTAAAGAAGGATGTGCTTTGTACTCTAATCTTTTCAGTGGTTCTGGAAAGTCTTTGATTTTTCATCTTCCTGGTAAAATATTTTGATGGTTTTTTCATCTTCTTCCTGGTAGCTCTTGGTGGTTCATGGGTGGTAGTTTACGGTAATTTATGGTGGTTCGTGGTGGTTTACGGTGGGTTGTGGAGGTTTACGGTGGTTTTACGGTGGTTCATGGTGGTTTGTGGTGGTTCTGTGGTAGTTTACGGTGGTTCTGTGGCAGCTAGTCTATGGTGGTTCGTGGTGGTTTACGGTGATTTGTGGTGTTTCATGGTGGTTTACGGTACTTACCACTCGTCCATTTGACATGCAGTAGGCCGTAGGATGAAAATCGAAAATATGCTTATAAAACAGAATCCGTTGCACCCTTCGTCGAACTAAGTAATTTTTGCTTAAATCCAAAGATAAAAACTTACTTTATCAGAGTCCACTGCTCCCCAAACGATAAAGTTGCACAAATTGAAATAAAAAACAATTTTTAGTAATTCTTGAACCCATTACTGATTGAACATTTTAAATAGATAATTTTGAATATTTTAAATAGCTGATGAATATTATTTATTTTGTTTTATTTTACAACCATTCTACTTAGTTATTAAACTCACAATACTTACACCCAAGAATACCTATTTGAGCAAAGTTTTGAATTGCCCATAAATTAAATGGTTAACCATGTTAGAATATAGCCTCCTTCGCAGGCATCACCGCGCTCCAAATATTTGGATGTAAAAACTGCTTTGATTTCCATCTTATGTATATTTTCCCCTCACCACCTCCCCCTGAATGAATGAATGAATGAGTGATTTGATTGTTGCGTAAGTAGTCACGTGAACGGTCGTCGGGCCAGGGGTGCCGGAGCCATGGGGGCAGCTGCCCTTTGTTTACAGGGGCACGCGGGGGTAGCCGTATGCCCTTTCCATTACAATATCTAATACTTCGTTTTTAATTTATTTTATCACTCTAAGTTAAAAGTTATACTGCCCAAATTCGGAAAGAAAAAACATTTAAATTTACGAGCGAGATGCGTAGAGGAAAATGATTAATTATATCGGTTACCACTATTTTGTTGCTCACACTTTCACATGTTGCAATACCATGAGAAGTGCGATCTTTGGGAAGTGCGCTCGAGAGGCCTTTCTCCACATTATAGTTAGATGCGATGTCTGCCTGTTGGTGTTAAGTGAAAGCGGCGAATTTTATATGTATATGGATAAATCACTGACTGTTCTGACCGGTCTCAATAGATTAAAGGTTAGAGCGCCGAAACGTTGATTCGGAGACCAGGGTTCGATAACCGGTTGGGGCAGTCACTTTTTCCATATATATATTTGACTAGTTTAATATTAGTGGTGCCATAATGCCATATGGCCGAGAGAGGGTGTTATTGGGCCTAAAACGTTGGTGTATTGCCGAAATAGTGTGTATGGGTCTAATGTTTTGAGAAACATTACAACTCCTCCCTCCGTACACCAACTTTTTAGAGTATTCAATTTGTATTTCTACACAGCACTCCTTTACTTAAATTCGCAGCTTCATACCCCAAGAGCATTCTTTAGAACTGGACTGAAAGTATACCTTATTCTGCCAGTTAAAAACGACTAATATACATCAGCTCTTGGACGAGGGAAACAAATTTGTAGCACACCATCAGAATTTTTCTAGTGATGTATTTCTGTTATTCTAAAGCATGTCACAATTCTTGTTTATAATTTTCTTATCTCAGGTATAAGTGTTGATAGCAAAGTGCTGATAACTGTTTTAATTACATTCACGTCATTTCATGGTATAACATTATTTTTTACTTAAAAGATTTTACTTTTATTTCAGGAATCAGATATCACGAAAACTAAGTTAAAGTGCCCATAACCTCAAAATGTTTTATTGTCTTGTTTGGAAGAACTTTTAAAATGATAAAGTAACTTCTTTTGAAGAGTTTCGTTTCTTTGCTTTCTTTTTGAGATATATCAGTTTGTTTGATATGCAAATGTCTGGAATTTCGTCACACATGCCTAATGACTTATTGGAGAAATGTGTATATCTCTTTCATTCTCGAACAAAATCCTCTAAAATCAAGAAGTTTGGTGTTGTGGGAGAAACGCACACACGTGTTATTCACACTTTAGTGTTTTTATTTCATGAACGCAATAACTCATTATGCATGTTGACGAAATTCCAATTTGCATATCAAACAAACTGATATATCTCACAAAGAAAGCGAAGAAGTGAAAATCTTCAAAATAAGTTACTTTATCATTTTAAAAGTTCTTCCAAATAAGACAATAAAAAATGTTGAGGTTAGGGGCACTTTAATAATTACACTATAAAAGGTTTTTCTTCCACTCTCTCTCTATGTTTATATTATTTACACCTCGCCACGTTAGCCTATGTTAGTAGGAGTGAATCCAACATTTGGGGAGGTTCGTATCAAGTCATGGCTCTCTCACTCCCCAAACTTATTGCACCACTGATTTTAAACTAGCTATAAAAAATAATTGGAACTATAAATGTCATTGTAAAAGATGCTGGCCACTACGCCAAACTCGAAAACTCGCCAGAATTTTGCAAACCTTGCCAGTTTAATCACATAAGCTTCATACTGATCAACATGAGTGATATATAAGTGATGTGCTTGTGCATTGTATATAGAAATACAAATAGATAAATGTTTCAAGTGAGAAACCAAGTTTTACTTCCATTTCCGAGATATCACGAAAAATAAGTATATATAATTACAAAAGTAGAGTGCTACGTAGACAGTGTTTTGGATATATAGCAAAGTGAAAAGGTGGTAAACTGCTAAGATTTTTAGTAACGAAATACTGACGTTTCGAGCGGAGCCCTTCGTCAGATATAAGTATAGATAGCAAAGTGCTGATAACTGTTTTAATTACATTGACGTCATGAGTTAATGGTATAATTTTTTTTACTTTCATTTTAGATATCACGAAAAGTAAGTTTTTATAATTATAGATTAGGTTTTTCTTGCACCTTCTCTATGTTTATAGTATTTACACCTCGCCACGTTAGCCTATGTTAGTAGGAGTGCATCCAACGCTTGGGGAGGTTCGTATAAGGCCAAGAGTTTTCGATTTTTATGAATTAAAGTAAAATAACGAATTGTCTACAGAACTTTTTATTGAAAGTGCCCGAATTTTTCGGCAAGATTTACTACCCTTGACCCGCCTTGATCCTACGCCATGAGCTGATTAGCACGATCCATATACACTCTGAGCATGACGCATTTCAGCAGACAACTTATCAAGTCCCTCTACCACTGCTTTTTAATTTACATATTTTTTTACTCTTCTTGTTTTTAAATTCTGACTTTAAGTTTCCCACAGTTCGTGTAAGAACTTTCCAATATTACCATTAACCATGGCAATGCGTTTTTCAAAGGAGAATTTATATTACTTGTTTTATTTGTTACACAAAATTTCTCCAACTAAGTGGAATTTAACTAATTTTAGCAACATGTCAAATCATATCTAAAGAAATGTGCTAGCTTATAAAATCTCGGTAATTCTGCTTGTCCATTTAGAAGTGAGAAGTTGGCAATCGACTAGTGCTGCAGAAGCAAGATAAAGAAGATCCATTACTGAAAAATGTTTTCAAAGTATATGTTCATGTATACAATCATTGCAACCGTTCAGCACGCGCTTAAATGTATTTGATGCTGAAGTTTTTACTAAAGATTTTCTTATGAATTTTCTACAGTTTACTCTCTTCTTCGAGCGACTACTCTCGTAAGCGACCATCTTCCTTAAGCGACCATCTTCCTTAAACGACCCCCTTTACAAATTACCTTTTTATTTCTCAGTCAAACTATTTATAAAATCTCTCGTAAGCGATCACTTTCGTAAAAAAGTCAGACTGCAACCATCTTTGCATGTGGTTGGATTTTAGACTTTTCTAGTTATTTTTCTTCTCTCGTTATTAAACGACTATTCCCCTGAGACTATGAATACGGTATTGTTTAGGTTAAAGCGGTACCTATGCAATGAAACATTCAGTTGTGAAAGAACCCTTGACACATTCTAAAAACATTTCAAAAAATGAACTCAAACAAGATTGAACATATTGAAAGACAAATGAGTGAGTTTTTTTATACGAAAAGAGACTTATAACTCTTTGCGGCTTCGGGGCGTTTTTGAGACCTCGGGAAATATTTCTCCATTCGGACCTTCCAGCCGGTAAATAACATAATATATCTTACGAAATTTAGCAATATGCAAATAATATCAAAAATATATGCTCGGTCATAAAATCTAAGCAATTGGCAAAAATCTCAGTATAATTGGCGAAAAATAATATCCATTATTCTGAATTTGGTATGTTTTCAAAGTATACTATGTTGAAGTTCATACCTAGATTTTGAACGTAATCTCGGCCAATATTTACTCGCTTTTTCTGAAAACAGATTTCTAATTACCGCCGTGTTTAAATACATAACATATACGTGTCTATTATATTACGAGAACATGCATACCCTTCGTAAAAACCGTTTATGCATACTAAGAAATTAGTCGGCAATAAGGCTGCCCGCTGCCGCTTCGTCGTATATTATTTTGAACGTTATCTCGATCAATATATTTAACCGTTTTCAATTCTGAAAACAGATTTGGAATTAGCGAGTCTAAATACATAACACACGTAGCTATTATATTACGCAAACGTATATACCCTTCCTAAAAACCTCTTTATTTAGTTCGTCATATCGCAAATCGCCGTTAGCGTTTCTGCCCACTATATTGTCCGATTCAAATGGATCACCCAAAACGACTTTTTACTTCCTTATAAGGAGTTGGTCCTACCATGCTCCGCTGAAATAAATATATAAATAAATATATAAATATATAACTAGTGACTAGTGACTAGGCTCTCGGCAACGGCTTCCGTAGCTCAGTGGTCAGAGCACTGCACTAGCAATCGCAGGGTCGCGGGTTCAATTCCTACCGGAAGGCCGCTAAGTTGCATTTTTCGCAACTGGTCCCGGTTTGGTCTTAAAATGTATGTATTCCAACACTCGAAATTTTCCTTCACCATAAATCCTTTCAACATGTAGTTTGATCGAGTGAAATGCCAAATATTACCTATATATATATATATACATATACACACATATATATACATAATACATAATATATATATATATACATATACATGTATACATACATATATATACATATACTAAAACGAATGTGATGTTGTTCACGGAACGTTGAAAGTGCTCAATACCATAAAGGTATAGAGCGAATATATAGTGAAAGTGGTCTTACCTCAAAATGATAAAAGCCGCAACTGTCAGTTTCACGCAAGGCGATCTTCAGGCGAATGAAAAATTTCGATATTGATGGCCGCTTATAAGTAGCATATATACATATACATATATTCCAGCCGGAAGGCCTTGAAGTTGCATTTTCCCAACTGATCCCGGTTTGCTCTTAAAATGTATGTATTCCATCACTCGAAATTTTCCTTCACCATAAATCCTTTCAACATGTAGTTTCATCGAGTGAAATGCCAAATATTACCTACATATATATACATATATACATATATATATATATAAAATTATATATATTTATATATATATATAATTATATATATATATATATAAAATGAAGCGAATGGTTTGCAATCGTCTAAGAGTGCTCAATACCTTGAGTGGTAGAGCGAATTGTATAACTTATGAACTTAAAATATTGTTTGCTACTCCGAGTTTCACGCAAGTGCGATCATCGCACTTGCGTGAAACTCGGAGTAGCAAACAATATTTTAAGTTCATAAGTTATATATATATATATATATATATATATATATATATATATATATATATATATATATATATATATATATATATATATATATATATATATATATATATATATATATATATATATATATATATATATATAACAAACCTTTCGTGAGAAATGCACCCCTTGTCGGCCACTCCTGCATGTATGCTAGCTTTGTCTTGTTTAAGTCGGTAGAGTTGCCTTCTTCTGTTGACATGACGTGCCCCAAATATACGCTATACTTTCCTCTGGAACAAGTTGCATTTGTGAGGTTTTAGCTTCAACTCAGTTTCTGCAAGATGCACAAATACCTCTTCTAACATCTCCAGGCCTTCTTGAAAGGTTGCTCCAAAAACAATCACGCGTCATCTAGGTAGATCAGGCATGTCTTGCAGTGTAAGCCACGTAAGACTATAGTTCCATAAGCCGTTCAAACGTTCCTTGCGCATTGCAAAGCACAAATGGCATTACTTTCTACTCAAATGAACTAAGAGTCCATGTTGAGTCCTGAAAGCGGATTTATGCTTCGTTTCCTTGTCCAAGACCGTTTTCCAGTAGCCCGACGCTAATTCCAGTGTAGAGAATTCAGTTGACGATAATCCACGCAGAACCGTTGTGCCCCATCCTTCTTTTTTACCAGTATACCTGCACCGGTGACGCCCATGGACGGTTCGATTCTTCCACTACCCCTCACTCCATTAGATCATTAAGCTGCTGTTTAATTTCTTCCTGCTTCCAAGGCGAAGTACGTCGAGGTTGTTGTTGTCAGGTTTATCCGACGTCGTTTATCGGATCGAAAAGAGTAGTCGTGTCAAACCAAAAGTGGTGCACGCGGACAGACTTCGGCCTTATCTGGGTCCTCCACTAGGAAATTGTCTTCCAGATGAGAAAGAAAAGAGACGGCGCGGACTGACATCCCCAGTAGCCAAACAGATGAAGATACGGGAATGGCTTCAGCCCTTCACCGATGACAAATGTTTATAGAGATGAATCTGATGCGAGAGTGGCACTTCCTGATTCCGTCACGGACGAAACCGATCCTAGTTCCAATCTACCAGTGCAAATGTCAAAACCACCCGACCGTTACGGTTGGATATAAATGTAACAATTCATGTTAGTCAGCTTGACACTTTAGTTCAGTTGTTGGAAAAATATCTCATTTTTATCGCACTGTGTCAGTGCTTGTTAAGAAGGAGAGCAGTACAACGTTGTATTGACGGTCGCTTGCTAGAACCAAGCTGGTCCAATTTTCGATGTTTTTCAGCCGGACAGGAATGAGTTAACTTGAATGTCAAACTACACATAACTTTGTGAATACGTTATTGTTTATAGGTCAGTAAGCTTTGTTAACGTTTTATAAGAAACAGTTTGTAGCCAAGAAACATGATAAATGAAATTAATGAATACAGCTGTACTGAAATTCATTTTTCTTAAGTTACAATGTCCCAGATGACAATATCTATCATATTTAAATTTTCAAAATATTTCATCGTTGAAAACTATAGATATATTGTTCCTTAATCATATCATCTTGTTACTATTTTATGAAATAGTTTAGTTCTCCAATAGCTCTTCTTCAGGTCTAAATAATGATTATTTATCTCATATTGTTTATCACTTTTTACAATACCATTATTTTATTTCTAAGGCCCCCCAGCCCCCGCTATCCCTGAATTCGCTGTCCTGTGTAAAGTTTAAATTTTCTCTATTTCAGAGTCAATATGCAGGGCTTTTTCGTGGTTGCTTTGGTTTCATTGATGTCTGTTCAAAGCATTAGTGCTTACTATATTCGTCGTGCTGAAGACAACCTTCGTGCTGACGACAACCTTCGTGCTGACGACAACCTTCGTGCTGACGAAAACCTTCGTGCTGAAGACAACCTAAGTGCTGATGACAACCTTCGTGCTGACGACAACCTTTGTGCTGACGACAACCTTCGTGCTGACGACAACCTTCGTGCTGACGACAACCTTCGTGCTGACGAAAACCTTCGTGCTGAAGACAACCTTCGTGCTGATGACAACCTTCGTGCTGACGACAACCTTTGTGCTGACGACAACCTTCGTGCTGACGACAACCTTCGTGCTGACGAAAACCTTCGTGCTGAAGACAACCTAAGTGCTGATGACAACCTTCGTGCTGACGACAACCTTTGTGCTGACGAAAACCTTCGTGCTGACGACAACCTAAGTGCTGATGACAACCTTCGTGCTGACGACAACCTTTGTGCTGACGACAACCTTCGTGCTGACGACAACCTTCGTGCTGACGACAACCTTCGTGCTGAAGACAACCTTCGTGCTGAAGACAACCTAAGTGCTGAAGACAACCTAAGTGCTGATGACAACCTTCGTGCTGACGACAACCTAAGTGCTGATGACAACCTTTGTGCTGATGACAACCTAAGTGCTGAAGACAACCTTTGTGCTGATGACAACCTAAGTGCTGATGACAACCTTCGTGCTAATGACAACCTAAGTGCTGATGACAACCTTTGTGCTGATGACAACCTAAGTGCTGAAGACAACCTTTGTGCTGATGACAACCTAAGTGCTGAAGACAACCTAAGTGATGACAACCTAAGTGCTGAAGACAACCTTCGTGCTGATGACAACCTTCGTGCTGACGACAACCTAAGTGCTGATGACAACCTTTGTGCTGATGACAACCTAAGTGCTGAAGACAACCTTTGTGCTGATGACAACCTAAGTGCTGATGACAACCTTCGTGCTAATGACAACCTAAGTGCTGATGACAACCTTTGTGCTGATGACAACCTAAGTGCTGAAGACAACCTTTGTGCTGATGACAACCTAAGTGCTGAAGACAACCTAAGTGATGACAACCTAAGTGCTGACGACAACCTTCGTTCTGATGACAACCTTCGTGCTGATGACAACCTTACTACTACTACTACTACTAAAGCATTTATTTTAACACGATAAGATTACAGCTGAACTGATGTGGTCGTGTATTTACAATAATAATTTAAGCTATATTATAATAAAAACTTATTACACAGTCCCAGTCAATAATTACCTAAATTTAAATTTATCTGTCTTTAGAATCTTTTTAAAACTAGCCATGTTATTTGAAGCCCTTTGCTCATTCGTTAAAGAGTTCCACAGACTAGCTGCTTTATAAGATATTGAATTCCTAACATAATTAGATTTAGGCACAGGTAAGGCTAAACTTAACTTCCTTCTAAAATCATATGTGTAATTACTTTTTCGAACAATAGATTGTAATTGTTCTGGAACATCACCATAGTAACACTTATATGCAAAGCATAACAAACGTTTTGAGTTCATTTCTCTGATAGTGTTCCAATTAGCCTTCACCAACACTTGATCGCTGGGAGTACTCCAGTCCAGTTTGTAGATGATCTTTGCAGCTCGAACATGAATTCTTTCTATTTCATCCATGAGGGTCTTGCCACACGAGCTCCAAATCATTAGTCCGTAGGTTACGGATGGAAGTATAACCTTGAAGTAAAAATCCTCTCTGCCTTTTTTCGGTAAGAAGTATAATGATTTTAACAAATTCAACTTCTGAGTAAATGCTTTAATGACTTCAGAAACATGATAGTTCTAATTTAATTGATAATCAATCTCCAATCCCAAACATCTAGAAACCAGCACATGTTTAATACTATTGTTTCCAAGTCTGATGTCCTGGAGTGGACCAATAAATTTCCCTCGACCTAAAAGCATGTACTCAGTCTTACCCGGGTGAGGAGACAGTCCATTTAGACAGCACCATTCATATAACCTCTTTAGAGTTTTATTCAGCATATTGGCAACTTCATCGTAAGTCTTAGCTACTACGTACAATGTTGTGTCATCCGCATACATCTCAATATCCTCATCTTCCTCATCTACAACGTCCGGTAAGTCGTTACAGAATATTGAAAAAAGTATGGGACCAAGAACTGATCCTTGAGGTACTCCAAACCTAACCGGCATAGATTCTGATTTGAAACCGTTTACAACGGTTGCTTGATGGCGATCAGTGAGGTAATCTCTTATCCAGCACCATAGGTCACCTCCAATTCCCAAACCTTGAAGTTTTGTAGAGCAGAATATCGTGAGGTAGAGAGTCGAAAGCTTTACGGAAATCAATAAAGACAACACCGACGACTAACTTTCGATCCAGTGCACTCCTCCAATCTTCGGTCATCTTAGTTAAGAGTAGCTGCGTAGAATGTCCCTTCTTATAGGCCCACTGGTGGTTATTTCTTAAATTATGGTGCTCAACATGGTTTGTGATGGTAGAAACAGCCTGAGTTTCCATGAGTTTACCAGGGACACATAATAAAGAAATTGGGCGATAATTTTGCTTATCGGTTTCATCATCCTTCTTGAACAAGGCAGAAACTCTTGCAAACTTCCATGTGCTTGGGACAGTATTGCACGACGCACTCATTGAATATAGAGAAAACAACGATGGAATTAAAGCATGACCAGCACTTTTAAGTAATCTTGGTGCGACGTTATCCGGTCCACAAGTTTTGTTGTTCTTTAGTTTCATTAAACCTTGCATAATCGAATCATAAGTAAGGTCAATGTTCATTACTGTTGGTGTAACACGAGTAATGTGGAAAAAAGGATTTTCCAGACTTTGACCCGAATTTAATTCACTAGCTAATTTCTCTCCAATAGTAGAGAAATGTTCATTAAGGATTTCTGCTTTCCGCGAGTCAGATGTTTCGATGATTTGGTCGTTTCCCCTTATACCTAAAATTGGCTGGACAGTTCGACTACCTGAAGCATTTTTCACAAGTCTCCAATAGGATCTGCAATCTTTAACATCATCAAACAAGTTAGTATAATATTCACTTTTCGATAGCCTGACCTCCTGAGTTACTCTGTTCCTAAGGCAACGATACTCAGACCACAGTTCCTGGCTATTTGATTTCTTAGCCTTCAAAAACGTTTTCAGACGTAAGTTCATCAGATGTCGAATCTGGGGAGTAATCCAAGGTAATGACTGTTGCCTAATTTTAACTTGCCTATAGGGAGCGTGTCTATCACACATTTCATTAAACAGGTATGACCAGGCCCAGTAGCTGTCATCAGGATCGTCAAAGACAGAGATGACAGACCACGGTGCTTCCTCAACATCCTTTCTAAACGCTTCTTTGTCAAATCGTTTATAAGATCTAGCTGTAACCACTTTCGGTGGTGGTCGTTTAATCTTGTTCTTTACCGATGCATACACCAACAAATGGTCTGAAATCCCCAGCTCAAGCGTTTTCGTGCATTTGATGGTATTTGGATTACTGGCGATGACCAAGTCGATTAAAGTGGATGTCTCGCTAGTGATCCTTGTTGGTTGATCATTGACTACTGAGTATTCAAAATGCTGAAGTATATTATGAAGACGTTTGCCCATTGCTGATGTAATTTCTCCTCCATTCTTTGTAAAATCTGCATTCAAGTCTCCGATCACTATGACATTTCTATACTTCAGCCAGACTTTCTCCAACGTGATGTAAAATCTTTGAAAGAATTCAAAGTCAGAGGGTGGTCTATAAATAGTACCTACAATGAATGCAGTTGATTCAAACATGATCTTAAGCCATATGCCTTCAATATCCGTCGATTCAAATGATTTAAGCCGCGTGAAACAGAGATGGTTGGCAATATACACCAGACATCCTTCGTGCTAAAGACAACCTTCATGCTGATGACAACCTTCGTGTTAATGACAACCTAAGTGCTGATGACAACCTTCGTGCTGAAGATAACCTTCGTGCTGAAGACAACCTAAGTGCTGAAGACAACCTTCGTGCTGATGACAACCTAAGTGCTGAAGACAACCTAAGTGATGACAACCTTCGTACTGACAACAACCTTCGTTCTGATGACAACCTTCGTGCTGACGACAACCTTCGTGCTGATGACAACCTAAGTGCTGAAGACAACCTAAGTGCTGAAGACAACCTAAGTGCTGGAGACAACCTAAGTGCTGAAGACAACCTAAGTGCTGAAGACAACCTAGCTAAGTGCTGAAGACAACCTAAGTGCTGAAGACAACCTAAGTGCTGAAGACAACCTAAGTGCTGAAGACAACCTATATGCAATTCACCTTCGATTTTTACCTGCCCTTACAGGACAGTCTGCATTCAGTCAGGAAGAACGAGACCTTATTGCCTTACCAGTTCGCCTTGGTGGTCTTGGAATCAGTAATCCTGTGAGACAGTCAACGTTTCAATTCAACTCCTCCATGAAAATAACAGCTCCTCTTGTAGCTCTTATCCTCCAACAGTCGATGTCTTGTCCTACAAGTGTCAAAGACACACAAGCCAAAGCGAAATCGGAAACATATACCATCCGTCGAAAGCAGGAGTTGGAGACAGCAACGGATCTTTTAGATAAATTGTCCGACAACGTACCGAGAGCCCTCAAGGTGTCCAGTGAAAAGGCAGCTTCGACTTGGTTATCCACTTTACCCATTGCCGAGCATAGATTTGCACTACACAAAGGTGCTTTCCGCGATGCCCTTTGTCTTAGATATGGTTGGCGCTCTGCAAATCTTCCATCCAACTGTGTCTGTGGAAAATTTTCTGTGGAGCATGCATTGAGCTGTCCGCGTGGTGGATATCCCTCTATCCGACACAATGAACTCCGTAATATCACAGCCGATTTCCTGACCGAAGTATGTAGTGCAGTTGAAATTGAACCATCCTTGCGCCAATCACCAACGAACGACTAACTCATAAGACTGCCAATCACCAAGATGGAGCCAGATTAGATGTTGTGGCTGAAAATTTTTAGGGTCGTGATAGGCAACGTGCATTTTTTGATGTACGGAGTTTTTAACCCTTTCGCACCGAGCAATCGCAATGCCTCAATTAGCCAATTCCACCATCGACATGAGCAAGAAAAGAAGCGGGCTTATGATGAAAGAATACGAGAAGTGGAACACGGAACCTTCTCTCCCTTGGTCTTCTCCACCTCAGGAGGCATGGGACCAATTGCCGCCGTGGTATATCGTGTATCGCAGAATTGCAGCCTTAATGTCGGAGAAACGTAATCAACCATATAGTCTGACTCTATTCTGGCTCAGATGCAAGATAAGTTTTTCTCTGCTTCGTTCATCTATAATGTGTCTTAGAGGTGCTCGTTCCTCACTCTGCCGACCAGATGTCTCATCGTTGATAAGTGAGGCTATTGACCTAACTAGTGCTGAGCCTGAGAGACGAATTCCAGCTATAGGTTAAACAGCAAGATAAACTTATTTTTAACATTTTATCTAAAATTTAATCATGAACGAACTCCAGACTACAATTTTAAAATATTTTAAATAACTATTTGTAGATAATTTTAATAAAGTTGTTATGTTAAATGCCAAAAAAATAAAATTAAATATAGAGTATTATAAGACAACCTAAGTGCTGAAGACAACCTTCGTGCTAATGACAACCTAAGTGCTAATGACAACCTAAGTGCTGACGTCAACCATCGTGCTGAGGCCTGACTGACGGTTTGACTGACGATGCCCGTCGTACTGCTGACGCGTAAACCATATAAAGAACCATTTAAAGAACATATCATTACAACATCTTATTTTGTAGACATTGTAGTGGATAATGTAGAACAGAATGGATAGGAAAACTAATTAAATAATTAAATAAAATTTGCTGATTTAACATACTATGAACGCTGGTGTTCTAATTGATTGATTTTGAGATGCTAGATGAATGAAGGCTATATTCCCACTACAACACTTTGCCTCAAAAGTCATGGCACCTCAAAATAACCCGCTTATCATTCCACATGTGAGAGGTTGATTTTCAATGCAATGCTATGCAATGCAACGCAACGCAATGCAACGCAACGCAACGCAACGCAACGCAACGCAACGCAACGCAACGCAACGCAACGCAACGCAACGCAACGCAACGCAACGCAACGCAACGCAACGCAACGCAACGCAATGCAATGCAATGCAATGCAATGCAATGCAATGCAATGCAATGCAATGCAATGCAATGCAATGCAATGTAACATAATGTAAGGTAATGTAACGTAATGTAACGTAATGTAACGTAATGTAACGTAATGTAACATAACGTAATGTAACATAACGTAATGTAACGTAATATAACGTAATGTAACGTAATGTAACGTAATGTAACGTAATGTAACGTAATGTAACGTAATGTAACGTAATGTAACGTAATGTAACGTAACGTAATGTAATGTAATGTAATGTAATGTAATGTAATGTAACGTAATGTAATGTTGTGAAGTACTACAGGACCCCACTGAAAAACACTCCGGTGACGTGGGTATCCTGATTAAATAATATTATTATTTGGATGAAAAATATATGCTTTTGTTAAGGTGATTGCGAATGCATAAAACTGACGTGCAAAGTAATGGCATAATATGCAAAGTGTATGGTTAGAATAGCGAAGTGCGGTAATGACGTCAGTATGTATGTTTGTTTGAGTTTTCTATAAATTCTTGCATTCCAAACAATAGAAAGAGTCGTTAGGAATACTTGAGAGTCAATTTCGGTTTGTTTGTTTGAGTCTTGGTTCTTTATAAATAGCATTAACGCGCGGAGGTAAATTTGAATTGTAAATATTTTGCATCGTTTAGGCTCGGGTTAAACGCCGAACTTCACATGTGCCAAACTCAATGCAAATGAGAGTAATCTTTTGTTTAAGCTCATTTACATTGAGTTCGGCTCTTGTGAAGTTCGACGTTTAACCCTTATTACTCATGTTTATTCGTTTGTTCGCCGTTTAGCCTTAAGACTGGTTTCCACTCAGGAAAATTTTCCTCAGGACAGGGCCGGACAGGAAAGTTTCCTTTGTCTTGTGATCTCTTGGTCGGAACTAATGACGTTAATACAAATGAAACTTTCCTCTACGTTCCTGTCCAGAGGAAAATTTTCCTGAGTGGAAACCAGCCATTAGCCGATTAAACCTTTTTATAAAGCTTTGTATGGACTCTAAAATGATCTAAATGTTTATAACTTTGTCTCGTGTGTTAGTCATAGTCGTACCCGCATCTGTAAAAATCCTACCCTTATGGAATTATGCTTAAAGCACCATCCTGTAAAACTAGTACTTTCCAAGCCTCCTACTTTAACAGAATTGTTTCTCTCTGGAATTCTGTTTGTAAAATAGCACCACCCAATAGTCTCTGCAGTCTTGCAACATTCAAAAGATTTTTACTCAATACTTATTTATCATTACTAACATGTATACTTTTGACGTCGATATGACTTGTACATGCATGGTCATTATCCGTTACTTCTCCTGTCACTGATAGTTTTCCAATGTGCCAACTGCATGGAATCCACGGAGCATCGTTGTATGTGTGCAGCTTCAACCTCGTTCTTCTGAATTCCACTCAGTTTATTCATTTTGTTCTTTCAGTGGAGTTCGGAAGAATGGGGTTGGGGCTGCGCGTGTGTGTTGGTGCATCGTGAATTCCAAGCAGTTGATCTATATATGACTTTATGTATTTTTAATTTCAACGGGAAGGCATGGGTTCTCGAGTCCCGTTCGCGCTCTTTCCGTTTGGATATTTTTTGTATTGACATTAATATCTAATAAAATCGACCAAAAACCTGGTTCACACGAGCGACATAAGCATAAAAGCACAAGATCAATATGAAAACAAAGCGTGACTTCTCCTGCAGGACTTGTGAAGACAAAACAACGAGGATTTTTCTTTGTTTCGTCTTTTGTTCTGCTGTTGGGTTTATGGTTGGACTATGTTCTTATGATGATCCTTATGTCGCAGGCTTGACTTCATTCCTTTGTTTTGCCTTTTGTTTTGTCCTTATGATTATGCTTAGTATGCTCACGTGTGAACCAGATTGCTGAAGTGTTCTTTGTGATATTCTCAGTTTTGCCAAATGCAAAAATCACATAGAAGTGTAGGGGAATATCAGTGGCTATTTAATATTACCGCTAAACATCGTGAAGTGTGTTGAGATGAGGCGTGAAGTTTAGCCGAGAGCCCGACGGATAGGTACACGTCCCCCGTCTATATTGCAGGGGGAAACAACTAAAGAATTAAGACAAGTACTGCCATTGAACTTACCACGTCCAAAAAATTCTTCAAACGATGAGAACCCACAGATAACGGGCAACATTCATGCGACAGTGGCCCATGCAGGAACGTGAACGAACTGGATTTCCACTGAGCAACTCTGTAGCGAGACAGGTACCAGACGGGCATATGGTATCAGAATGGCATATGGTACCCACCAGAGACGAGGTAGTGTGGCAGCGTTGTGGTGGAAAATGCAACTCAGGGTCTGCCAACTAGGACTGGGTGGCTCACAAAATACGAATCCACTATCTCGAAGATGCACCACAAAATCTCTTTACTTGTACACGATAACGTCGATAAGCCACAGGGAATTGACACCGGGGAAGGGTTGACGTTAATTTATTATACATATTAATATAATTATATTTAATATATTTTAATTTATTTTATAATACTAATGCTGAGATTCTCATTGTTGTACTTGTGGTAGCTCACGGATATGCACATAGAGTTCAGCTACTATACTTGTTTCTGATTTAATGGCAAGACTAAAAAGGATGACTCATATGCAAGAAGGCCATTTTCAAGAACTAATGTAATCCTAATCCAACCTTAATTCTAACTGTAGTTAGACCAAACCTAACAAAAATAAAGACCAAAAACACAGAAATGTTCTTTCAGTGCAGAGCCATCCCTTTTACCCATTTCTGATTTTAACATAATAATAATAATAATAATAATAATATACGTATTAGGAGCATTATACAGTAGTCTCAATGCTCTTACTCAATATATTCTTGATGTTATTTATAAAACTAATTACAGTTTCATTATAAGATAATGCATCAGTCATTTGAAATCCCCATTTGAAATAATACAAATAAACTGAGGATGTGACATAAGATATATATGGATGCGTTATTTTTTCTTTAGTAAAATAGCATATTGTCCTGGAAGAGGTTTCGAGTTGTTGTCAATTTCTTACAACACGAGAGATGTTCCACATCATGAGCTACAGAAACGACACCTAAACGACTCCCAAGCTTCATGTCTCGTTGTCAACGAAGCCTTAAAAGCATGCATTATGTGAACGGCAACCAAATTTGTAATCTCTCGTTTTCAAGAGCTCGTTTACGCTGAAAACTCTGATCTTGTTTGGGTAACTGAAACTTGGCTACACAAAAACATTGTTAACGCTGAGATTCATTATTATAAAACAGCTAAAGATTACAAGATATTAAAAAATCTAACTACAAAACAACAATATTACTAAAATGGCTATACAATGTCTTTATATAATAAAAAAATCTTTAAATACAAACAAATGAAACTCATGAGATTTGCATGACGGTCGCCTGGCGTCCGTATATGTGCATGACGCTCGTATAAAATGATAGAGTATAACACCTTTTACAACTTTTCAAATTCGGAAAGATATAGGCAAAACAGAGAACTGTAATTCTATATACTTATTTTTCATCAGTGATATCTGAAATAATGGAAGTAAAACTTGGTTTCGCACTTGAGACATTGATCTATTTGTATTTCTATATACAATGCACAAGCACATCACTTCTATATTACTCATGTTGATAAATATGAAGCTTACGTGATTAAGCTGCCAAGGTTTGCAAAGTTCTGGCGAGTTTTCGAGTTTGGCGTAGTGGCCAACATCTTTTACAATGACATTTATCGTTCCGCAATTATATTTTATAGTTTAATATCAGTATTTAAAATTTTGAAATCTAGTAGCTCGGAAAGACAATTTGCAGCAATTTGAGCAAACTTTTTCATCTAATTCTACAGCGAACATACAGTACTTCAAATGAATCCAAGAGTTGCCTGCTGCCTCTTACCACAGAAGGGTCGGGGAACCAATCTAACGCTCGCATGGCAAGGGTTTAGGAGTTGACTAACACTTCAGGCTACACCCGTTAACATTAAAAACATTAAATTTAGCAACACTTAGATAGATAGATAGATAGATAGAATAACTTTATTTAACCACGCTGACCCCGTCAACCGAAGCTGATTTCCACAGGGGGTGTGTAAAAAATAGGAATATATACAATAGTTAATGTTATTTACAAAATATGAGGCACAGTTATAGTGTCCAACAAGCAACATAGCAATATTCAAAGTATTTACAAAATATGAGATATAATGTCTAATAAGTAATAAAATTTATGAATAAGTAACTATTTACAGTAATACAGTGTTTGTTTTTGTCACGATTGAAAAATGTGAGTAGCAATTTTCTTTTTAAAACAAGAAAGGGATTTACTCTCCCTGATTTCGTTTGGAATAGAGTTCCATAGGTGAGCACCGTCATACATGAAACTGTTTTTCATATTGTTGGTACGTGGTTGTGGTAAACAAAGACTACTTGAAATGTCTCGACGAAGTTGATAGTTTGTAATCTCACTTTTATAAGTATAAAAACCCATTTTGTTTAAAATTGCATACATCATTTTTCATTTATATTCCCCCCCCCCCCCCGGTTCCTACGCCTTGGAATAAAAACCTTTTAAAATAAAATTATCAACTAAGTAAATAACAGGTTTCAAAACTTTGGGAATTGACATGGTGATAATATATACAGTGTAGAATGTTGTGGTAACCACGTGAATTATCTATTACATCAAGCAATTTACCACGCGCTTTGTGTTTCAATTATAATAAATAAAGATTTATTAATATATACATTCAATAGCTAAGAGCTAAACTACAATATGTTTTACAATATGTTTTTAATTTTTACAATCAACGTATTCAACGTATAATTGTAAATTCTATGAGTTAACTACACACTATAATATGCTTATACAAACAGATATATGGCGAGCTATCCCTTATTCCGGAGCGCCTTGGGCCCTTGGTAAACGAAGAGCGAAATTGGCAGGTCATTCGAAGAGAGCTAATGGGGAAATTATATCTGACTTTCTCTCAGTGCCGTACACAGGATTTTTATGGGTCGGGGGAGTTGCGAGTGAACGAGAGACGAAGGCATGCATAGACACAAAAATATCAAAGAATCTATCCATCAACACTCATTTCAAGTTATATTAGTCAATAGCAAAAACTATTTTAAAAACTGTTCGAATCTTTAAAGTGCCTATGACACGAAAATTAAGTTTGCCTTATTTGAAAGAACACTTAAAATGACAGAGTAACATCTTTTGTAGTTTTTCGTTTCCTTACTTCGTTCTTGAGATATTTCAGTTTGTATTATATGCAAATGACAATGGTGTGACGTACACGTGCATAATTACTTATCGGAGAAGGTTATTTATCTTTGCTAATATAAAACCAAATTTAATTTGAATGAAGCATGCGAGTGAGTATTTCCAAAAACATGGAACTTGTAGAATTTCAAGTGATTTTGTGTGATAATAACAAACATATATAACCTTCTCCGATAAGTCATTATGCATGTGTACGTCACACCATTGTCATTTGCATATCATACAAACTGAAATATCTCAAGAACGAAGCAAGAAAACGAAAAACCTCAAAAGATGTTACTCTGTCATTTTAAGTATTCTTTCAAATAAGGCAAACTAATTTTCGTGTCATAGGCACTTTAAGTTCTATATGTATAATTAGGAGTTTCTGACCATTAGTTCTGGTAACTTTCTTCCTTCGATCCTGCAGGATCTTTTTTGGAGGAAATGCTGTTCAACTTATAGGTTGGCTCATCACGGCGTTCTTCAAGAGTCGAGCCGAACTCTTGTAGCTATTGCACATTTGCTGTATTTATAACAATTGCACGTTTATTGTATTTTTCTGACAGATTCGCTGAGCATTTTAGTACGCTGCGTAAGGGACAATGATGTTGACCATCCTGTAGCCCGGCAGTTCGACAGTGGCAATGATTCATTTGGACGATACATGGAACATCGTCAAGCTCATATCTTCAGAGAAATGATTCTGTGTCCCGGACAAGAGTCGAACCTGTAACCTTTTGATTACCGGTGAGACGCTCTAACCATTGAGCTACCGCGAGGATCAGATGGTGAGAGAGAAGGTTACAATGATGTACTGGTTCGATTGATATATGTACTGCCAATGCGACAGTCACAGTATAAGTAATGCTTGGATGTGTTAACGTATTCACTGCTGAGGATACGAGCTTGACGATTGTCGATTATCGTCTGTCTACTCCAAGCTCTCCCATATTTACTACAGCTGTGTATATATTAACGAATTATATTTGGAACATGAAAACTCATGTCATCTCATCCATTTCCGCGCGTAATGTTGGTGGTAAAAAACTAAAAAGAGGTCTATTTTCAAATCTGGAACCATTCATAACTAACGTCATTCCTTTAATTAATCCTCTGAACTAAAGTTATTGTTTTCAATTGGCGGATAAAAATAATGGTTTATCACTTGAAATATTTATCGATTTCTATTTCTATATACAATGGCTATATTGTATACTGCAATATTGCAATTAAACGGCTCAGATTTGCAAAGCTCTGGCGAGTTTTAGAGTTTGGCGTAGTGCAGGTCAATGTGCATATGACCAATTAGTTCCAATTATATTTTATAGTTTAGTATATATTTCAAAGGTGACTTTCACTTTAATCTTACAACATCACATAGACACAATTAAATTAGAATGAATCCTTCTTGGGTGTACAATACGACAAATAGTACAATTAGCTCGCTACTTTATATGATTGATGTTACTATACTACATTACGTTATAAGAAAAACAAAGTTCAACATTGTATAGCCCCCCCCCCCCCTCATATTATCCCACCCATCCCTATGCTATAAATATTGAACGGTCCCTTATCAGCATTTTGCTATCAATAATGATATCTGCAAGATAAGAAAATCTGATACGTGACACGTACAATTATAATTTCATGCTAACTTCGAGCAGAATAATAGATAGAAGTACATAACTATAGAAACGTCCTGATACAGGTGTGCTATTCTATTATATTTCAGTTAAAATCGTTTTCAACAAACAGAATATGATTATGAATTAGAATATGACAGAGTATGAATTTACACTGGCACTCTTTTATTTGTTACACAAAATATTACTGGGCAACTAATTTTAGCAATATGCAAATCACATCTAGAAATATGCTCGCTTATAAAATCTCGGTAATTTTGCTTGTCCCATGCATTTAGAAGTGAGAAGTTGGCAAACGACTAGCGGCATCAGTACTGAAGAAGAAGCAAGAAAAAGAAGATCCATTATTCAAAACTTGGTATGTTTTCAATATATTTACACGTATACAACCATACAATTCTCGGTTGCTCTTCCACAACATACAGCTCTGCTATAAATTCGTCTGCCACAGGGTGAGTTTGCCCTATTTATCCGAGCCAGAGGCTCATTTTTTGAGCGTTCGACTATTCAGTTTATCACTCTTAGGTGAACGGAAAACCCAACTGATAGGGATTCCGAGGGCCTACGATTTAAGGTCATTTCCCTAGAAGACCCGAAAGTCTTACCATTTTCTGGTGTTATTGCAAAGGCAGCACCTTCCCCACAATTATTTTATTTATTTATTAGCTTCGCCTCTTAAAAATACATAGAAGAAGCAGGGTCACCACAACAGTTAAACATACCAATTACAGTGGGCCCTTACAAAAATAAAATAATAACTAATAACAGCAAGTTATGGGTTCAGTGAGGCTTCGCGATGTGTTGCACTTTAGGCAGACAGTTTTCGGCCAAGTTCGAGGATCGTCAAGATTGCAACAGGATAATAGAGCATTATTATAATTATAGTCTAATAGTGATTTCTTAAATGTTTTAAAGTTTAAATGATCTATAAGCCTTAAGTGTTCAGGAAGAGAGTTCCAAGTCCTTGTTGTTCTAATAAGAAATGAGCGATTGAAAAGTTGTTTTACATTAACGTTGACGGAATGAGATTGCATTGACATTTCATGCGGAGGATCTAGTAAGCCTTAAGAGAACAAGACGTTCGGGTGGATATCGCTTGATATATGTACAATGCCATTGATGGCCATAAAGAAGAACAGTAAGTCAAGATACTCGTGCCAGTAAGAAAGTGGTTGTAGTTTTGTAGAAACGAGTCTATCTTCATAGGATTCCTCGCACATAAATGGTAGCTTTAAGATAAATTTTGATGCTCGGCGTTGGATGCGCTCTGTTCGTTTGATAAGCTCGATTGACTGCGGGGATCAGACTTGGATTTTAAGACCCTGAGTGGAGGTCCGACCCAGGATTTGAACCTGTGTCTCCCAGCTCATAGACATGTGTAACCACCAGACCACAACAGCTGGTTAAACCGTCACCTCTCTGGCATTTTTGGTGCGGCGCATTTTCGAAAACGTATCAGCAAACTGAAAAAAACGATAAGATAACTGCAAATTTATTGAATGATTTTGCTACGTGATATACAGCGATCAAGATAAAGTTGTATTGCTAGGAGTTCTTATCAGAAGTGAATGCTGCCTCGAAACATACATGCAGGAGCAGTGTTCAGGATCAGGCATTCCAGCAGAATAATGCCAGAAATTTTCTATAGCATAAGGATCAAATAAATAGTAGAATCTACACCACAATCTGAATCAAGCTGATCATATAGCCTTGTAATATTAAAATAACATACGGTAATCATATTGCGCGTTTATAATGTCAAAATTCAATATAGATTCCTATCGTTATAACATGGGACCGTGGAGCGATATTTTAAGTGGGAGAGCTAAAACAAATTGTAGTAAAATTGTAGTGGAAGTATAGTGATCGCGCCTTAGGCGAGATTTTTCTAGGTTTTTTTCTTCGTCAAACTATGTCTAAGTTTTGTATAAAGTTTAATTTTTCTCCCTTTCAGAGTCAATAATATGAAGGGTTCTTTCGTGGTTGCTTTGATTTCATTGATACTTGTTCAAAGCATTAGTGCTCAGTTCGGCAATAGTCGTAGTGTTAGATTTCTTCGTGTTGACGACGATGAACTTCGTGCTGACGACGACAAACTTCGTGCTGTCAACAAACTTCGTGCTGTGATCAAACTTCGTGCTGACGACGACAAACCTCGTGCTGCCAACAAACTTCGTGCTGTCGAGGAGCTTCGTGCTGACCAGGAAGTTCGTGCTGTCGAGGAACTTCGTGCTGTCGAGGAACTTCGTGCTGTCGAGGAACTTCGTGCTGACCAGGAACTTCCTACTGTCCAGGAACGTCGTGCTGTCAACAAATTTCGTAAACTTCGTGCTACCATCAAACTTCATGCTGTCAACAAATTTCGAGCTGCCAACAAACTTCGTGTTGACGACGACAAACTTGGTGCTGTCAACAAACTTCGCGCTGCCATCAAACTTTGTGCTGACGACGACAAACCTCGTGCTGTGAACAAACTTCGTGCTGTCAACAAACTTCGTGCTGTCAACAAATTTCGAGCTGCCAACAAACTTCGTGCTGACGACGACAAACTTGGTGCTGTCAACAAACTTCGCGCTGCCATCAAACTTCGTGCTGACGACGACAAACCTCGTGCTGTCAACAAACTTCGTGCTGTCAACAAACTTCGTGCTGTCAACAAATTTCGTGCTTCCAACAAACTTCGTGCTGCCATCGAACTTCGTGTTGACGACCACAAACTTCGTGTTAACGACAAACTTCCTGCTGACGACAACCTCGAGGGACCTTTTGTTAATGACGCGGAGATTGAAGGCAAGTTGGTGATAATCGAGAAATAAAATTACGCTTGCTTTCTTTCTAGGCTCCAACAAAAGCAAATAGAGTTTTATTGCACCCAGGTGAACCATAGTCAGTCCGGCTACGTCTCGAAGTAACTGAATTATAACAACTAAAGTAACAACTCGAATTGTCGATCTTTTTTACGTCTCACCCAGTCTGACATTCATACTATTCTTTATGTCTCTTCTATGAAAAAGCTTGGGCTAGCCTGCCAGATATAAGTGTTTTTAGGGCTGTATAATTGTCACTGTCGCTCGGTTACCCCTACTATCTGCACAGTTGATTACCAACGCGCTGCCTGAAGAAATACCCCGAACCACTATACTAGTTTGTCAACCTTAATCAAAGCCAACCATAAAAAATATTACTACTCTGCTGTTCTCTCTACGTACGACTCCGAAGACCCACGTACCTGGAAAACAATTTGTACTAAATGTAACTCTGTCGGTAGTCTGAATATTACTCCTAGTTGTTGTTTTTAGATTCCTTCCAGAGCTGGATTTTCGCTCTCTACTTTTAACAATTAAACAATCAAAATCAAATTGCCTGTTTATATCCTACACTGATTTATAAATACTTTTTATATAAAACTTTCAAATAAAACCCAGTTCATCCCAAGAAATCTCAACAAACCGTGTCTTTGCAATACGCAATGTCAGTGAAACAAACTCTAACAGCACAAAGCCATTTAAAAGGGCCCCATAGAAATTGAGGTGGCCAGTCCGCCCCTGCCTTGGTTATTGCGTAAACTCACTTAAAAATTCTCTTTTTTCTTTTCAACTCCGCAGGTAAAAAATAAAGGAATAAAGAAAGATATGGCCAGTGAACAATCAAACGTTTGGCAGAATTATTTATAAAACACAGATATAGTACAAGGTCATGGGTTTCGTGAAAGAAATAGCTTCAAAACGTTACCGGGTTGTAGAAATTTTACTTTGGAAAGCTAATTAAATAATTGAATAAAATTTTCTGTTTATATACTGAGAACGCTGATATTTGATGCGCTATGATGATCGGCCTACCTGTCGGCCAAATGTCCTGTCGGTGAAATGTCCTGTCGGCCAAATGTCTGTCGGTCTAAGGTCCTGTCGGACAAACGTCTGTGGAATGACGTGAATGTAATTAAAACAGTTATCAGTTATCAATTAAAACAGTTATCACCTACATTGGTTACCTGTGAGAGCAAGAATAGACTTTAAAATTATATTACTCACTTACAAAGCACTTCACCATCAGGCACCAGACTACATCGAGGAGCTTATATCGTTATACAATCCTGGTCGTTCTCTGAGATCATCAAGTCAAAGTTTGCTGGTTGTTCCCAAATCAAATACGAAGAACTATGGTGATAGATCGTTCGGAGTTGTCGCTGCCAAACTCTGGAACTCTCTTCCTACAGTCATTAAAACTTTAGATTCTATTGACGTTTTTAAATCTACTCTTAAAACTTATTTATTTACTAACTATTTCTAGCCATTAGATTGTTTTTATATACTTTATTCATTGTAAATTAGATTCACCTTGTAAAGCATCGAGACATTGTGTGATGCTTAAATGTATTATTATTATTATTACTTATATCTGAGATAAGCAAATTATAAACAAGAATTTTGACACGTTTAAAGTATAATTAACGGACACAACAGATGTGCTCAGTGGTATTAAGGCATGGCTCTTGACTTCGATACTGAAATATCCTATTTTCCAGAGATTTTGTCCAAACTAAGTCAAACTTACAAAACATATTTATCATACAGTAGGAACTAATTTACGGTTTTGTTTCCATGACAACAAGGTCACGTGACGCATTGACGGCCATATTGGATGAAAACTTAAAACGTTCCTGAGGCACGAGAATATATATTATTTAAACAATTAAACAGCTTAATTTGATGCAAACTTTAATTACGTTTATCATGTTAAGTGGAATGGTAGGAATCAATTGCATAAACAAAAATATTAGAGAAATTGTAATTAGAGGAAAATCATTCGTTAAAAGTTTCCATTTACGCTAAAGCTACACAATCTTGCAATTTAGCTTGATAAGTTTGGACAAAATCTTTGGAAAATAGTAAATTTCAGTGTCGAAGTTAAGAGCCATACCTTAATACCCATGAGTGTGTCTTTACAACGTGGCCGAGTACGCACGTAAAAATCTCACAAGTTGTTACAGCATTGTTGCCTGAACAATGCTGTATATGCCTGAACAATGCTGTAACAACTTGTCACATACGTGAACAACATTGTTGAATGAACAACATAAATTGTTCATCATTGTTTCAACATGTTGTTACAGCTTGTTGAAACAACAATGGTTGTTCACGTCTGTTGGTTCATCATGCGTGAACATGCGTGTTGGAACAGACGTGAACAAGTTGTTGACAATTTGTTCACAGGGTGCAGCACAACATTGTTCACGTCTGTTGAGAACAACTTGTTCACGTCTGTTCACAACTTGCAACAACTTGTGCGTTTTTACGCGTGTAGTATGTCAAAGACGCCACAGGCTGCCACCATACGACCAATGTCTGACCACAGAGCACAACTAAGATCTAAATGTTGATAGTTACTGAGGGAGGAAAATCCTCGAAGCACTGGAAAGATCAACTAATAACTCTGCTCACATGAGTTCCAAGCTCGTGAATCAACACGAGGTTATTCCAAGATGGTCACCCATCCAAGTACTAACCCCGTCTGACCGTGCATGACTTAGCGGTGACTGGTAGACTGCTCGCAGCCCGAAATTTCTAAAAGAGGAGCAGGCTAGGTGGGTGGCAGCGCCCTAACATAACAGCACACGCTCATGAACCCGCGTGCTTCCCTTCCAATCAATTCCATGCTTCAGAAGGACATAACTAGAAAAATTCTGATGGTGTGCTAAAAATTTGTTTCCCTCGTCGAAGAGCTGGTGACTGTATATTAGTCGTTTTTAACTGGCAGAATAAGGTGATACTTTCAGTCCAGTTCTAAAGAGTGCTATTGGAGTATGAAGCTGTGAATTTACATAAACGAGTGCTATAAACGTGTTGTTCATGCGCACAGATCGAATTATACTCTGAACATTTATTTATTTATTTATTTAGCTTTTATTGTACAGAGTGTGTAGATAAAAAATAATAATAAACTAAATCAATGTACAACAAGGCGAGATTACAACAGGTATACACCCAGCAAGGTAAAATGCCGAAAATAAAAATGATAAAATCTATATCTACAATATAAAAATTATATATAAATGTTGATAAAAAATTTAAAAGTGCATCAATAGCAACATTGGCGAAAAGATGAGGTTTCGTGTAGATGAACATTTGAGACGATTTGAGATGGATTTCCAGGTGGAAATATTATCAGGGTCGAAGGTATATTCCAAGGCAGAAAAATATAGAGAATAGAGTGCAGACCGGAAGGAAGTAACTGTCAATAATAGACGAGTCGAAGACGGTAAATTGTTCCAAAGTTTCACAGTTCGTACAAAATAGCTTTTCTGAAAAAGAGAGGTTTTACATATCGAACTTCGAAATCGAGGGAGCAACTCTTCCTAGTTGATCTAACTCAGTAGTACTTTAGGTTTAACAAAATTGTAAATATCAATATTATAAAAACCATTAACTCTTTCCTGACAGGCTGAAAACATCGAAAATTGGACCACCTCTTTGTTCTATTGATATCTCTTGAAATAACCATAACTGTTGCGAAAGCTATACATTTTCTGAAGGCCCAACAAACCGGCTTTTACTTGTGCTTTTAAATTTCCCGAACAAAACACATTATGTTATAATATAAATTAGCATTAATTATTAATGAAAAATTTCCATTTTTCTAGAAAAGGCCATCTTGCACGCATCAAAATGCCAATCGCAGAGTTGTTTATGAAAGCAAATCAAACTTGGGGTGTGCGTGGATCTCATGTTCCTGGCGCTTGTCGAATTTCAATTTTTAATCTTGCGTTACCGTGTGCCGTGTTTTTCGATTGACGACTTTGCGGGTCTTAGCTACGACCCATTTTGACTGGGCCGGACAGGAAAGAGTTAATCATTCAAAGAAAGACTAGGTTTTTAAGTTGATGCCAATAATTAAGTAATAGGTATAAGTTTCAGATTTAAAAGTCTATCTTTGTATGGTAAGGTTTGGATTTGGATAGCCAAGGATAAATTTGGTTGCGCGCCTTTGGATTCCTTCAACCATGCGTAAATCTCTAACGGAAACGGAGGAGACCACACCTGACTGGCACAACCCAAATGAGAGCGGACTAAACTCAGGCACAAGCAACGCTTTACAAGCAAGCATGATGCATTTCGGCAGATAGAACTTATCTAGTCCTACGTATAGACTACTTTTTTATTTACATGCTTTTTTTACTCTTCTTGTTTCTTAACTCTGAACTTTAAGTTTCGAACAGTCACCATGGTAATGCATTTTCCAAAGGAGAATTTAGATTATACTTTCTTTATTTATTACACAAAATTTCTCCACGTATATACTAAGTGCTAAAGTGGTATTTAACTAATTTTAGCAATATGCAAATCACAGCTAATAAATGTGCTCGCTTATAAAATCTCGGTAATTTTGCTTGTCCACTTAGAAGTGAGAAGCTGGCAATCGACTGAGTATCTGTACAAAAGAACCAGTTATAGAAGAAGAATACCCATTATTCTGAAATTGGTATGTTTTCAAAGTGTATGTTCATGCATGTATACAATCATTACAACCATTTAGGTAGCTCAATTTAAGCGATCATCTCCCTTCAGTGACCGTCTTTACAAATTGCCGTTATATTTCTCACTCAAACACTGTATTTAAAATCTCTCGTAAGCGAGATGGCATATATATATATATATATATATATAAGCCCTATTTATTTTATTTCATCTCGTCTTACTCTGACGAAGGGCTCCGCTCGAAACGTCAGTATTTCGTGCCTAAAAATCTTGGCAGTTCACCACGTTTTCATTCAAAACACTGTCTATACGCAGCATTCTACTTTTTTTACCACTCTCGTAAGCGACCAGTCCACGGCTCGTACGAGACCACGACCACTTGTGTGTTTGTGGTTGGATTTTAGACTTTTCTAATTGTTTTTCTTCTTTCGTAAGCGATATAGATTATAAAGTAAATGGTTTGAACCTATAGGAGTATCATTAGATGTGTGAAGTTGATCGTCCAGGTTGTTGTAGTCTTGAGAAAGACTATTGTTGGCAGGATCTGAACACCAGAAGAAAAATCCATAAATGAACTTACTTTTATAAGATAGCTAATAAGATAGCTCCCATGTATCTGCAGGTTGAACTTTTACCACGTTTATGTGGTCAGACATGGTTAGCGAGTGGCGAAAAAGAAAAACTCAGATATATACTATTTGGCTCTGAAGCATTAATATGAAGAAAACTGTAATTTGTTTTGTATTGTTCAACAATTTATATTGAATACTGATCGCTTCTCCCTAGCTAATGTTAAATGATAAGCAAGTTTGCTTTTGGGGTAAACGTGGGTCGAAATAAATTTTAGATAAAAAAAAGACTATAATTGTTTGTATATTATATTATATGATATTATATTATATTATATAGATTATATTATTGTATTAACTGTAACAACGCATAACTTTGTGAATACGTTGTTGTTTAGGTTGTTTTGTAAACGTCTTACGCTACTGTAGCAAGCGTGGACTGACCAAGTGACGAAGGTTCAAACAAAAAAAAATCAGGTTCCGCATGGCTTTTTTACGGAATTATGACTACTGGGGCAAAGTATGTAAGGAGGCCCTTTTCCCAATTTAGTAGAGATGAGCTGATTAATTGGAAACTAATCGGAAAAGTCGATGAATCGGCCAATTTAAATTAATCGGTAATCGGCCGATTATTGCATAATAATCGGCAAAATAATCGGTGCATTAACTTTTCGCAAACGACACGCTGTGAGTCCGTAAATTCATAAGCATGAACACAATAGTCTTTATTTCACAATGAAATCCGACTGTTCAGCTCGTCCCAATCATATAAAGGCGCCGGTTTTTAACCCGCATACTTGTCAATTTTTGTCCGAATTGGATGATTTTTCGTATGACATGTTGCCACCGCCCTCAAACGTAACGCCTGCCATGCACGCCACCATATATTTCTGTAACAAGTGTTACGTTAAAAATCGTTTGCAAGCGCCGTGTTCTCACATGCGCTCAGTAACGTGTTAACAATGCCACATCCAGTGGGCTGGTACGAGGGCAATATGCCTTGCATTTGCTCGTATGCCACTTCCTTATATGGAATACGGTACTAGAAGTATGGCACCAGCTGACCAGCGGGAGAGGGTCTGGGGACAAGAATGTGTCTTTCCAGAAGACAGGGATTTGACGACTGGATTATTATAGGGAAGGCAGGCAGCTGAAAGCCTGATACCTTTATTAATGATGAAAAAGGCCCAGTCTACTGGGGAAAAACCCAAAAATATTGCTTCACTATACTATGGGGCAAGCAAATTAAGGGCCTACTGGGGCAAATGCCCCAGTAGTTATAACGCGTTAAAAAATGCCCTGAGGTTCCGAGTCGACGTATTTGGATTGTGGATGAATAAGAAAGCCTCTATAGGGTTTTCTGAGAAGACTTGGCGAATTTCCGATGTATTTATACCACACCAAGTTAGCAACGAAGCACTTATCGTATGGAAAGAATAGATAAACACAAACGCGCAATGCACGACGGTTGACACTCACTCTTTAAGAAACAGTTGGTAGCCAAGCAATATGGTAAATGAAATTCATGAATACACTCAAAATCGTCGCAATGGAGGAATTATTGTGCCCAGAAAATAGCTTTAAAGTGCCCATGACCCCAAATACGATATTACTGATATATATTCTACATGAAGTGAAAAGTTGAATGCCAAAATATTTTATGATTTGAGCTTTGCGTTGATGTGCTATAAAGGTTTGTTTCAACTGAAATTCTAATGATGTGACGTCATTTACGGCATTTGGCTTTCTTTTCTGCTTTCCGTGTGATAGACTGGTTGAGGATTTGAGTGAAAAAGTTGATAAAATCTTTACTATAGTGGTCAAGTACATCATCAACGTTTGAATTAGATTAATTTGCTTTAACAGTAGAATATTGTATCCGAAATGATGCCGTAAATGACGTCACACTCATTATCATTTCGGACAAATAAACTTTATAAAACATCACGCAAAGCTCAAATCATAAAATATTTTGGCATTCAACTTTTCACTTCAAGTAGAATCTATATTACTAATATCGTATTTGGGGTCATGGGCACTTTAAAAAGAGCCATAACACAACATAACACCGGAAAGAATGGCACCGGCGTATTTAACAAATGTGGAAAAAATGGCAGCTCAAGAAAAAACAATCGAAGATATAAAGAATGTCCTTCTTTTAGACTTTTAGACTATAGTTTTGTAGAAACGAGTCTGTCTTCGTAGGATTCCTCGCACATAAATGGTAGCTTTAAGATAAATTTTGATGCTCGGCGTTGGATGCGCTCTGTTCGTTTGATAAGCTCGATTGACTACGGGGACCAGACTTGGATTTTAAGACCCTGAGTGGAGGTCCGACCCAGGATTTGAACCTGTGCCCCCAGCTCATAGACATGTGTAACCACTAGACCACAACAGCTGGTTAAACCGTCACCTCTCTGGCATTTTTGGTGCGGCACATTTTCGAAAACGTATCAGCAAAAAAAAAAGATAAGATAACTGGAAATTTATTGAATGATTTTGCTACGTGATATACAGCGATCAAGATGAAGTTGTATTACTATCGGAGTTCTTATCAGAAGTGAAATGCTGCCTCGCGGAACATACATGCAGGAGCAGTGAGTACAAGGTTGGAGCAGGGGTTCAGGATCAAGCATTCCAGGAGAATAATGCTAGAAATGTTCTAGCATGAGGATCAAATAAATAGAATGTAGAATATAAATCACAATCTAATATTAAAATAACATACGGTAATCATATTGCGCGTTTATAATGTCAAAATTCAACATAGATTCCTATCGTTATAACATGGGACCGTGGAGCGATATTTTAAGTGGGAGAGCTAAAAATTGTAGTAAAATTGTAGTGCAAGTATTGTGATCGCGCCTTAGGCGAGATTTTTCTAGGTTTTTTTCTTCGTCAAACTATGTCTAAGTATTGTATAAAGTTTAATTTTTCTCCCTTTCAGAGTCAATATGAAGGGTTCTTTCGTGGTTGCTTTGATTTCATGGATACTTGTTCAAAGCATTAGTGCTCATTTCGCCAATAGTCGTAGTGTTAGCTTTCTTCGTGTTGACGACGATGAACTTCGTGCTGACGACGATAAACTTGGTGCTGTCAACAAAGTTCGTGCTGTGATCAAAATTCGTGCTGACGACGACAAACTTCGTGCTGCCAACAAACTTCGTGCTGACGAGGAGCTTCGTGCTGACCAGGAAGTTCGTGCTGTCGAGGAAGTTCGTGCTGTCGAGGAACTTCGAGCTGACCAGGAATTTCCTACTTTCCAGGGACGTCGTGGTGTCAACATATTTCGTAAACTTCGTGCTACCATCAAACTTCGTGCTGTCAACAAACTTCGCGCTGCCATCAAACTTCGTGCTGACGACGACAAACCTCGTGCTGTCAACAAACTTCGTGCTGTCAACAAACTTCGTGCTGTCAACAAACTTCGTGCTGTCAACAAATTTCGTGCTGCCAACAAACTTCGTGTTGACGACGACAAACTTGGTGCTGTCAACAAACTTGGTACTTTTGATAATGACGCGGAGATTGAAGGCAAGTTGGTGATAATCAATAAATAAAATTACGTTTGCTTTCTTTCTTTCTAGGCTCCAACAAAAGCAAATAGAGTTTTATTGCAAGGGTAACCGAGCGACAGTAACAATTATACAGCCCTAAAAACACTTATATCTAGCAGGCTAGCCTAAGCTTTTTCACAGAAGAGACATAAAGAATAGTATGAATGTCAGACTGGGTGAGACGTAAAACGATCTACAATTCGAGTTGTTGCTTTGTTGTTATAATCCAGTTACTTCGAGACGTAGGCGGACTGACATTTGATTACCGACGCGCTGCCTGAAGAAATGCCCCGACTAACCGCTACTAGTTAGTCAGCCTTCAAAGCCAAACTTAAAGAATATTACTACTCTGCTGTTCTCTCTACGTACGACTCCGAAGACCCACGCACCTGGAAAACAATTTCTACTAAATGTAACTCTGTCCGTAGTCTGAATGTTACTCCTAGTTGTTGTTTTAAGATTCCTTCCAGAGCTGGATTTTCGCTCTCTACTTTTAACAATTAAACAATCAAAATCAAATTGCCTGTTTATATCCTACACTGATTTATAAATACTTTTTACATAAAACTTTCAAATAAAACCCAGTTCATCCCAAGAAATCTCAACAAACCGTGTCTTTGTAATACGCAATGTCAGTGAAACAAACTCTAACAGCACAAAGCCATTTAAAAGGGCCCCACAGAAATTGAGGTGGCCAGTCCGCCCCTGCCTTGGTTATTGCGTAAACTCACTTAAAAATTCTCTTTTTTCTTTTCAACTCCGCAGGTAAAAAATAAAGGAACAAAGAAAGATATGGCCAGTGAACAATTAAACGTTTGGCAGAGTTATTTATAAAACACAGATATAGTACAAGGTCAAGGTTTCGTGAAAGAAATAGCTTCAAAACGTTACCGGGTTGTAGAAATTTTACTTATTCTGAAAAATGCATTTGGAAAGCTAATTAAATAATTGAATACAATTTTCTGTTTATATACTGAGAACGCTGATAGTCTAACTGATTGATTAATTTGATGCGCTATGATGATCGGCGTAACGTCTTGTGGGCCAAATGTCCTGTCGGCCAAATGTCCTGTCGGTGAAATGTCCTGTCGGCCAAATGTCTGTCGGTCTAAGGTCCTGTCGGACAAACGTCTGTGGAATGACGTGATTGTAATTAAAACAGTTATCAGCACTTTGCTATCTATACTTATATCTGAGATAAGCAAATTATAAACAAGAATTTTGACACGTTTAAAGTATAATTAACGGACACAACAGATGTGCTCAGTGGTATTAAGGCATGGCTCTTGACTTCGATACTGAAATTTGCTATTTTCCAGAGATTTTGTCCAAACTAAGTCAAACTTTCCAAACATATTTATCATACAGTAGGAACTAATTTTATATGGCTGAAAACTTAAAACGTTCCTGAGGCACGAGAATATATATTATTTAAACAATTAAACAGCTTAATTTGATGCAAACTTTAATTACGTTTATCATGTTAAGTGGAATGGTAGGAATCAATTGCATAAACAAAAATATTAGAGACATTGTAATTAGAGGGAAAAATCATTCGCTAAAAGTTTCCATTTACGCTAAAGCTATACAATCTTGCAATTTAGCTTGATAAGTTTGGACAAAATATTTGGAAAATAGGAGTGTCGAATGTTTAGCTCGAACGTGGCCACCATCATGCGACCCATGTCTGACCACAGAGCACAGCTAAGATCTAAATGTTGATAGTTACTGAGGGAGGAAAACCGGAGACCCAGGAGGAAATCCTCGAAGCATTGGAAAGATCAACTAATAACTCTACTCACATGAGTGCCAAGCTCGCGAATCAACACAAGGTTATTCCAAGATGGTATGCACCAATCCAAGTACTAACCCCGTCTGACCGTGCATGACTTAGCGGTGAGTGGTAGACTGCTCGCAGCCCGAAATTTCTAAAAGAGGAGCAGGCTAGGTGAGTGGCACCCGCTTGCTTCCCTTCCAATCAATTCCATGCTTCAGAAGGACATAACTAGAAAAATTCTGATGGTGTGGTAAAAATTTGTTTCCCTCGTTGAAGAGCTGGTGACTGTATATTAGTCGTTTTTAACTGGCAGAATAAGGTATACTTTCAGTCCAGTTCTAAAGAGTGCTATTGGAGTATGAAGCTGTGAATTTACATAAACGAGTGCTATAAACGTGTTGTTCATGCGCATAGCATTACAATGTAGAGATACAGATCGAATTATACTCTGAACATTTATTTATTTATTTATTTATTTATTTAGCTTTTATTGTACAGAGTGTGTAGATAAAAAATAATAATAAACTAAATCAATGTACAACAAGGCGAGATTACAACAGGTATACACCCAGCAAGGTAAAATGTCGAAAATAAAAATGATAAAATCTATATCTACAATATAAAAATTACATATAAATGTTGATAAAAAATATTTTTTATTTTTTAAATTATAAATATTAAAAATTTTTATTTTTTAAAAGTGCATGAATAGCAACATTGGCGAAAAGATGAGGTTTCATGTAGATGAACATTTGAGACAGATGGATTTCCAGGTGGAAATATTATCAGGGTCGAAGGTATATTCCAAGGCAGAAAAATACAGAGAATAGAGTGCAGACCGGAAGGAAGTAACTGTCGATAATAGACGAAGAGTCGAAGACGGTAAATTGTTCCAAAATATCACAGTTCGTACAGAATAGCTTTCTGAAAAAGAGAGGTTTTACATATCGAACTTCGAAATCGAGGGAGCAACTCTTCCTAGTTGATCTAACTCAATAGTACTTTAGGTTTAACAAAATTGTAAATATCAATATTATAAAAACCATTAACTCTTTCCTGACAGGCTGAAAACATCCAAAATTGAACCACCCCTTTGTTCTATTGATATCTCTTGAAATAACCATAACTGTTGCGAAAGCTATACATTTTCTGAAAGCCCAACAAACCGGCTTTTACTTGTGCTTTTAAATTTCCCGAACAAAACACATTATGTTAATATAAATTAGCATTAATTATCATAAACAGGTTGAAAAATTTCCATTTTTCTAGAAAAGGCCATCTTGCACGCCCGCGTAGCATCTTGAAAACTCAAAATGCCACCAATCGCAGGGTTGTTTATGAAATCAAATCAAACTTGGCGTGTGCGTGGATCTCATGTTCCTGGCGCTTGTCGAATTTCAATTTTTAATCTTGCGTTACCGTGTGCCGTGTTTTTCGATTGACGACTTTGCGGGTCTTATGACTGGGCCGGACAGGAAAGAGTTAATCATTTAAAAAAAGACTAGGTTTTTAAGTTCATGCCAATAAGTAATAGGTATAAGTTTCAGATTTAAAAGTCTATCTTTGTATGGTAAGGTTTGGATTTGGATAGCCAAGGATAAATTTGGTTGCGCGCCTTTGGATTCCTTCAACCATGCGTAAATTTCTAACGGAAACGGAGGAGACCACACCTGACTGGCATAACCCAAATGAGAGCGGACTAAACTCAGGTACAAGCAACGCTTTACAAGCAAGCATGATGCATTTCGGCAGATAGAACTTATCTATAGTCCTACGTATAGACTACTTTTTTATTTATATGCTTTTTTTACTCTTCTTGTTTCTTAACTCTGACTTTAAGTTTCGAACAGTCGCCATGGTAATGCATTTTCCAAAGGAGAATTTATATCATACTTTCTTTATCTATTACACAAAAGTTCTCCACGTATATACTAAGTGCTAAAGTGGTATTTAACTAATTTTAGCAATATGCAAATCACAGCTAAAAAATGTGCTCGCTTATAAAATCTTGGTAATTTTGCTTGACCACTTAGAAGTGAGAAGTTGGCAAACGACTGAGTATCTGTACAAAAGAAGCAATTATAGAAGAAGAATAGCCATTATTCTGAAATTGGTATGTTTTCAAAGTATATGTTCATGCATGCATGTATACAATCATTACAACCATTTAGGTAGCTCAATTTGAGCGATCATCCGCCTTAAGTGACCGTCTTTACAAATTGCCTTATATTTCTCACTCAAACACTGTATTTAAAATATATATCTATCTATCGCAGCATTCTACTTTTTTTACAACTCTCGTGAGCGACCACTCTCGTACGAGACCACGACCACTTGTGTGTTTGTGGTTGGATTTTAGACTTTTCTAATTGTTGTTCTTCTTTCGTAAGCGATATAGATTATAAAGTAAATGGTTTGAACCTATAGGAGTATCATTAGATGTGTGAAGTTGATCGTCCAGGTTGTTGTAGTCTTGAGAAAGACTATTGTTGGCAGGATCTGAACACCAGAAGCCTGGAAAATCCATAAATTAACTTACTTTTACAAGATAGCTTGAATAAGATAGCTCCCATGTATCTGCAGGTTGAACTTTTACTGCACGTTTATGTGGTCAGACATGGTTAGCGAGTGGCGAAAAAGAAAAACTCAGATATATACTATTTGGCTCTGAAGCATTAATATGAAGAAAACTGTAATTTGTTTAGTATTGTTCAACAATTTATATTGAATACTGATCGCTTCTCCCTAGCTAATGTTAGATGATAAGCAAGTTTGCTTTTGGGGTAAACGTGGTCGAAATAAATTTTAGATAAAAAAAAGACTATTGTTGGTATATTATATTATATTATATGATATTATATAGATTATATTATTGTATTAACTGTAACAACGCATAACTTTGTGAATACGTTGTTGTTTAGGTTGTTTTGTAAACGTCTTACGCTACTGTAGCAAGCGATTATGACTACTGGGGCAAAGTATGTAAGGGGATCCTTTTCCCTGTGCAATTTACTGAATTTAGTACAGATGAGCTGATTAATTGGAAACTAATCGGCAAAGTCGATGAATCGGCCAATTTAAATTAATCGGTAATCGGCCGATTATTGCATAATAATCGGCAAAATAATCGGTGCATTAACTTTTCGCAAACGACACGCTGTGAGTCCGTAAATTCATAAGCATGAACACAATAGTTTTTATTTCACAATGAAATCCGACTGTCCAGCTCGTCCCAATCATATAAAGGCGACGGTTTTTAATCCGCATACTTGTCAATTTTTGTCCGAATTGGATGATTTTTCGTATGACATGTTGCCACCGCCCTCAAACGTAACGCCTGCCATGCACGCCACCATATATTTCTGTAACAAGTGTTACGTTAAAAATCGTTTGCCAAGCGCCGTGTTCTCACATGCGCTCAGTAACGTGTTAACAATGCCACATCCAGTGGGCTGGTACGAGGGCAATATGCCTTGCATTTGCTCGTATGCTACTTCCTTATATGGAATACGGTACTAGAAGTATGGCACCAGCTGACCAGCGGGAGAGGGTCTGGGGACAAGAATGTGTCTTTCCAGAAGACAGGGATTTGACGACTGGATTATTATAGGGAAGGCAGGCAGCTGAAAGCCTGATACCTTTATTAATGATGAAAAAGGCCCAGTCTACTGGGGAAAAACCCAAAAATATTGCTTCACTATACTATGGGGCAAGCAAATTAAGGGCCTACTGGGGCAAATGCCCCAGTAGTTATAACGCGTTAAAAAATGCCCTGAGGTTCCGAGTCGACGTATTTGGATTGTGGATGAATAAGAAAGCCTCTATAGGGTTTTCTGAGAAGACTTGGCGAATTTCCGATGTATTTATACCACACCAAGTTAGCAACGAAGCACTTTAGTATCGTATGGAAAGAATAGATAAACACAAACGCGCAATGCACGACGGTTGACACTCACTCTTTAAGAAACAGTTGGTAGCCAAGCAATATGGTAAATGAAATTCATGAATACACTCAAAATCGTCGCAATGGAGGAATTATTGTGCCCAGAAAATAGCTTTAAAGTGCCCATGACCCCAAATACGATATTACTGATATATATTCTACATGAAGTGAAAAGTTGAATGCCAAAATATTTTATGATTTGAGCTTTGCGTTGATGTGCTATAAAGGTTTGTTTCAACTGAAATTCTAATGATGTGACGTCATTTACGGCATTTGGCTTTCTTTTCTGCTTTCCGTGTGATAGACTGGTTGAGGATTTGAGTGAAAAGTTGATAAAATATTTACTATAGTGGTCAGGTACATCATCAACGTTTGAGTTAGATTAATTTGCTTTAACAGTAGAATATTGTATCCGAAATGATGCCGTAAATGACGTCACACTCATTATCATTTCGGACAAATAAACTTTATAAAACATCACGCAAAGCTCAAATCATAAAATATTTTGGCATTCAACTTTTCACTTCATGTAGAATCTATATTACTAATATCGTATTTGCGGTCATGGGCACTTTAAAAAGAGCCATAACACAACATAACACCGGAAAGAATGGCACCACTTATTTAACAAATGTGCAGGAAGAAATGGCAGCTCAAGAAAAAACAATCGAAGATATAAAGAATGTCCTTCTTTTAGACTTTTAGACTGAGTATGGTTCAAAATACTTTATTAAAATTACTGTAGAAATATTTAATAAGGGTTCGTTTTATGGATTCTAAACGATAGATATATACAAACAGATCCTACTGTAACTTTCAGATTATTATCTCCCTATACAGGAGCAGGAATCCAAGGAAAACAAGGAGAGGAATACAATAATAAAAGCTAATGTACAATGATGACTAAGGAGAATTGATGATGAGATTCCAATTTTAAATGATGAACTCTACCCAACCCCTCAGAGAATAGTTCTTCGAAGTTTCAGTTGCCAACCATTTTCTCTTTGGCCGCCACACGTCATAAATAATGACCGGTCGCTTAGTAACGAAACGTTAGTATTAAAATTTTTTTTTTCAAAATTATGTTGTTATGGTTCTTTTCAAAGCTATTTGCTGGACATTAATATTCATAACTAGACTCATGAATACAGTATAATGAAATTCATTTACCTACGCACTAATTATTATTCTTAAAGCCCTCTGTATACAAGAAGTTGTGTATCGCTTCGCTATACTTTGGGAAGTGCGCTCGAGAGGCCTTTCTCCACATTATGCATGGTTAGATGCGATGTCTGCCTGTTGGTGTTAAGTGAAAGCAGCGAATTTAATATGACTATGGAAAAATCACTGACTGTTCTGACCGTGTCTCATTTGCTCAAAGGTCAGAGCGCCGAAACGTTGGTTCGATTACCGGTAAGGGCAGTCACTTTTTCCATATATGTATTTGCCTATATTAAATCCTCTCTAATATTAATTAATTATTATTAAAGCCCTCTGTTACAAGAAGTTGTGTGTCGCTTCGCTACTTTGGGAAGTGCGCTCGAGAGGCCTTTCTCCACATTATGGTTAGATGCAATGTCTGCCTGTTGGTGTCAAGTGAAAGCAGCGAATTTAATATGTATATGGAAAATCACTGACTGTTCTGACCGTGTCTCATTAGCTCAAAGGTCAGAGCGCCGAAACGTTGATTCGGAGACCAGGGTTCGATTCCCGGTTAGGGCAGGCACTTTTTCCATATATGTATTTGACTATATTAAATCCTCTCTAATATTTATTATTTAAAAATCTTTATACACGGTAGCGGACATCAATCCAATACACGATTGTTCTTCATGGAGCCGTGTAGTATCAAATATACAATAAAATTATAGAAAAAGTATGCAAATATATATATAAAAATATTTAAGAATATTAACATTTATATGCCAAAAGGCGAAGACATGACTCTTTATATTTGTTGAGAACAATTCCACATTGTTGCTCCTCTATAACAAAAAGTATTTTTCATCGCATTTGTGTTGGGTTTAGGCAATTCTAACTTATTACTAGGAGTAATAAAAGATTATGTAAGTGCGTTCGACGCATGTGGACCAGCAAATGGTGAATGAAGATTGGTTTATAAATATAAAATTATGCTGTAACGAATTATGAAAATAAATAAAGCTAATAAATATATTACAGCGTCTTAATTGAAGGAGACACTGTAACCTCAATGTTTTTGACAACGGTGACATCCCGTTGATCCAGCATGCATGATTTCCGTATGTTATTTTAATATTAGAAGGGTGTCCCCGTTCGTTTGTTCGATTTGAAATATGACTGCTTGCGGACCGCCAGATAAGTCGTTCAATTCCGAAATATTACAAACGTGAAGTTCGATTTGGCAAAAGTGTCGCTTGAATGGAAAATTTATAACTTCGCGAGGCTTTCTCGTTAATTCGAGTAAATGTCGTTCGAATTAGATGTATGGCGTTCAAATGGTCATGTTGAATTTTGACATTATAAACACGCCATATATGATTACCGTATGTTATTTTAATATTAGAAGGCTATAATGGGCCATATGATCGCCTTTGATACATGGTTTAGATTGTTATCGAGTGGAACACGGCAACAAACGACGGCGTCTTAATTCAAGGAGACAATATAACCTCAATGTTACTTTCTGACAACTGTAACATCGGATCCTGCATGATTTCCGTATATATGTTGTTTTAATATTAGAAGGGTATTCCAATAGGATATCAATAGAACAAAAGTAAAATGACATAAAAACAAAAGATAAAAGTCAAACAAAGAGTTTAGCACGAACGGAGTCTGATTGAATATTCAAAGTTGGTCTAAGTTCTTTTATGTAAAGCATCTCGTAAATGAGACAATCAAACTTCTCTTGGCACTTCTGCAACACTCTAAACTGACTTTGATAAGGTATCAATTAAAGCCTGGTTATGAGTTTTAAATTCCTATTACATGGAGCGGGCTGGCCCGGTAAGCCGGGATAAGTTTTGAGTTGACGTCGACGATTACAGCCCAAAATTCACAATTATCAAATAATAAATTGACAAATATCGCTTCATTCGCACAGAGTTACGTTAGCTTTTCCGCAGTTTTGCAATAAAAGCTATTGTTCACTGTCGTAGCTTACTTGCGAATGCCTCTTAACAGAAAATAAGCCGTGATAAAACAACCACGAAACACAAAAACAATGTTTTGATGTTCTAATAAGTTCCTTTTTAGTCTTATTGATCACATCGTCAAATAAACAAACGAGTATCGGTTGGCATCAAACAGTTTTCAGCCCGCTTTACCGAGATGAAACGATTATATGAGCAATTTCATCCGGCTAACCGGGCCAGCCCGGTCCATATAATCACCCCATAAGTCAAGCCTGCGACATAAAGATGGACATAATCATAATCATAAGAAGCATAAGCCAAGCATAAGAAACACAAGGCAAGAGCAAAACAAAAGAGGAAACAAAGAATAATTCTCGTTGTTTTGTCTTCGTACGTCTCAGAGCAAAAGTCATGCTTTGTTTTCCTTGCTTATGCTTATGTCGCTCGTGCATGTGAACCAGGTTATTCTTTTCACAAGATCTATGCCATTTTCTTGCAAAAATGGCTAAAGCACACAGCCCCCCGCAATCTTAGCTTCATCAGTCTCTGTGTAACGTTTAAATTTTCTCCCTTTCAGAGTCAATATGAAGGGCTCTTTCCTGGTTGCTTTGATTTCATCGATGCGTGTTCAAAGCATTAGTGCAGCTTACCATGTTCATCGTACTAACGTCGACCATGAGCCTGGAGACGAGCGCAGTGGTGTTGACGACGCCCTTTTTCCCGACAATCATTGCGCGCCTGACGAGAACCTTCGTGCTAATAACGACAGTCGTAGCGACTTCCTATTGGGCTTCACTCACATTGACGACACCCGTCGTGCTGCCGACAACCTTCGTGCTGACGACGACAACCTTCGCGCTGATGACGACAGTCATGATAGTGACTTCCTAAAGGCCCATCCACACGATACGATTTGTAGTATACGATTGTCATCTTGGTGTATGTGATCAAACTTACACGCAAATTTCAAAGCAATCATATTGGGTCTATATATTTCATGTGTAAACGCAAACTTGGACCGAGCGGAGCCTGGGCCGGATTATAGTAAACTATTACTGCGCATGTTCGAAAATTAGCATTACAATTAGCTACAATTAGCATTACAATTAGCATTACAATTGGCTACAATTAGCATTGTGGCCGAGCGCTGTTTTGCGTCATGTGAAATCCGAGGCGACTGGCCAGGCCAGGCTGGGCCTAGGCCGAACCCTACCCAATGACCAGGGCTACTTTTAACCCAGGCCGAGCCGGGCCCAAACAAGGGCTCGGGCCGGACTAGTTTCGCCAGTGTAAACGCGGTATAAGCCGTACATGGTAGGACCAAATCTCGTACACATGATTGGCTAAGACCAACCGATAAGTTCCGAGTACTCCTTTTGCGTGATCCGTTTTATTCGTCCAATATTCGTTGGAGAGAAAATCGGCACAAACATGGCCGATTAAGTTTTAAGTACATAAGCAGGTTTTTACGAATGGTATACACATTTGCGTAACATGATAGGCGCGTATGTTATGTACTTTGATTAGGTAATTCCAAATCTGTTTTCAGCGGCCTGCTCATTGCCGATTAATTGCTAAGTGCATAACAGATTTTTATGAAGGATATGCATGTTCTCATAATATAAAATAGACACGTATGTTATGTATTTAGACTCGGTAATTCCAAATCTGTTATGAGAATTGAAAACAGTTAAATATTGACCGAGATAACGTTCAAAATAATACACGACGAAGTGGCCTGCTCATTGCCGATTAATTTCTAAGTGCATAACAGATTTTTATGAAGGATATGCATGTTCTCATAATATAAAATAGACACGTATGTTATGTATTTAGACTCGGTAATTCCAAATCTGTTTTCAGAATTGAAATCGGTTAAATATTGACCGAGATAACTAAAATAATTTTAAAAACAATTTCTACGACGAAACGGCCATCAACAAATTAATACACGGCGTGCGAGGTCTGGGGACCATGGATGGGGAAAATCCCGCAGGGGGTAGAAAAGGCGAGTGAGGGGATTATTGCGGATTCGTATTTTTAGTAAACTGCAGAATTATTTCGTGTGCAAACAATTGCATACGCCAGCACGACAGTGGTATAGGATGAATCGTATATCGTGTAGATAGGCCTTAATGGGCTTCATTCAGACTGACGGACGCCTTCGTGTTGACGACAACCTCCGAGCTGATGACGACAGTCGTAGTGACTTTATATTGGGCTTTATTCAGATTGATGACGCCCGTCGTACTGAGGACGCGCAAACCATAGAAAGAATACATATCATTACTACATCGTATTGTGTGGGCATTGATAAGTGATAGTGTAGAACAGAAGAACATTAAAGTGTTGACATGAAGTTGGCAGGACTGCGGGGCGTAATCTCAAGTGTGTGTGTATGCGGGGTGTGGTATGCGCGTGTGCAGGCCCGCACAGAGACTAAAGTGGGCACGGGACCAAATATATAATTGGGGGGCCCCCTCGCAAAAATTTCGCATACATTTTACGGATGTAAGGATATTTCAAGTGAAAATGTTTCAGTTTTACATGTGAAATGACAACGCAAATTTTCGTAAGGACGTAAAACATATCAATAAGGATAAAATAAGGACAAAATAAATAATCAATAACGCAGAGAAGCAGAAAATACTGTTTGATAATTTCATAATTTCAACAACAGCCTCTTGGCTACCGTCTACCGATTCTCTACAAAGTAAACGGGGGCCCCTCTTGAGTTGGGGCCCGGGGAAAATTGCCCCAGTTTGCCCCAAATTGCCCCTCTGGGCGGGCCTGTGTGTGTGTGCCGTGCGGGGTGTGCTAGTAGTGTAGGGGTTCAGAGATATACTCTTTTACTTCAAAAACTCATTAATAATTCATTATAAGCAAGTAATCCAATGCACGTCATTGGATTGCTAGCGAATCAATCACGTCATGCATGGCGTTTTATATCTGATAAAATATTGTCATGCTTGAAAGCCTGGGGGTGGTTTTGAAATTTGTCCCAGGGGAATGCGGGGTTGAATGTAGTTAACCATCATTAGTATTCTTTATATAAAGAATACTAATTAACATGAAATTTTATATAAAATTGTCATCCTAATACGAGAAGTCCAACGAGAAAGCAAAAATATTCAAGCAGATGAGCTACCTGCCTATATTTTTAAATTTACTAGAGAAACCACCTAACAAGAAACCTAACGATATGATACGATATATAATCCGTACAATCAATAAGTCAGGACAAACATACATGAACATCATATAACTTTATAACATTACTGACAAATTTGAAAGCGTACCTTAGTCAAAACCGAAACTACTTGAAGCCTCTTGATTTTTCTATATGCTCTTCGTTAAAATAGTGTGATAAATAAAGGCAGCCAAAACCTTTCTCGACAAAACAGGTTCCTGATTTGTTCCATTCGATCCATTTCTGATGTATTTGAAGATTCTTGAACACGCTCTTAAACGCGAAGAACACAAACAATGACGTACATGCAAATTTTCGTCAAATTGCTGACAGGTCTCGAAATTGAAGGAATTAACACTATTGTTGGAAGTCCCAATAGGTTAGTTTTAAGGATAGTTTCCACTCAGGAAAATCTTCCGCAGTACCGGAACGGACAGGAAAGTTTCCTTTGTGTTAAAGTCGTTAGTTCCAACCGAGAGCTCACAAGACAAAGAAAACGTCCCTGTCCGTTCCGGTCCTGCGGAAGATTTTCCGAGTGGAAACTAGCCTTAAAACAATACATAAAGACGTCAATATATGAAAGTTAGGCCCGGGTCAAACGTCGAACTTTTCATGAATCGAACTCAATGTAAATTAGGAAACGCTTTTGTTTAAGTTCATTTGCATTGAGTTCGACTCATGAAAAGTGCGACGTTTGACCTGGGCCTAAGGAATATAATAATTATCTCAAACTCATTAATAATTCATGAATCGAAAACAAAAGAAATCAGCACCGAGACGGTGGTTTGGATACTTTCACCTTGATTTTGTATTAAAATACTGATTTGTTTGAGATGTAATATGAAACACTTGGAAGAGTGTTTCATCAGAATATTCAAACACCTCGAAGTTTGTTAAAACACCTCGGCTTCGCCTCGGTTTTCAATAAACTTCGAGGTGTTTGGATATCCTGATGAAACACCCGTGTTTCATATTTTACTGCGAGGTATGTAATGTATGTATGTGTATGTATATGACATATGTATGTAAAACAAAACCTGGTTTCAATGAGGGGCGTCACACAAAAATAGTAGTACATAAATGGAAAATTTAAAACAATTAAAATATTAACAAGAATAAGAAACTAATTAGATTGTATAGAATAACATTATAAAAGGAAAAGGTTTAAAATTATGTAACTATTTAATTTTTTTTAAAAAGTACATGTATATAAGTTGATTGGCTTGACCAGCATCAGGAACCTAAGACTGATGTAAATGCATTTTGAAAGATCCAAGCGTCTCAGCTGACGATTTGGCTTCTTGAGATAGGTTCAAGTTCCACAGCATGGCACCGCTGTATCCGAAAAGAATTTCAAGAATTCTCTTTTAGGCTTCAGAAGTGCTAGGTTTGTATTGTCGTTTCTAAGATTATAAGTGTTCTGTGAAACATTTCTTCTTGAGAAGGATTGTTTTAGATTTGGGGCAGTGTGGTTATTTAATATTTTGTACATGAAAACAGATTTATTATAACATCGTTTTACATGCAGTGTTTCCCACGAGAGGGAGTCAAGAACATCGACCGACCTAATGTCGTAACTGGCTCCGGTAATAACCCTTGACGTGACTGTTTGTTACGGATCTGCAGTCACGGACCTGAGAAAAATAATGTGCTATTTCCAGTTTTCTCAATAATAAACTACCAAATTGCCATTCAGATCTGATGTTAACTAAAAGCATTGCGGGACTGCTAGCTACCTCTGTCCTACCGGCACGAGTACTTGCAGGACTTAGTATACCTTTTAAAGCATTAGTTCGTTCCAGGGCCGTACATAGCGGGGGGGCAGCAGGGGCAACTGCCCCCCCCAGAAAAAACCAAGATATGTTTTTTTATAAGGTTGATTATCAATTTATTATAGGTATTCAGACAATTATTTCATTTGAGTGCTGAAAGCAACGTAAACATAAATAATTCGTCTTGAAAATTTCAAATTTAAATGCATATTTTGGTTTCAACTTATGATTCCGTCAAGAGCGAACCGGCGACCGTGCGGTATAAATAACCGCGTCTGCATGGTTGTTTTGATATTAAACTTACAAGACGTACTCTTTACTAGATAAGTAATAGGAGTATAGAGAACATACCAAACACATGGCGTTCTGTCTATTTCGTTAACAATGGGCTTGCTTATCTTTAAAAAAGTCTAAATATTACCAGACCTTACAGATAAATTTTTTCAGAATATTCCTCGCAAAAATAGCCGGAAATGCTCTTCTGGAGCTTTCAAAATTAAAATTTTTCTGGGGGGCATGCCCCCACCCCCCTAGAGAGGCCCCCGGCGAACACAAACTTCACAGAAATATTTGTCTTACTGCCCCCCTGCCAAAATATTCCTGCGTACGGCTATGGTTCGTTCATGTGAGCCTTACATTTCTATTAAGTCCTCCAGCCGTATAACAAGATGTACAGACCAATCAAATGAATTTGTTTTAAATATTCCTATAAGTATTTTTATTTATTTGTTTTCGTGTTTACATACACAAGGCAAGACACACAACAGGGATGTTCAGCCCTAGTCATGGTGTCTAACCATAAGAATTAACAAACATACATCACAGTCTGTGCTACGATATCGCTTATTATAGCCTTATTGTATCACTTATTACATCAAATACATTATACTAACACACTCACGCACGCACAGTTAATATTAACAACAAATTCTGAAGTTCTGCGATTCAAGATCTCTAACAGAACTACAATTTAAACATATTGAGCGCCAGCTAGATATAATATCAGTATTGAATGTGTTCTGGAGAGCGACAAAGTATCTTGATTTTAAACAATTTTTAAAGAGACTATATATTGAACAATTTATAAAGAGTTACAGATAGTTTCCAAAATGTCTCCGTCGTTGTTCGTTGCATACAGTGCGTCACCTTATAATAATTATGTAAAATAGTTATATATATAAAAAAAAACGAAAAGATGTACTTGGCGTCAACAACACCAATTATCGATTTGTTTAAAATTTGCTAAAATATTGTGGGTGTCCTTCTCAGTTCAGAAAGTGCTGGTGTCCGGATCTTTGGACTACAGACACACGAACGAGGTCAGAAATGCTAATTTAAATGAATATAAAAGAATATTTAATATGGGTGCCATACTGCCATTATGAAAGAGGTTTATAAAATAACATATATGCTACGCAAGCTCTGATTGGTCAATACCCGTGTTTGGACATGGAAATTTCCCGCCAAAATTTTACTCAATTAAGTTTGTGTTGCTTGTTCGTTCGTATTATTTTCTAAAATAAATACCTAATGGTTTTTACGTGTTTGGATGGCCTGATCCAAACACTTGGGATGTTGGCATGTTGCTCGACTTTCGAAAAACTAAAAAACACTCGCCAGCGGCTCGTGTTTCTTTACGCTTTTCTCAAGTCTCGCAGGCAATCCAAACACGGAAACCATTATGTATTTCTTTGCTATGGGCTTAACGAACGATTTTCTTTTATTTAATCTCTCATCACTTAATCCCTTTTGCATGGCGCAATGTTTCGTCATTTTTGTCAGTGCAACTTGTCTCGTAAGTCTTGTAATGCCATTGTGAAACAAGTTGCATGAACCCATTGCACAGTGTAACATACCTTGCAACGGCAAAAATTGTTGCGACACAACTGGCTGCAATCGTTGGAGAAAGTAGAATTGAGTTCCGCTTTCTGTAATGATTGCAGCGTTAATATGTAACACCCACATCTGCAACTTGTCTCGGAATTTTTCTCTTTGGAGACTCCGTGCGTATGCGTACAAATAACATAGATGGCGAAACTTTGCAAGTCAAGTTGCGCGAAACATAACGAAGTGAGATACGGAAGTGTTATAAATTTATGGGTTACATAAAGTACCCAACAACCCTAACCTGATAACCACTGAACCAAACTCCGGGGCTCATCAATATGGCGGCGGCTTGTTTACGAAATTTTCACGTGTAGCGTACATTTTTGTCGTTTTCACAATGAGTCAGAGCCTGCAAGAACTCGAATACGCAGCAAAACTTATGTTTGTGAGTATATGGTTTTATTTAGCGTTGTTATTGTCAACAACTTTGGTTTTTCATGGTTTCAAAGTGTTTCAAATAATATGTCGAGTGTTCAAGCAATTCAGTTGTTTCTTTTTACTGTCTTCAGGCCCCTCATTCCGTCGTTACAGTTGAACAACGACAAGCTGCCGAACAGGTGTTCCTGACGTTTAAAACGCAAAGCTCCCCCTACGAGTCTTGTCGAGAAATTTTCCGTAAGTGTTAAATGTTCGTTGATCGACAACATTGTTTACACATTTACATGACGCATTGACACACAACAGATGTGTCAGAGGTTTCCGACTGATATTTTAGTTTTAACAAAACTACAGTGCTGTTATGGCAGTGTTGGAAGACGAATAGACATTTAGAAAATACATCATACATGGACGAACGCAATAAGCTCAAATCCTCAGAACATATTTCCACGTCCTGGACCAGTGAGACGCTCTAACCATTGAGCTACAAGTAATATTCAGATGGAGAGTGAAGGCTACAACAATGTACTGGTTCAATTAATATATGTATTAGAAAACATCTGGTGTGAGCATAATGATGTTGACCGTCAATGAATGAGCACGCCTGTGCAGCATTGCCTGTTATAAAGTTATTTCTGATGAAATGAAAAAAAGATTGAAGATTCCAAGAAAATTGGTGTTTGCATGGTGCAGTGGTTATAGCGAATAGTCCTTATAGTTTGAGACAGTGCAGATCACATGTCATTGTGTAGACGATGGTGGTCATCTTCACTTGGAGCCAGTGGCTAGATTGCAAGGGACACAGATCAAATGTGGCTGAGTAGGCGCTCCTGGCAGCCAGCATACAACCCATGTCTGACCACGACCATGAAGTCAACATGGCTACAGTATACCCAGACGGTCACCCATCCAAGTACTAATACTATCCAACAGGGCTTAACTTCTTACCTCAGCAGTGAGCCGGCAATGTGCTTACTACATTGTGCTTCCCATGTTACCCGTAAAACTGCCATTCATTTCGTATGCATGTGGCACTGGACTATTAAGATACTGTAGCTTAGTTAGCATTTTGTTCACCAAAATTTTCTTTTTTGTTCTGTTATTACTTTAGAAGAAAGTCATAATGATTATGTCCTTTACCAAGCTGCAACTACGGTGAAAGAAGCGTTGGTGAAAGAGTGGTCAATATTGAAGCAGACAGATATTGAGTTTTGGCAAACTTTTCTTTTGGCATTTGTATGTGAAAGGAAAAAGTAAGTTTATCTATGCAATCTTTATTGCTCTTAAATTTGGCATACAATAAGTAGTGGTATGTATGTATATAATTATATACGTGTATATGGCGTATATATACTAGTGTGTCAGCATTATGGTGATTAATGGATAAATTTATGTGCATATAGTTAGGGTTAGTTAGGCATGAGCTGATTAAAAAATTACAATTTACAATTTTGGTGTTTACCGATATTGGTTACCAGAAATTCTAGCAAAACACATACTAGTAGACCAGCAACAGTCTTTATTTCGTAACAGCCATTTCTCTGTTTCACCGAATATGTCATGTTAAACCTGATGTGCCATATCAAGTTAATCAAATTGGACAGTTTATTGTGGAACAGAATCTATCTTATAAACAAGTTGCCATTTTTCTTGACAAACAAAAGGAAAGATATGTTGAAAAGCCAGCGCATACTATATATACTAAAACCATAGCCAATATATGTCTTTGTTGTTGTCCAATAACCGATAAGCCTGGTATTTACCAATTATTACTTCTACAGTTAAGTATTAACCATAAGTTGGAACTTATCATGATCCTGTTGATTTTAGGATCCTGGTTAGGATCCTGCTAATTTTAGGATCCTATCATGATCCTGGTTGGATCCTGCTAATTTTAGGATCCTATCTGGATCCTGCTAATGTTAGGATCATATCAGGATCCTGGTTAGGATCTTGCTAGTTTTAGGATTCTATCAGGATCCTGGTTAGGATCTTGCTAGTTTTAGGATCCTATCAGGATCCTGGTTAGGATCTTGCTAATGTTAGGATCATATCAGGATCCTGGTTAGGATCTTGCTAGTTTTAGGATCCTATCATGATCCTGGTTAGGATCCTGCTAATTTTAGGATCCTATCTGGATCCTGCTAATGTTAGGATCATATCAGGATCCTGGTTAGGATCTTGCTAGTTTTAGGATCCTATCAGGATCCTGGTTAGGATCTTGCTAGTTTTAGGATCCTATCAGGATCCTGGTTAGGATCTTGCTAATGTTAGGATCATATCAGGATCCTGGTTAGGATCTTGCTAATTTTAGGATCCTATCATGATCCTGGTTAGGATCTTGCTAATGTTAGGATCATATCAGGATCCTGGTTAGGATCTTGCTAGTTTTAGGATCCCATCATGATCCTGGTTAGGATCCTGCTAATTTTAGGATCCTATCAGGATCCTGGTTAGGATCCTGCTAATTTTAGGATCCTATCAAGATCATGGTTAGGATCCTGCTAATTTTAGGATCCTATCAGGATCCTGGTTAAGATCCTGCTAATTTTAGGATCCTATCAGGATCTTGGTTAGGATCCTGCTAATTTTAGGATCCTATCATGATCCTGGTTAGGATCCTGCTAATTTTAGGATCCTATCATGATCCTGGTTGGATCCTGCTAATTTTAGGATCCTATCAAGATCATGGTTAGGATCCTGCTAATTTTAGGATCCTATCATGATTCTGGTTAGGATCCTGCTAATTTTAGGATCCTATCATGATTCTGGTTAGGATCCTGCTAATTTTAGGATCCTATCAAGATCATGGTTAGGATCCTGCTAATTTTAGGATCCTATCATGATTCTGGTTAGGATCCTGCTAATTTTAGGATCCTATCATGATTCTGGTTAGGATCCTGCTAATTTTAGGATCTTATCAAGATCATGGTTAGGATCCTGCTAATTTTAGGATCCTATCAGGATCCTGGTTAAGATTCTGCTAATTTTAGGATCCTATCATGATTCTGGTTAGGATCCTGCTAATTTTAGGATCCTATCAGGATCCTGGTTAGGATCCTGCTAATTTTAGGATCCTATCATGATTCTGGTTAAGATCCTGCTAATTTTAGGATCTTATCAAGATCATGGTTAGGATCCTGCTAATTTTAGGATCCTATCAGGATCCTGGTTAAGATCCTGCTAATTTTAGGATCTTATCAAGATCCTAGTTAGGATCCTGCTAATTTTAGGATCCTATCAAGATCCTGGTTAAGATCCTGCTAATGTTAGGATCCTATCAGGATCCTGGTTAGGATCATGCTAATTTTAGGATCCTATCAAGATCCTGGTTAAGATCCTGCTAATTTTAGGATCCTATCAAGATCATGGTTAGGATCCTGCTAATTTTAGGATCATATCAGGACCTTGGTTAAGATCCTGCTAATTTTAGGATCCTATCAGGATCCTGGTTAAGATCCTGCTAATTTTAGGATCCTATCAGGATCCTGGTTGGATCCTGCTAATTTTAGGATCCTATCAAGATCCTGGTTAAGATCCTGCTAATTTTAGGATCCTATCATGATCCTGGTTGGATCCTGCTAATTTTAGGATCCTATCAAGATCCTGGTTAAGATCCTGCTAATTTTAGGATCCTATCATGATCCTGGTTGGATCCTGCTAATTTTAGGATCTTATCATGATCCTGGTTAAGATCCTGCTAATTTTAGGATCCTATCATGATCCTGGTTGGATCCTGCTAATTTTAGGATCCTATCATGATCCTGGTTGGATCCTGCTAATTTTAGGATCTTATCAAGATCCTGGTTAGTATCCTGCTAATTTTAGGATCCTATCATGATCCTGGTTGGATCCTGCTAATTTTAGGATCCTATCATGATCCTGGTTGGATCCTGCTAATTTTAGGATCTTATCAAGATCCTGGTAAAGATCCTGCTAATTTTAGGATCCTATCAAGATCCTGGTTAAGATCCTGCTAATTTTAGGATCCTATCAAGATCCTGGTAAAGATCCTGCTAATTTTAGGATCCTATCAGGACCCTGGTTAGGATCCTGCTAATTTTAGGATCCTATCAAGATCCTGGTTAGGATCCTGTTAATTTTAGGATCCTATCTAGATCCTGGTAAAGATCCTGCTAATTTTAGGATCCTATCAGGACCCTGGTTCCAAAGGATCCTGCTGGTTAGGGTCCTGCTAATTTTAGGATCCTATCAGGATCCTGGTTAGGATACTGATTAAAGTTGGATCATATCAGGATCCTGGTTAGGATCCTGCTAAGTTTAGGATCCTATCAGGACCCTGGTTCCAAAGGATCCTGCTAATTTTAGGATCATATCAGGATCCTGGTTAGGATCCTGCTAAGTTTAGGATCCTATCAGGATCCTGGTTAGGATCCCGCTAATTTTAGGATCCTATCAGGATCCTGTAGGATCCTACAGGATCCTGCTAGGATTTCTATCCAGGGTGGTCAGCACTTACACATGTAAGCATTTGGATAGGCCATTGTGGATGACTGGACATGCATACCAGTGTCTTATGATTTGAGTTACATATGTTTTTATGTTTGGTATTTTTTCTTCCTATATTTTTAGTATTGAAAAGTATGTTATTGAAATAGTACTTCAGTGTTTGGCAGTAATGATCAAGAGAGGGACATTAGAAGACACATACAATAAGGGCTCTCTTCAACATTTTATGGCAAATGTTCATCAACTTTTTAGCAGTGAGGATCCTAAAATGGTATGTACCCTTAGATCGTGTGAATCGTTCTAAAACGTAGACGCATGTACGCATTGCGTGTCTATTTTCACATATGTAGTATGTGAATTAAGACTGATGGTGGAATTCATTTAGTTTGATTGGGAACACAATGACTGAGTGATTTTCTCCTCTTCAATCATCTAGAAGTTACTGGGATGTTCCATGATTAAAGCTTTGCTGTATGAATACTCATCAATTGGTCGACCAAGTGATATTAGACTGAGTTTTGAATTTCATTGCAAGTGTAAAAGCCATTTTGAGGTAAAGGTACTGTAGTATTTACAGGTATGCCAGTTGAATGAAAAGAAAAGAGACTTGAATGAAAAGAAAAGAGAGCTCAGTATCTTCATTGAATATAAAATATAAAACAACTATAAAGTGGCCTGGAACACCAGTGTTGCTTTTTTTAAAGTTATTTATCGAAAAGCACAGCAAATAAAATTGCCTAGCTAACTGGGCCGGGTTGTTCAAAAGGCGATTAGCTTAACCCAGGATTAGTGAAAACTTCGAGGGAAAAAATATGAAGATGAAGGCAAAGACTTTTGAAGTTTTCTGTTCAGACATCATACAAATATAGAAAGGTTTTATCCTAGAAAGTTTGAACTCAAGTTGTCAAAGAGAACATACCAAACAAAAGAGCCGATTAAATTTTAACCTAGGATTAGCGTTAATCGCCATTTGAACAACCGGGCCCTGGTGTACAACTGAAGTGAAACGTGCTGGCAAAGAGTTCTAATAACCTCGTTATCACCATGTAATGAAGTGCTTGGAAACATTTCTAAGCCTGCCTGGTGGTCCGATAATTAGAATAAAAGGTGGCTCGATAGTCTAAATCATGAGAAATTGCATTTTTCCGCATAAAAACGTGGTCTTGTCTACTGAAACGTTTTATACCCTCAAAGGTTACCTGAGTGGAGAAATCGTTTTTCCAATAAATCCAGAAAACTAATTTGCATAAAATCTGCCGCTTATCATAAACACAATTTCGTCAGATAAATAAATGCTACATGTGTGAAACGTTTCAATCATCAAGACCATTGCTAGAGCTATGCAATGAACGACAATAAAGCTCAGATCTGCATTACAAAACATTTTATGGGGAAAAATGCAATTTCTCATGATTGAGCCACTTAAAGTGTTTATCCTCAAATTCTGGAATTTGAAGGCCACAAGATGCTATTTTTGTGATATTACAAACAATATTTGACCTATATGCATGACATTTTCACTGTGAGTTCATACAAGTATTATCTGTGCAATGACGAATTGATTTGTTGTTAGACTACTCCAACAAATATCTAGGGCCTTTGGAAGAGATGTAATTGGACATTTTTTCCCCTCATTTTTGGGAAAGGCTAAAATATATGAAGGCATTGACATATCTGTAAAATAATTCGTCATTGCATAGCTATGGTATATTGCATGTACCACATATAAAATTTCAGACCCTTAGCGCTTACCTGTGTGGAGAAATCACTATTGGCGCGTCCTACAGTTTCGTGCCTTTAAAAACGCAGACTAGGAAAAGGGTGTGACTGCCAAGCAATTAAAGATATGGACCCAAATCTTTTTCTTTGTAAATGCTATTGGACCATGTTAACTACTTATGTAAAAAAATATATGACTATATAAAATTTGTAGAATGATAAATCGTGCTGTCAAAATGACTCCATTTGATAAAATACTGACATTCTTGCAATCTTGTTTTCTGTTGTAGTCTCACAGCCTTCAACAATTTTTCATTTCCACCATGCAGTCTATCCAAGCCTTTACTGCAATATCTCCACCAAATTTATCAAAAGAACATGCAGAAGTTCTAGCGTCGTTGTTGTCAATCATGGAAAGCATTCTGTGTTGGGAATTTACTCCAAAAAATCATATCCTTTCATTCCTTGCATCATGTTGGTAACTCCTTATAAGAATTATTAATTGAGTCTTTTAGTTCGTTATAAGTCATTAACCATATTAAAAATGGTGTTTGGTATATATAGAATCCTACACAGAAAGTGCTGTACCCCGGTCAAGATGACCGGCCAAGTCAATTTTAGCTCGGACATGCCGCTTTTATGACCGGACAAATTATTCAGCTAAAGCCTGAAAAAAGCCTTAATTCCGCAATCGCCATTGGTAAACTCCTTCACGTAAAATACATTGTGCTTTCTTATGTTAGCCGTTGCGTTTACACGCGATACAAGACTGAAAATATGCGAAACCGTCACCTAATTATCTGGAGCAATTTGAAAATCATTTCTAAGCGGTGGTGCGAGATGAAAACGGCACGCTCAGCCTTGGTATCGTGTGAACACAAATGAAATGCCGATACTTTTCAGCTTTAATTTATTTAATTAGCAGTCCAGATCATTTTATTCTATAAAGTAGATGTTTTTTATCGACTGCTCTCTGGAAAGTTTCGGAATTATGCGACGCTTGTTGATTAATGAAATCCGTCTGTCGTCAATAAATTCAAACAAGTTCGTATGCATAAACAGAATGTAATGGTAAATTATATATTTTGTTACTTTATTACTGGTATCGTGTGAATATAATCTTATTTAATTAATTGACAGTTCTACTAAACATAAACACTATATCAGTGAACAGTAAGCGTGTGGGCGATCGCCTTATTTGATTGATATAGTAAAAGAAACATAACATAACTAGTGCTGGTTTTGACAGTTACAGCCGCTCGCAATTGAACTTATTTCCACTTCGTCTTTTGAGCAATTAGTTTGTTCTTTTGCTTAATGTCGTAATCTGACCGGTCAAAATGACCGACAAGGCGAGAGTTTGACCGGACAGCGCCTCAATTTGGCCGGACATTGTCCGTTGTCCGGCCGTTATTTCGCGCCCTGCATTCCAATGTGCCACACTGGCCACCTAGTTTGATGTTGATTCCTCTTTAACTGTGGTGTAACTTTAAGAGCTTTTCACTCCCGAGGAAACGAGACAGCTTCATTGATCTTGTTCAAACCTGGAGCAACTTGGAGGGAAACCCTGCTCAATGGAGATTGTCTTGGAGTTTTTCTTAATGTAAGTAAAAAATGACGAGTGATCGGTTCATTGTTGCAGTATTAAAATATGACTCAAAATTACTAGAAGGTTCGTGTGCTGTGGAGATAATGTGTATAGGAGGCTACCTTTTGAGTGATGGCCTTTTGTCAGAGAGTGAGTGATGTGGGCGAAGCCACAAAGGGTCACTGTTTCGAAGGACGTTAAACATTAGACCTACAGTATATACAATTTCATCTGTTCACCATGCAGTGTGTTGCAGTTGACATGTAATGCAGTAGTTGGTGTGTTGTAGTGGTTGTTTTTTGTGTTCTGGTGCTAGTTGGTATGTTGCAGTAGTTGGTGTGTTGTGGTGGTTGGTTTGTGTGTTGTGGTGCTTGGCATGTTGCAGTAGTTGGTGTGTTGCAGTTGACATGTAATGCAGTAGTTGGTGTGTTGTAGTGGTTGTTTGGTGTGTTGTGGTGCTAGTTGGTATGTTGCAGTAGTTGGTGTGTTGTGGTGGTTGGTTGGTGTGTTGTGGTGCTTGGCATGTTGCAGTAGTTGGTGTGTTGTGACGTGGTTGGTTGGTGTGCAGGGTGGTTGGTTAGTGTGTTGCGGTGCTTGGCATGTTTTAGTAGTTGGTGTGTTTGGTTTGTGTGTTGTGGTGCTTAGCATGTTGCAGTAGTTGGTGTGTTGTGGTGGTTGGTTTATGTGTTGTGGTGCTTCGCATGTTGCAGTAGTTGGTGTGTTGTGGTGGTTGGTTTGTGCGTTGGTTGGTTTGTGTGTTGTGGTGGTTGGTTTGTGTGTTGTGGTGCTTAGCATGTTGCAGTAGTTGGTGTGTTGTGGTGGTTGGTTTGTGTGTTGTGGTTCTTGGCATGTTGCACTAGTTGATGTGTTGTGGTGGTTGGTTGGTGTGTTGTGGTTGGATGGTTTGTTGGCTTCTTCATCGACGTTCCAGTCATTTACTCTATCCTTTGTCATTCTATTTTCTCTTTAGCTTCATTCATGTTTGAAAAACAACGAACAGCTTGTTCATCAGTACTTTCTTTGTTTCACTCAATTTGCCTCGTTGACTGGCTCGATATTTTCGGAAACCACCTCCACAGTCCAATATCTCGGTCGCCTTTTACAGGGTGTCCTTCAGTTGGTCCAGCAATACAGGTGAATTATCGTTAATTGTTTTTAATGATCATACGTGTGGTTCAACTCCATAACAGTTAGAGCAATTACACGCCAACTAGGGTAGGTGTCATTAATTTCACCCGGTAGGGGGCAGAAGGAAAACTGAAAATTCTTGTTAAAGTTTCGTGACCCAACCTGGATGGTTTCATGACTCAACTATACATTTTGTTTTAGTTTCGTGGCCCAGCACATCTTAAATTTTCATTCATTAGTCTGCCATACAGAGCAAGGAAAACAATCAACTTTGTTTTCAGCCGGGTTTTCGCATTCCTGAACTCTTAGTCTCGAACCACTGAAATCCAAACTCTATAATACATGTACATAATTTCTGGGGACAAGGGGTTCTCAAAACAACTTTTCTTTGGATGTGTTATGGATATTTCTTGGACTTGCATAGCGTATATCAATTCCTATGTTATAAATATTTGTTTTCTTCAATTACTTTTGATACTAATCAAAAAGGTTTCATGGCGCATCAAAGGTTTTCCAAATGTATTCGTAGCCCCACCAACTTTTGATTTATAGTTTCATGGCCCAGCACTTTTCCTTCTGCCCCCCTCCCCGGTGGAGTTAACGACAGCTCCCTGACCTCGGGAAATAACTACACTATATTATATGGCGGAAAGCAGATCAAAGATAGCTAACATGCCAACTGCAGCGAACGATGACGCGAACCTGTAACACTCGCCGGCAGCACTTCCTTCCTCACTTCCACTGAGTGACTCCGTAGCAAGGAGTCTGCCGACTAGGACTGGGTGGCCCACGAAATGCGAATATAGACTAGCTCGAAGATCAGACCTGAAAATAGTGGTGCATCCTAGGATCCTCGTTCCAAGAAAATTTTTTTATTTGTAAGAACGTTTTGGGCTGGCAAGTCACAACTCCCACTCCCAACTTAACTACTTAAGCCCCAGGCTTAGAACACATGTGGCCTTTGCCGCAGTAACCTGTAGATGTAGCCGTAGTCTGAGTGTGACTCTGTGTAGCTACACAAGTACATAACTGCCTAAACTCTAAAGATAAAAGATTATTCAATTCAATGGATTTTGCTACAGTGCTACTAGGAAATTGCTAGACACGGTTTCATTAACGATTGGTTTAGACTTTTAGTCCTGCGAAACGAAGTGCGACCACCGTGTTTTCGAAGAAATTATTTGGTTATTAGCGTAGGATCCAAGAAAGGTTGGAATTATTTCCAGGTCTGTCGAAGATGCTCCACAAAATGCCTTATATACACAATAAGCCCCTCGGACTTGTCCCATGGGAAGGACTATAGGACTCGACCAATCGACACGCATACCCCTCATGGCGTTAAGGTGGTGATTGATTTCTATACCTTCCTTCTTTCTAGTGTCCAGTTGTCGGGAGTAGTGGCATGTGGTTTTGCTAACGTCGTGAACCGTATCACTGCCGTGTTTCCTCCATCTCTTTTACTAAGTCTACCAACTGAGCTTGTGCAAGCCTATCTACACTGTATATCTCAATTAACACTAAGTTTCTTACAAACGGCGATGACGAATGAAGAAGTAAGTAAGACAATAAGCACTATGTAAAATATTGAGAGAAAATATGAAAGTTGCTAAGTTCTCAAAAGAACTGGATATAATATGAAAAAGAGAAATAACAGGGTACTTACGTATTTTCGGTACATTTCGAACGTATGTTTCTTACGGTACATTTCGAACGATGTGTCCTTCGTCTGACTTGACTTTCTAACCCAAGAAATAACTTTTATTTCATTTTTTCATGAAAAAAAGTAAATATTCTTTCGAAATCACGTGACTTTTACCCCAGAGGTTTCTATCAGCGGATAGTAACTCCTGCGATAGCCAATGAAAATTGAGGATTTGTGATGGTAACTGGGGCTTCGTCCTCGTTAACTATCACCTCGTATAAATTTTGAGTTCATGTGAAGTATAATTCGAAGTAGACTGAATACACAGCTGTAATTCAGGCTGTGAAAATTCGCACGATAGCTTGTCGACCCCCGCTGAGCTACTCAGATCTGAGAAGTAGATTTTGAATGGTTTAATACTCATATGATTCATAATTGTTTAATTGATTGGATTATTTGATATCACAAGAATTCCCAGAGAACCACTTGTAACTGGAATAAGTCAAGGGTTGTGATTTGGACAATCAAAATCTACTTCTCAGATCTGAGTAGCTCAGCGGGGGGTCGACAAGCTATCGTGCGAGTTTTCACAAACTGAATTACAGGTGTATATTCACGATGTACACAGGCTAAATTCGAAACGAAACCCAACAAAACGTTGTCTAAGCTATGTCGTCTTTTAATTAAAAGAAAAACGAATACTTTATATCAAAGATTGACAATATATTTGCGAATGAATTCACTAAGGGAATTTTGTGCTTCGAAAAATGGCCGACTGAGCGTGCAATGCATCACGGTCGACACTCAGCCTAATGCTATTTAATCAAATTTATTCGGAGGATGTCGGTGCCCTTAGACCAACTTGAAATTTTTTTTCTTAAGCTGCACGCCGACGACAATTCACACATGGAGGCGTTCGATCAAATCTCGGTTGCATGGGTGAACTTGGTGTCAAGCTCTTCCTCCTTTCCCGAAGGATTCCTGTCAGGCCCTTGCCTGCAGATTCTTAATCTGTACGTGAAAACCCACATTTCTGCCCCAGAAGGCACCAGGAACACGCAGAGGCAACAGGACGTGGAGGAATTCGTGGAACTTAGGGACAGCGACGTGGAAGAGTTCGACGCGCAGTTGTCGTCTGTTGCTGAGCTTGCGCGGCAAGTGTTGTCGGATGCCGTGCCTTTTCTTAACCGCTTGTTAGATCAGAAGATCTCGGCGCTGTTGGAAAACCTCTGCGTGGCGAAGGAAAAAGGTAATGCGGAAAACTAATGGAGCTTTTGTATTCGAATGTATGCTAGGGAAAATGTAGAATCCTATTTCAATTATCTAATTATCACTTGCCGTTATATAAGTTATGAGCAGTTGAAATTTGAGGTTGATGACGTCATTAGTTGTTTATGTAAAATTAATTTTTGTTTATATTTCAGGAAGTATATGACGAAAATTGACTGGCAAGATGATCATCGCAATTCTAATATTGCTGTTAAATTTCGTCATTGCCCAAGTGATACTTTCTGAAATATAGACGAAAATTGATTTCACTTACACAACTATTATGATGTCATCAACCTCAAATTTCAAATGCGCTTTTAAAACTAGACAACGACAAGTGATAATTAGTAAATTGGACTGTTACTTCGTGTACCGGACACAGAAATTTATGAATTGTGTAGAACTGCCTCGTTCTTAAAAGATCTCGTTTATTTTTGTGCTGGCCGGAATTGTCCAATTCATGAATAAACCTATCCTAAAATAAACGAGATTTTTTAAAGAGGAGGCAGTTCTATACAGTGCTAACTAACATTTTACTCATGCAAATTTCTGTGTCCGGTACACGAAGCAAGAGCCGTAAATTGAAATGGAATTCTTTATTTTTCGTAACACACGTTCGAAAGAAGGCACTTTAAATGGAGCTTTTGTATACCTTTTTTAATATAAGTAATAGCATGGCTCGAGGATATTAAACGTTTCTCTTGAAACAAAGGATTCCATGGTGTCCGTGTGACATTACAATAATATAAGTGTAATTCATTGTTTAGGGCTAATGGCCGTTGACCCAGTCAAGACAGAAAATCTTTACGAAGATTTACACTGGATTCTCCTGATCTCTGGTTATGTGTTGAGCGACAAAGTGAGCAGCGAGAAAGCTTTGATTCCAGATCAAATCATGATGCACTCTGTTGCGGAATCGGAGAACGTCGATTTGGAATCCACGGTGAAATACTTGACCTCGCTTGGATCGGCTGATTTAGGTGAGAGAAGGAGTCCTGTTTTTGTTTTTAAATAATTTTATTTCAACTTTTAAATTTTTAAAATTTTAAAATTTTAAAATTTTATTTTTAACTTTTATTTGCCACAATTCATAATAAATTACATAAGTAAAACAACTCAAAATAGATTAATTAGTGGCGAGGAAGTTTAAAATAGAAACCATCAGGCTTATTTAAATTTAGGCTTCCTCGTGAATATTACATTATATCAAAATTAGTACAATAAGTCTGTGAACACGCTAATATTTCAACTAAAAAGTATCAAACAATAAAATAAATCAAGATGCAGACACGTTTCCACAATCAGAGTGAAGAAAAGTTCTTCCAAACAAGACAATAAAACATGTTGAGATGGCCACTTTAATATTCTGATTATACGTTTATGCAAAATTACAATGCGCGATTAAGATTTGTTGGGTAGGTATAGAAGCCCACGCAATGTTACAATATTGAAGATACGGATAAACCATAGAATAATAAATAGTTCAGAAGGATGACTTAAAAAGGTAGGGGCTAAACTATGGTGTCTTGTTCATGTAGTGATGAGGAAATGAATACAGACTATACGTGTCAAGGTTGTTTTCTTGCGACTCAGAAGCTTTAGACTACTTACACGCTCTTTCCGTAAAGTACACTTTTTAGATATTTGATTTTTAGAGCATGACGAGAGCCTGACAGAGCAATCCCAGCTATCTTATGTATTTGTATTTCTACACAGTCTATGCAACATAACATTATTATTTCAGTTATATCGACAGTAAATTGTTTTACATTTAGGAAACAGAAAGATCGATTCCATCACAAAATTAATCACGTCCATTTTGAGAGTTGCCAACGTCGAGAAAGAAGCTCTGTCTGCAGGACTGGCGACTACCATGAGTCCAGAGCTTGCTGGGAACATAGTTTGGATTCTGACGAAATGCTGTGACGTGTACCTCATGCCAACCGAGTCAGACTACGGTCAGGTGAGCGTTCCCTTGGTAACGGCGTTCGGCGTTGGCACCGAGAGCGCTCGTTGGCTGGTGACCTTCATTCTTGACAAGGTCATGGGGAATTTTCGCGGTTGGTTGAGCGAAGCTTGTGTCGTGGAGAATACAGCTCAACTATTGGTTACGCTAATGGCAAACAAATCCAGGTAACACAGTAAGCCAGTACGAAAATATCACATGTTATTTCACATGTTATTTCACATGTCATTTCACATGTCATTTCATATTGTATTTCACATGTTATTTCACATGTTATTTCACATGTTTTTTCACATGTTATTTCACATGTTATTTCACATGCCATTTCACATGCCATTTCACATGTCATTTTACATGTCATTACACATGTCATTTCACATTTCATTTCACATGGCATTTCACATGGCATTTCACATGTTATTTCACATGTCATTTCACATGTTAATTTCACATGTCATTTCACATGCCATTTCACATGCCATTTCACATGTCATGTCACATGTCATTTCACATGTCATTACACATGTCATTTCACATGTCATTTCACATGTCATTTCACATGGCATTTCACATGGCATTTCACATGTTATTTCACATGTTAATTTCACATGCCATTTCACATGTCATTTCACATGTCATGTCACATGTCATTTCACATGTCATTTCACATGTCATTTCACATGCCATTTCACATGTCATTTCACATGTCATTTCACATGTCATTTTCACATGGCATTTCACATGTCATTTCACATGTCATTTCACATGCCATTTCACATGCCATTTGACATGTCATTTCACATGTCATTTCACATGTCATTTCACATGGCATTTGACATGGCATGTATAGTTTCAAACGGCTGCTTCCGATCAAAGTGGCGACGATAACGCACGACCATGTAGTTACCTATTTTTTATTGTCGAGTGTCACCCTCGTGAAATAAAATCTTTCAATTCAATTCAGTGCCCGTGTGGCAATATCGTGTGAAGTTCTTGGTCAACTTGCCAAAGACTACGCCGAGAATGCGTCGTACGTTAAAGAACTCCCGCCTCTTGTTCAACGAGAAATTTCCAGAGCGTTGGTGGTCGCTGGTTCGGCCATCGAACAGGATGACAGCCGAAAGCAATATCTTGCTCAGGTAAGACACAATGAAAGGAAGGGCTGGGGGCATTACATTACAATGCAATGCAATGTAATGTAATGTAATACAATACAATGTAATGCAATACAATGTAATGCAATACAATACAATGCAATGCAATGCAATGCAATGCAACGCAACGCAATGCAATGCAATGCAATGCAATGCAATGCAATGCAATGCAATGCAATGCAATATAATGCAATGCAATATAATGCAATGCAATGCAATATAATACAATGCAATATAATACAATGCAATGCAATGCAATATAATGCAATATAATGCAATGCAAAGCTCAAATCATAAAATATTTTGGCATTCCAATATTCACTTCATGTAGAATCTACACCAGCACTATCTTATAATTTGGCATTATATATACTTTAATTCATTGCCATCCACCTTTCCCTCCCAGATTTTAAACCCAATCAAAACGAGATTCGATGCTCTCGTCCAATCTCCGACGTTCCGTAAAGACGCGCAACACGAAGCCATCAAGGACGAAGTGGAACGGTTGCTAGAGTGTTTTCGGGGTGTGGCAAAGGCTTCGAGCGTGCGCACAGTCTGCCTGCTGTTCACATTTTTGGTCCCAGTCCTCAACGACTGTGTTCCGCTCCTCGATGTTTATCACAATTGTTCGGAGACCGTGGAGATGGTGTTGTCGTTGTTGCTGGATGTGGTGGAATGCCAGCTGGCTTATTTATCCAAGGTACACAGCTATAAAAATGGCACAAGTTCTTGCACAAGTTCTTGCACACGTTCTTCTCGCTGTTGGCTGAATAATACTGAAATAATGTTGTTCAGTATTGATGTATCAGCAACGGTTATTCTTATAGTTGTTGAAACAGGAAAAACAGTATTGATAGAACAAGACAAGACGCCTGTTCAGGCGTTCACTCGGGCTACTGATGTCTGCAATTGGCGTAGCCTTTGCACATCTAGAAAACCTGCGGAACAGCGTGTACATATTAAGTGCATGTTTAAAAGCACAAAACTCTCAGAAGCAATTATTATAAAGCAATGTAGTCAGGTAGAACCCTGAAAGGGTGCACAAATCGAACGACCCTTGAAGCGATTGCCGTGTAAACAACAAGGCACAAGCCCGTAATAGCCGAATAATTAAACGATCTTAATACTTTCAGCAGACAAAACCTATAGTGCTGAATTCGGCAGATTCAAGCGATAGTTCGGATATAGAATTCATGTAAATCGTACCAACAGAGAATTCGAAACAACCGAGCAAGCAACATTGCCTTACAGTTTCGCAAGGCCTGACGGGATGATGAAATAATTACAATTTGTCGACACGAAAAATACAGGAATGCCACGGTAACCTAGACTCGGCTACCACAGGTAGCCCGAGTAATAATCGCTAGCTATTTGTTATCATTGTTGCTCAGTATTGATGGCTGAACAATGCTGTGACAATATTGTTATCTAACAGGAAGAGGATTTAATAAGTTCATAAAATGTCTATCTTACCAAACGAGCGCTGGTACCGTGAGCCAGAAACCTTCGTTCATCTTTTTTTCCTCTTTTTTAGAGCGATTCTCGAAAACTACACGAGATATGTGTTCGTTTGATGGAGGTTTACTCCAAGCGTCGTTTAGGTATGAATGAGACAAGTTGTTTTCAAATATGCTTGTGGGCAAGTCAGTCCTGGTCAGGTATCTGCTGATGTTGTTGTTTTTTTCAAAAACTGCTTCGCAGCAATAAGCGTTTTATCTTTCCCCCTTTTTTTCTTTATTTTTAGGCAAACGAAATGGATGTGTTTTAGCTGAAGAAGAAACCTTTTTAGATCTCTTATTTTTCATGAAAATTTTGACGAGTATTTTAACAAAAGAATATTTTGATATCGAATCTGGTAAGCAAGCGTGCTCTCTACATTGTGTTTCACAAACATGTTACAAATACAGCGCGACGATATTTTGAGAGAGTTTGAATGAGGATTCCAGTGTTCTGTTCAGTGTTTTTGACATTATGCTACATTTGTGAGTGTTATAGGTTTATGTATACTAATTGACTTCCTAGCCTCGCTGGCATGTGCAAAATTTAAATGCTCGCTTTTTTTAATAAGGTCCATAATCCTATTTGTATTTTGCTAGATGACAGTGGGCAAGTCAGTCCTGGTCAGGGATCTGCTGATGTTGTTTTATATGGATTGAATGTTTTACTCCCTTTTATTACTCCGGAATTACTCAAGGTAATGTATACATAATTTACATTAAAAATCGCCTTCGGAAATCATTCATGTAACATCAACTTTCTCAAGACCACAACAATCTGGACGATCAACTTCACACATCTAATTAAAACGTTCTCGTTTTCGTTTTCTTTTGTTAGTTTCCCGAACTGAATGATCACTATTTCAAACTCGTAACTTTTCTTTGCGAGGAACATACGGAGAAGATTTGCCGCATGCCAGATCACCTGTTTACAAATCTCATGGCGTCGTTACAGCAAGGACTTAAAGAGTATCCTTTTGTATGAGAAAAAAACATTATAATCAATCGAGTTTTCGTTTGGAAACTCGGCAAAACTGCATTCTTGGTTTACGTTTATGAAAAGTTGTCCACGGTGATGTAACACATGTAATGAACTAGTAATGAACTAGTCATCCAGTTTGGGTTCAATGGTTCAACTGTGCTGTTTAAATACTAAGCCTAAACGAAAAGTACCACCATCATGACCACTGTCAATACCATCATCACCATCACGACCATCAATATCACCTCCACCACCATCACCGCCATCAACATCACCACCATCAACACCATCACGACCATCAATATCACCTCCACCACCATCAACATCACCTCCACCACCATCAACATCACTACCACCATCACCACCGCCGTCAACACATCAACATCACGACAATCATCACGACCATCAGCAACACATCATCACGACCATCAGCAACACGACCATCAGCACCACTACGTTTTACGTAGGGATGTTGATGGTTCGTGATGGTGGTGGTGTTGATGGCGGTCTTGATACTGGTGATGTTGTTGATAATGTTGATGGTGTTGACGATGGTGGTGATGGTGATAGTGATGATGGTGGTAGTGATGTTGATGGTCGTGATGGCGGTAGTGATATTGATGGTGTTGATGGCAGTGGTGATGTTGGTGATAATGTTTATGGTGTTGACGATGGTCGTGATGGCGGTAGTGATGTTGACGGTGGTGATGAAGTTGATGGTGTTGATGGCAGTCGTGATGTTGGTGATAATGTTGATGGTGTTGACGATGATCGTGATGGTGGTGTTGACGGCAGTCGTGATGCTGGTGATAATATTGATGGTGTTGACGATGGTCGTGATGGTGGTAGTGATGTTGATGGTGGTGATGAAGTTGATGATGGTGGTGATGATGGTGGTGTTGACGTTGGTGTTGACGTTGACGTTGGTTATGGTGATGGTCATGGTGGTGATGTTGATGGTTGTAGTGGTGACGTTGATGGTCGTGATGGTGGTAGTGATATTGATGGTGGTGATGCTGGTGGTGATAATGATGATGATAATGATCCTATACGGTGATAATGATTTATGACGACGACAACGATGATAATCCTGTTCTTGGTATTGTTGATACTGGTAAGGATGGTAGTTCTATTGAGTGCATTATCCTAAGTGATTGTCCTTGATTGACCATCACAGATGTGGTACTGATATCGCCAAATCAACTCTTGAAGCTTTGAGTGGAATGGCATACGATTTGTTTCGGGACCAATACCAGAAGAAGACTGCAAACGATAGGTTATCAAATGCGTTGAAAGCCATGTTAAAGGTAGCCAGAGTTAACACTGTCTGACTTTCAATATGTGTGTGGGACTTGAGATTGGACTGTATAAGTAATGTCCTGCAAAGGAACTGCTAACAAGCCTGACAGAGAGATAGAGGAGAGATAAAGACGAGATGGCTTGACAGAGAGTTAAAGGACATTGGCAACAAAAAATAAGTATACCTTTTCGATCAAACTACGTAACTTAAATAGCCGGAATATAGTAGTTTGAGGTTGTAAAAATGCTTCTAACCTGAATCATTGTGCGCCATCTTGGACGTATTTTCGATATGCGTGTGACGTCACAACCGGGGTAAAGCGAAATTTTTATCTAGCCATCCTCATGTCTTTATAAGTTTGAAACCGTCGATTTTTGTTAATGTCTTCGTTTTTCAATTGAACCACACCATTTTAAAAAGCATTCCGCGGAAACTCGCCTACCCACAGAGTAGTTTCATCAGGTTTACCCCAGGTGTGACGTCACCAACTTCCCAGTTAATTAGGCAAAGTATTACAACAAGATGGCGGATGACAGGATTGTCTTCGGTCAAAATTAGTGCTGTTGTTTTGTACAAGAGTAGTTTTGTCTGCTTGGATTACCTTCGTAAGCCTGTTTGTTAATCAGAAAGTTAAAAATTTGAAATTGTCATTTATGTTGCCAATGTCATTTAATGTTGAAATGGTTTTAAGTGTCTCGAAAACGAAGTCCCAATACAATATGAGCAATATTAATTTCTCACCTGAATGAATTTTGCCATGTTCGTGATGATCATGGAACGTATTTCTTCCAGGTTCTCTTCAACTTCGTCATGTTCGAGAAATTCGAAGTGCTGGACCTTCTCGTCGCAACCGCTGACGCATTGTGGTCGCTCATTTGCTGTCATCAGGTAAGAGACTACACAGCTAACAAATCGACTCTGACGAAGGTCCTTCGCTCGAAACGTTCGACTTAACGTACGAGTGATGAAATCATGGAAACATTGGCCCGAAAATTGTTTAGTTTGATATTTTTGAATAAGAAAATGAATTCGTTTATGCCTATGGAGTATATATCTACATCAAATTTGAAGCAAAGTAATTACAATCTCGTTTTTGCATGTGAGCGATTGTTTATCATGTGCCATGGAGCTACTGTACTCTACATTTTGAACGGGGAGACTTCTACAAACAAAAAGGTGCAACTCTCTGAAAATGTGGAACAATGTTTGACTAGACTTTTTTACGTTAAAGAAAGGTTGTTTATGGTTGATACTAAAACAATTAGACAACTCGCCCTCGTTGTCTATTTAACAATTAGACAACGAGTCCGAGTTGTCTATGAGCGAATAGTCAACGAAGGCGAAGCCTGAGTTGACTATTCGCTCATAGACAACGAGGACGAGTTGTCTAATTGTTTTAGTAGAAACAAATTAGTGGACTATTACAAGTCATGCATTCTCAAAAAAATTATCCAAAAACTCATGTGAAACCTCCCCAAAACGAGAGTTTTCTGCCATTGTTTTGAACGCGTTTCCCAAACGTTGTCTATCACGAATAGACAACGGTTGAGTAGCCAATCAGAATGCAGCATTTGTAATAGACCATGGTCAGTTTCTACTAAGAGCAGATAGTCAACTCAGGCTTCGCCCTCATTGAATATCTGCTCATCGACAACTCGGTCTCGTTGTCTAATTGTCAATTGGACAGCGAGTATAGCCAATGAGATTACAGCATTTGCTAATAGTCACTAGTAATATAAAATTAAACATATTCCTAAAAACGAAGACATCCTGAGAACTCAAGATGTGAGTCAATAACAAGACGAGATTATTGAAAAAGTGATATTTCGATTTTATTACAAAATCGTCATCAGACTGAGTGATTACAAAAACGTAGCCTATGTATGCTGATACATAAGGTGTGATGACATCATCCACAAAGAAGAAAAAGGAAACCTATTTATATTACAGATCACTGATCTCTAAATAAAGACTGGATTGAGCTTTCTATTGTATCTGATGAGTTGATTTTGAAGCCTGCATATTTGCATAATGTAAATTAACGAGAGATCATTAGAAACTCCGAGTTTGCAAGCAAATCAAACTGTGACGCTCGCAAAATAGCTTTAGTGTCTGGCCAATATAGTTTCTTTGTTAACATTAAATGCATAAAATCTTCAACCTAATTTGACGTCTCATATCAGGCTTCTCTCACTGGATAATTAGAGCCAACGGCGGCCATTGCTAAGGGACCAAAGTCGCAGTAAATCTGTAGGTAGGCGATGAATCGTTTTACCCAGTAATTTGAAAAATATTTTCTGGTCCTCTTTATAGTAATATTATTTTATTTTGTCGATGGTACGAGCACATAATCCAACAAAAAACCTCATAGGATTCTCAGTTGGTCCCTTAGTATTTTTCATGGAAGAGGATAAGTTAAAGTGCTTATAAACCCAAAATGGGTTTTTGGTGATTCGGATAGAGCATAAAAAGTTAGTTAATAAGTTTCGGAGATATAATGGCTCAAACATGCAAATTGTGCCATTTTTGGGGAAAAAGTAGCGCCACCAAAATAACACACAGGGACCTGGATCCGAGGAACCCATCTTCGACAACAACTAGGCTTTTGTATAGGAGAAGACAGCTATCTTAAGAGTTTTTGTTGAAAAATGCCCAAACGATGTGTCTTTACGATGTTACCTTGTCTACTCGAATTGTAATATATTTTTATAAGTATTGAAACATAACACGTTCCTCGGATCCAGTCTCCCGGCCTGCGCTACTATTTTTCACAAATTGTGACTTTGAGCCCTTATATCTCCGAAACTAAAAGTTTAACGCAAAAACTAATCTAGAACTTATTAACTAACTTTTTATGCTCTATCCGAATCACCAAAAACCCATTTTGGGTTTATAAGCACTTTAAAAGAAAAAGTAGCGTCATTGAGTCGGTCATATAGGTTGTGTAAGTCAACAAGGAATTGTGCGAATGTGCGTGTTCACAATACATTTCCTTTTTCTTCTTTGTCGATGATGTCATCACACCTCATGTATAAGTATATATAGACCTGATGATTTTGTAATAAAATCGAAATATCACTTTTTCAATAATCTCGTCTTGTTATTGACTCATATCTTGAGTTCTCAGGAATATATTTAATTTTATATTATTTGAAATTGTCAGCTGGTTCTTTAGTCACCAGTAAGTTTTTACTAATAAGATATTCTATTTAGACGGAGTACACAGCTCTCGTTCAAGAACTGTTGGCGTCACAAACAGAGCCGTTGGTTCACCAGAGACTTGTCAACTCGTTCAACAAGCTCACACCAGCGGACATTACCGTCACCATCAACAAACAGACCAAAGACCAGTTTCGCAAGAACCTCGACACGTTCTTGGCTGATGTGAAAGGTTTGCTGTACGTGAAATAGAAGCGACTTAATGGCTAGCGCGCGTGTGACGCGCTGACCGCTTCTGTAAAGAACTGCCGGCATGCGCGCCGCTGGTATAAGGTAAGCTTTTGTTGACACCCCAGTGCTGGACACCGCTGACCTTTGGTGCGCGTCAAAGCAAAGCGACGTACTGTGTTTCCACGGATTACATGCATCCAAGATACATTGGAACACTGTTAAAATCCCGTTCATTTAACACTTTGGTTGGCGTTGGAGGAATGGCCATTCAAGATGGCCGCCGCGAAATATTCCCAGCTTCATTTTTTCGCAGCATCCAAACAATAGTTGCTCGATCCAGTCTTTATTTAGAGCAGTGGAGCAGATTCCTGCCACCCTAACAACGAATTGTTTCTAATAGTAACCGCATGAAGAATTCTTACGGTTACGCCGGTTTTAATGCACTAAGCTAATTTATTCAGGCAAAGCGACTTTTTATAATGTCTTATGAGCGCTTGGCTGGAACTAATTACTGATTTATTCCATTTTCCCGATAGTTCGCGCGAACAAATTCGCCCGTAAACCAGCTTCAAGCCCTTTTCACTTAAGTGGCACTACGATGAAAATTCACCGCCCGTTTTTTAGATTTTCTTTAGCATAGAATAGTATTTCAGGGTCGAAAGTGATCATCGATGTAAAAAAAACTAAAAAATGGTATTTTGAAGTAAGTATTTTGAGCTCTGAGATCACTACTATTTAGCCCACCATAAATACGTAAAAATATCGATAGGTAAAAATTCGATCGTAGTATCACTTTAAAGGGGCTGTTTACATGGATCCGGATTGAGTTTCATTCCGGATTGCACTCATACCGGTTCTGTTAAAATCCCTTTAGGTGTTTACATGAATCCCGAATGAGATGCAGCTTAATCCGGATTAAGTTTCATTCCGGATTGAGTTTCATTGAAATTTCATTCCGGTGTCGTGTCAAGGCGGTGCGAGATTTCATTCCGGAACGAAAAATACGACCTAGAAGACTGAAACGAACAACACGTGCGTGCTTTTAACATTTATAGACGACAATTTGCAGCTAGAGACAGGAATTGCGCCGACGTCATATTGTTCAATATATAAATAGCTCTTTGTCGACGACGTTATAAATTAAAGGTGAATTAAACGCTTGTTTATTTGCGTTGCTAGTAATGCTTTTCCCCTTCTTTATGTTTATTCTTCGCCAAATTATCAGTTTAAGGCACATGTTGAAAGTGTACAAGCTCAGAAATCGCTGAAAGAAACACACCCGCTATAATGTTATTGATTGCCATCTTGAAATTTCAGATTTTGCACGATTTTCGATCCTCAGATATAATTCCTATGTAAACGCGGATTTGAATTCACGTTCAATCCGGAATGAAACTCAATCCGGATTCATGTAAACAGCCAAAAGTGTCTGAATTTCGTTCCTAAAAACCTCGACAGTTCACGACCTTTTCTTTTTCACTCACTGCTGTATATATATCCAAAGCACTGCAAAGTACTGCTATGTATAGCACTTTACTTTTTTAATTCTCTGAGAAATAGAAACCATTATCCTTGTGTTTACATAGAAACATGAGTGGAAGTTTGGGAGAATGGGGAATTGCCATGGAACTTTCACGACTGTTGCTATAACTGCATGGAAAGACGGAAAACATGTTTTAGATCACTTTTATGGGATTATATTTTGAAAATAAATAAAACCTAGGAATAAGGTTCATGTATAAAAAGAATAAGGATCATGTATAAAAGTCTCCTCCTTAAAGAAAATGAAATAAAACTACATACACTGAGTATATAACGCAAACGGGAAAGATCCCCCTTTATATACAAATATACATAAAAAACATTGACATAAGTATTGGTACAAGCATTTTAAAAAGTCGCTTGCAAATATGGGCGTATTTTTACAAAACTTTTAACGAATAACGCAACAAAACTTCTAATGGCATCTAACTACAGGCATCGGAATAGCTTGAACATGCATCAGAAGTCCAGTGTCTCAAGCGCCACTTCTCGGGATGAGATCGGAGGCCCTCGGATAGTCGGTAGAATAACGTCATTTTGTTTTATGTGAGAACACAGTAACCCGCTGACGGTAATTTGATCAAAACTTGATAAATATCAAGAAATTCGCAGAAAATAATGTTTTCTATGAAATTTTTAAATTTTGCGTGATTGATTATGTGTTAATGTATATGCTGTAAACCTGTAATAGCGCTCCGTCGAGATGACGTCAGTACCGATGTTTGTCCGCTTTTACCCATAATTCTTGCGGCCATAACAAAAGAAATAGTTCATTTGCAATAATTTGTGAGTCAAATTTGGTTTGTTTGTCCGCTTTTTGAGCTATTAATAGCAGCCAGACTCTACGCTATTTGGTAAAAAGTTGCTTGAGGATGCTAGAACTGAAAAAAGTTGCTCCAAACGCCAAAAGTTGCTCAAAAGTTGCCGAGCACAATCGGGACATGCCTATCCCTGATTTTGTTCATTTGTGTTATGTTTTTCGGGCGAAAATCCTTTGACTCCCAAACACAATAGCACTCCGTCTAAATGACGTCAGTATCCATGTTTGGCCGCATTTACCCATAATTATTGCGGCCATAACAAAAGAAAATAGCTCATTTGCAATCATTTGTGAGAAATGAGAAAACATGTTAATAATTGAGAAAACATTGAAGAAATAGACAATAGACATTTAAAAGAGTCATATAATAAAAGCTTATTAACCTCGTTTGGTCGGTCTTTACGGCAAAATTATCCTGTCTTTGGTATTTTCACACAGAAAAGACTGCAGGCAGGAAAATGTTGCTGTAAAGTCCATCTGCTTGGTCAATAAGTGTTTATAATAATATACAGTATAATATACTTTACATAATTTTAATGTTTGTTATTTTTAGTAAAAGTGTATATGAAATGAAAATTAAGTTTGTCTGATTTGAAAGAACTCTTGAAACGATAAAGGAACTCCATCTATAGTTTTCCATATCGCTCTTCGTTCTTGAGATATTGCGATTTGTTTGATATGTAAATAACACATGCATACGTCACATTGTATAATGAGTTATTGTTATTGTTACATCAATCGAAACTTTCATTATTAGGTGTCATAAGACAAATACCCCTTACATGCGCAGTTTAGTGTGACTTTGTTTGATAACTTCAACGATATTTCTACTTTTACAACAACTCATTATTCAATGTGACGTATTCAGTGCGTTATTTACATATCAAACAAATCGCAATATCTCCAGAACGAAGAGCGATATGAAAAAACGATAGACAGAGTTCGTTCAAATAAGACTGACTTAATTTTCATTAAATTCAAAATGCTTGTTAGAAGAATGCTTATTTCATAACCCAAACGTTTATGCAAAAATAATGTTAACTAAATTTATTAATAATTTTAACAACAAGATTCAAGTATTTCTTGCCGTCTTTTGTCAACAAATGATAAAAATGTCCGTTGTCGTCCTTTGCGCTCGTTCAGGTATCCGCGAACTTCATTTTGCACAGAAGGTTTTTGCAAAAGTCCGTGCATCCAGTCTTTGAAAAATACTTTGGAATCCAGATAGTTTTCTGTACCCGAACCATTCTGAGGGACTCTAGTGCCTTTTTCAAGTACATGTGCCACAGCTGTTTCAAGTTCTGCTTTCATCTTATCCAAATCTGCTTTTTCTCTGGCTTTCTGTGTAATTAAAGGCAAAAATTTAATCTATGATATCAAACATAGTTTGACGCTACTCTGGCTTTAAAAAGTTTTTTGAACGTAACTTTAAAAGTTACTGTCCATGACCCAACGTTTCGATCGTTGTAAAGTTAGGATCCCTATTTATACCCTCATAGAACCGATGATGATGTTATCTATTAACAAGATGCAAATAAGCTTCTGGTAATAAACCACCGTCATCGCGATTCAATGGGGCGTTGGGCGCTATTGATATGCCAAGCCTCCAGACAACGTCTCTGATGGTACCGCGGATTAGTGGTAATAATTTTGGAATTTTCCCACGCAATCTCATGGTAGGTTACGCATGTGTGTTCCGACAAAGCAGAATTTTCCTTTTTTGAAAATAATTTTTTTGAAAAGAAAACAGCCTTTGTCGGAGCACGCGTGCGTAACCTACCATGAGATTGCGTGCAAAAATTCCAAAATTATTACCACTAATCCGCGGTACCATCAGAGACGTTGTCTGGAGGCTTGGCTTATCAATAGCGCCCACGCCCCATTGAATCGCGATGACGGTGGTTTATTACTAGAAGCTTATTTGCATCTTGTTAATAGATAACGTCATCATCGGTTCTATGAGGGTATAAATAGGGATCCTAACTTTACAACGATCACCCCTGATGAAGACACTAGATTGGAGTGTCGAAACGTTGGGTCATGGACAGTAACTTTTAAAGTTACATTAAAAAAACTTTTTAAAAACAGAGTGGCATCAAACTATGTCTGATTTATCACCTGGTTACGTTGGGAAATTATTTGTTGACCTACGATATCAGTTATTTAAAATATAATTTTAAAAGTTCTTTATAAGCGAGTCTATTTCCAACTAAATTTTTCACTGCATATGGCCTGTATACATGTATAATGTACTAAAATGAATGTACTTACAATGAATCCAAGATGGCTCACAACATTGTCTGGAGTAAATTACAGTGATATGGAAATAAGAATATCCATAACTTATATCTCAAGTTAAACTTAGTTTAATGCCGTTACCTGAATAGCTTTGAAGTTCCACTGGTAACATAAGATTGCATGATAGAAGTCCCATATTGAAAATGCAGGCCACAATACTTTCTCAAATGCTAAACATGTATTGGAACTCTAAAGACAAGTGAAAAAACCTAATTTTGTAGAAGTACACACTACAGAAATTTATTGCTCCAAGTCCAGCCTCCTTTGTTCACGGTCACTCCACAATAATGTCTGCTTGTTATACGCACAAGATTCCTTTCTCTTTGCATCAATCAAAGGCATTGTCATTCTGAAATTATTCAGCCAATAACTGGGCAGATGGGAACATAACTCGCCAAGTCAGTTGCATGTGTTAGTGCATTGGTTGATGTGATAATTTTGGAAACAATGAAACAGCTAAATGTTCAAAACGGCAGTGCAGGTGCTTCAATGCAGTGACCCTGGTGATTAACTGTGCTACAATAAGTTATCAGCATGTTACTAATGAGTTGACAGACATCGACAAAGAAAAGTGCTGCATGGGAAATTATATCAATGAATGACAGTTAATTCCCCCAAAATACTTAAGGTCATGAAGGTTGACCCCAAATTTTGTGGGGGCTCATATACACCGTTTACACTAGCAGTTTAGCCCAGGCTGAGCCTTAGCCCAGGCCGAGCCCAATTTGTGTTTACATGCAATTTTCAAAGCAATCATATTGGGTCTATTATTTTATGTGTAAACACAAACTAATGGGCCGAGCCGAGATTATAGTAAACTATTTACTGCGCATGTTCGATAATCAGCATTACAATTACGAGCGCTGTTTTGCGTTTACACTGTAAAATCGAGGCTGGGCCGGGCCTAGGCCAAACCCTACCCAATGACCAGGGCTACTTTAACCCAGGCCAAGACTGGGTTAATGCATTTACACTGGAAAAACTAGCCCATACCAGGCCCAAACAAGGGCTCGGCCCGGGCTAGTTTCACCAGTGTAAAAGGGTAATAGTGCGGAAGGAATGAACATTTTGATCATATGAGAAGACATTAATAGTAATTAAATGTATCCTTGTACGAGCACAACATTCCTTTCATCAATAAGGACCAATCACAGTGAGCCCCCAGCGCACAAAGAACATCTAAGATGGAGGCTAAGTTGAGTCAAGCATAATGGGAGTCTAATCAAACTTCTCTTTTCTCACCTGCCAAAGCAAAAAATCACTCAGTCGAATCTCTCCTGATGTTCTGATTAGTAAATCTGGATCTGGTGATTTGTTTGTGTAAAGTGTCTTGTCAAGTAAGTGCTCTGTGACATCACTGCAAAGAATTAAAAAAATGTCCAGAAACTAGGTCACAAATTTGCAAAGTAACCCTGGCCTTCGGCCCAGATCAGTTGATGATCATCAATGTTATTGTACTGTATCTGTCTATAACATCGATGATATATGTATATGTCTGTATATGGAAAGGGTTATGGCTGATCTACCTTGGTTTAATTATTTCATTTTCTACACCTTCTGCCATCAGCTTGACAGCTTCTGCTATTTCATGACTTGATGTATAGGCAAAACATACATTCAAGAAACATCTAAAACAAAGAAACAGCATAATTTGGACATTTCAGATCATAATAATATGAGCTCATAATTTAAGCCCCCTACTGTAAGTGCAGAGTAGAGCATTATTATGATCATATAGTCAATGAAGATATTATGGTAACTTCAAAGCAGTTAACATTGTTAAATTAATGAGCTGCGACTTATGTACTGCACTGTGCAGCAAAAACCAAACGGGTCGTACACCCTGCTGGCGTGTTGCTTCTCAGCACTGAGTTCTGAGGTTAATTCTGATCGGGTGGGGTTAATACTTGGATGGGTGACTAGCTCTTGTATGATCCCTGAGCTTGAGACTCATGTGAGTAGATGTTGTTGATTCTCTCCTGTGCTTCAAATAGGTGTGCCTGTCACGGCACTCGTGGTCAACTCAGCCTAGTTCCAATGAGTACCAGCTTGCTGGCCGGTAGCCTGCGTGCAGACGGGGGGAAGTGGACTTTGTCTAGGGATAGGAGTTGCACCCACCCCTACAGTACCTTTGGGTAGTAGCAATGGGTCACCTTCAGCTGCATACCGCCGTACTAACTTACTTACTTAATATTTAAACAGCAAGGTTGAACGATTGAACCTAAACGTTGTTATTGGATGATTGCTTCATACGAAAAAACAATGTGTTCACTATAAACCATCACCGTACATAAATTCAAGGCGAAAAAAGATAGAACAAACACTTTCATTGAGGTTCCAGATCATACCTCCATTGACTATGATATGATGATATCAATATAATATAATATATATATATATGTATATATGATATAATATAGATATATAATTATCAAGCAAATAATAAGCTCATAGCTGACGAGGTCCTATGTTGGCTATGAGCTTACAGTTACCATATATATGAGAGCAAATGGTATACCGGTAATTGTTTTATAAATATAAATTAATGTTTTAAATAAATATAAATTAAATATAAATAAATTAAATATAAATATTAAATTAAATTAAATATAAATATAAATTAATGTTTTTCAGAAATAATATTTTCACAACTTGCTATGGTAATTATACACTTCTAAGAGGCTGATGCAGTGACTGATGGTCCCACATGGCTACGATAAGTTATTGGTGAATTGTATAGCTATGTGGGCCCAGCTGTTCAGTGCATTGACTGCTTACTGTATAATTGTATTAATTACTATAGCAAGTTGTTGCAAAATTGGTTTCTGGTTTTTGGGTGGTTCAACACCCAAAAGAATTAGCAAATGTTAATTTTTCAAATATATCTATGTTTTCTTTTCAAGAACAAAATCTATAAACATACTTCTTGTTGTTTTTTGAGAATGTTACCACGTCCACAATAGCCTTTCGAGTTTCCATGGGCAAAAGAGTCAAATCACCTAAGACTCGAATACAAACACCATGTTCCATGATTTTCTCCCTTTGAACCAAAAAGCAAACATAATGTTGATTTTAATCTAAAATATTATTTTGAGTAGATTATTTTGATTAAAATCTGTCAATTAATTTATAATTTGAAGCCAATTTATCCTTAATCTGCTTCACAGGTGATCAGTGCCTAACTTCTCCTAATAATATCAAAGGTTAACCAAGCATAGACAGTGGTAATGAGAATTAAGAAAATGATCACCAAAGTAAAACAACTTCTCCTAACTAAGTACTATAAGAAATCCTTATACTGTATAAGGGATCGGTCATAAAGTAACTGCAAGGGGAGGGAGGGCAGAGGGTAAAATGACTTTTTCCAAAACAATTTGGTGGCCCATCCTGAGTAGCCTGTGTACAGCCTGAATAATCCTGAGAAACTTGACAAAAGTTCATGGCCCATCACAGATTATTGAAAACGCTTCATGACCCACCCTGTATAATTATATACATCTATGTCAATCACTTCGAACAGACCATTGTCACTTTCTCCATCAACTAAAACCAATAAATTAGTCACATATTTACTTACCAATGCTTTGGTAAAATTGATTTGCAATTGAAGAATGTAATATTTGATAAAGTAACTCAATTGCAATACCACCAATCATACTTTCATAGATTAACTCTATTACAGAATCATCCTCAGAGAAACATGAAGAGATAATTTTCACGATTATCTGACACTGCCGTAGTATTTTTATTTAAAAATATTTTTGAAATTTAAAATTTTTGTTGACTTCGGCAGTGTAAGATAATCATGAAAACTATTTACAATAACAGAATTTATGGGGGGGGGGGTGCAAAGTGTAATTTTGCCGAGTGATTAGATTCGACAAATTGCACAATAATATTTGCAATTTTTTATCAATGCGTCTTAATTCCTTTTCAAATGCGTTTTATGTTTTCACAATATATATATATATATATATTATATATATAGTATAGACTCAAATTTGCTTAGGTATAACGGGGACGATTCAATGGAGGGTGTCACACCCCCCACGCCCCCCTCTAGCAACGGCCCTGCACCCTAACAGTTACTTTTCGACCAGTCCTTAATCCTTATCTAATGAGGAAAATTTGTATGCTGTACGACAGGAATAATTTCTTTCCTACTTTTCTTCCATAAGTTTTGCAACTTTTTGTCTTGTTAGATCCATCAGTCCATCTACTTCTTCTTTTGATCGTTTAAAATTCTCAATGCTGAAAGCATACACAGTCACTTCATAGATTCCAAGCTCAAAACACCAATGTAAGGTCTACAAAAAGTAAAACTGATGCATGACGATGCAGATTCTTTTATTACATAATATAATTTATTTTTTAAGCTTTGGGATGAAACAATCATATCAACCATGTGAATTAATTTGAAGTGTCTATCTCATGTGTGCAGCCTTTCTATATTTATAATCCACTTTCTGATAGAAATTGCTTAATACTATCATCAACTAAAGTTTCATCTCGATACCATTTTCCCATGCTATAAATAGGCTGATGCGGTATATCGATATTTCGGTAATTACCGGTATTTTAAAAACACTGAATATTCGATATTCTAATTCTCAGATACCGGAAAATATCGAAACTTTCGATATTATCGGTTGTGTGTTACACCATTTTCGCATATTCGTAGAAAAAACGTAAGTTGAACCTATTACATTAAATGTATCAACTTTCAATTTTTTCTCACGTGATGATGTAAAACAAGATGCGCGACAACAGATTTAATGTAAACAATCGCTAATTAAGACTATTCAACAATACTTTTGGATGGATTGTGGACAGCCAGATTGTGGCTCTGCAGCTAGCCCAACTGAAGCCTGACAAGGCGAACATGTTGTTTTTGCAGAAAATTTATATTATAAACTGGATTTTTAGAAAATTAGAAATAAAACATTTTAAATTTATCACGCTTAGACTTTGTCCATGGCCAGCGTTGTGTGAACACGCGCAACTGCTATTTATAACATTCTGTGCTGTTTCATGACTTTACGTCACATACCAAGAAACATTTAAGTTTCGCGAAAATTTGATCTGTAAAAATACCGGTATATTCTATATCACCGGTATTTTTTTCGGTATCGGTATTTGTGTGTAAAGACTCTGTGGAGTGATTAAACAGTGAATGTTTGGGAATTTCTTCATATTTCACTGTTGAATCAGCAGAGGTTGAAATTAAGAAAATTTTCTAGCAACTAGAACTGTGATTTCAGCTAGAAACACAACTTTTGCTCAAGTTTTTCTCAAGAATACGCTCGTGCCAGTCCACTTCCACATCACATATCGATTAGCGTGATAAGCGCGCATTGTACCACCCTATATATAAGTGCAAATATATGGAAGTTTTAAGGAAGTGAAAAAATGAAATTACAGACCATATGACATACATATACCACACTTCATCATCATTATACATGCATATAACCTCACAACCTTCATTATTTTGAATTATATTGAAAAAAAATTTAGAACAGTAATGCATTGTGGTATTTTAATTTAATCTCACATTTGGGGATTTTACATATCCGTAATATTTGTAGTCGCAGACTACCTCTCGCCTGCACCCTCCCCCCGGGAGCGGAAGAGAAACACAAGTCTTCTTGAGCAAAATCATAATATATCTTGTCAACCGAAAATTTCATCTTCATGGACTTTTTTTTGCTGTTAAAGTTATCGGATGTGATGTCACAAAAGGCATTTTTGTGGCAAGTAACAAAAGTTCAGTTCTTGTGACATCACATCCTGTAACTTTGACAGCGAAAAACTCCACGAAGATGAAATTTTCGGCTGACAATATATACTATGATTTTGCTCAGGAAGACCCAAATATTGCGTATATGTAAAATCCCCAAACGTGAGACAGGCACTAAACGCCAAATATTTGGTCAATAAAATTGGTAGTTTTTGAACAAAACTGTATCAACTGGTTTGCAAAGGCAATTTTTAAATTCGAAGTGACTATCGATACTTGCCATAACAGCAAAGATTCTTGCTTACTTCGCCCAGTTTCTTGAAGCCTGATTCGTGTCCTTGAGCGCGATCTTGGTCTTTCTGCTTCGCGTAGCGTCGGTTGCCATCCATTATGAAAGCTACGTGGCGAGGTATGGGGCCGCATTTCAGAACGCTGTTGCAGAAATTTCGAACGTGACTCTTTTGCTGATCTACCGTACTGTTGCCCCAGAACATCGTCAACGAAAAACGTTGACAAAAATCCACGTATTTTCAAAAAAATCAACCTAATGTCAGAGTAAATATTTTCCGGCGTTGCGTCAGGACGCGTCAGTTGTTAATCAGGACCCTGGGTACGAGTTTTAATAACAGGGCCGACAAGATCTCGTTCCGAGAGCCTGTTTACATGTAAACTGTAAAGACTTTGTTTAGCAGTTAGGATTAGGATTTGGGTTAGATTTTTCAATGTTTACGTAGCTCATAATTCACACAGTTAATTTAAACCCAAGTGTTGTAAAATCAGGTCTTTAAAATCGGTAAAGTTATACCAAAAGCCTAGAGGGTGTAAGCAATGTGTCATTTTCCCGAACCATTCCCGAACAGGCAACGAGCGTGCGCAATGCCGGCATATTATATTCATGTTGACGTCACACGTTGTAAATTTCTCTAAGCCTTGAATAAATTTTCGCAGCTGTTTGCCAAACTTGAACCATGACACATAACTACCGTTGAGAGTTAAACAAAACGTTCGCGTTTATTCGGATTTCAAGACGTTGGGAGAGCCCGAAAACCGACTCGACAACCATTCAGTTATGTCAAACGTGTCGAGAAAGGGCCCAGTGGACGAAGTATTGAGTCGAGGTAGAGACGCCTGACCGACTGTTCTCAACTTGTGAGTCGACCCCGCTCTTCCCTTCACCGTCTCTTTCGTTGTATTTTTTTCTAGAGTTATATTTCCTGATCATCAAGTTTCTCTCGGAGGGCCCATGTAGCGCTGCCGCTGAGGTTAGTGAATGATTTTGAACAAATTCAGCCGTCTTTAGATGCTTACAGTCTTTCCTGTTTCAACAGGTTCTAAAAGACGAAGTGGAACTACACCAGGTTTGTACCCCATTTCTCCAATTGCTTAGCCGAAACGGGGCCAGACTTCACCCACGGTTATCTACGACCTAAATCCCCTGATCTATGTCGGCGAAATCGCATTCACTCCGCCGTTTACAATGGCACTGCTCTCCGTGACACGAACGCATTCGTCCCAGATGACTTCTCCTTATGTTCGCTTTGCAGTTGTTACCAAAAGGCATCAACTGGCTTGGAGAAGAAACGCCCCGAAACTACCAAGACACGGTGAGTACGGACACGAACCGATCGAACGCGAGTCGCGGCGATTTAACGGGAAAATTCTCGAGCAAAAGTTGAAAATTTTGGAAAATTTGTTTGCGCCTAGTAAAGCCTACGTGAGCGGGAATCGCAATCGTGCGCTGTTTTCGAAAGATTGGGGAATTTTTCGCCGAAGCATGCAACTCGCTCAGCAATCCACCCTTGTTGAAATGCATCAATTCGTCTGTTTTGTTGATGTGAAATCAACACGGGTGCGCCACGCATGGCATTACGGTGTCAATTTCCATAAAGGTCAATATGGTATTGTTCATCAGCCAATCAGCTACCAATGTCGCCCTATCTGCGTCGACACCTGACAAAATTTGCATTTCCTAAGAATTCTTTTCGCTTTTATATTATTGTATCTCTCGACAAAATGATTTGCGATCGCCGAACCTTTTGGTTTATGACCCAATATTATGATTTCAAAAGGTTAAATGTCGAACGGAGATAGTTATTGTGGGTCAATGGAGTTCATTGGATGTTCGAAATGTTTCCAGTTTGCTTCGGCAGATCTTTGACTTGTTGCCGTGCGTTGTCAGTGAGCGAGAACCGCTTGAATGATAGCTATTGACTCTATTGTTTCGATATTCTTGATTCCATGACGAAGACCAACAATTTCTCGCCGGAGATGCCGATTTGCATCAAGCGCAATTGAACAAAAATCCAAGTCTTTCAACGCTTTCGACCTCGTCTGCCGGCTGGTCAAAGACTGGTGAAATTCCGAAATAGCTATTTGCATTGCACTGAATTTCGGCTCGACGTTTGGCTGAGTAACACAGCATAAAGGTGTAACGAAACGAGCAAGAAATTGCGAAAAATTGAAGTGACTTTTACTTTTAACTTTTCGCAACGCCCGTTGGAAATTGAAACACAAAAATTCAAGACGGCAGTAGAAGAGCCATATCATATGTTCTTTCCATGTTACTAGCGTAATATGTTTCAGCGTGACAATATTGAGTTTGTCCTTAAACTTTGGCCAAACTATCAAACATAATATATAGAAGTATTTTACTATTTTTGTGCATAGTGTTGAAATACACTATGACCTTTTTTATTCCTATCAAACATTGTGACTACACTATATACCAAATGATTGGTATAAAAGTGTTTATGCTTCATAGGCAGTGTAGAAATACTGATACAAATCAAATACTCCAAAAGGTCTGTGTGCTGCCGAAGTAGTGTGTAAGTTGTCTAACATTTCGAGCGAAGGTCCTTTGTCACAGAGTAAAAATGTAAAGTGAAATGAAACCTGATCGTGGTACTTTCATTTCACTTTACATATTCACTCTCTGATGAAGGACATTTGGTCAAAATGGTGGACATACACACTATGTTTAGGAGTAAACTACTGTATATACCAGTTGATGGTTACACACTAGTTATGTAGCAAGAGTTATGTTGCATATGCAACAGTGTTGGATAAAAGTTCTCCAACAATGTTTGATAATTTGCTAACTGGCTTTAGTAAAATTAAAGGCCCTGTTAAAAGGTTCTTTGTACTGTAAGGGGGTGTTTTTATGGAGGCGCGCTAGCTCGGGTGCCTGGGCTGGCCCGCTTTGCTGAGATCGTGCGTTTGTTACCATTTCTTGTTAATTTTCATCTTGCGTTTATATGAGAGCCGTGCCAGCTAGTCCACCTAGCCAAGATCTCACTTTGTGACTGGGATCTCAGTTGCCCGGGCTGGTTATTTCCCATATAAACGTGATTGACCGGGCTGACCCGCCTACCCGGGCTAGCAAGTCAAAGCTCGGTACACTCGACAAAATTTGAATTGAACGATATGTTTTGGACAACTTTTCATTTCACAAGTTGTGTTTGTTCATGTGTTGGTTAAAATTGAAAACGTACTCGTAAAAACGTGATTTCGGGCATCGTGGGAAAATAATAATGCAGTTCACTTGGTAAACACACCAGCCTGGACAGGCGGCTAGCCCTCCTCGTGTAAACACGAATGAAAATCAGCTTGGTTACCTGGGCCAGCCCGGGTACCCAGGCTAGCTCACCTCCATATAAACCCCCTAACTTGCATAGTAATTAGTTTTGCTGCAATGATTTACAGCATTTGCAGGTAAGCAGGTTGCTTTAGGAGTCAAACAGATGCAAGTGGTTGCACAACATTGAATTGCATTGCAAACTTACTAGTCGTGCTCGTCTTCATCAGCAGCATTTTACGGCCACTTTCCAAGCTTGCATGCATTAGCCGGTTTTTTACACAACAGCACCTTTCCAGCCCTTACAGTCCAAAGCAAGCTCTCTGCTCAGGGCTGTAGCAAGAGAAAGTCAATTGGGGGGGGGGGGGGGGGTGGTAATGTGACTGCACTGCTGTGTTGTCTGTTTGAAATTAGGATCTCTTAAATAGGATTTCCTGACTTCTGAGAGTAATTTCCAGCAAACTGGCAAGAAATCTAAACTGGCAAGAAATCACCACATCAAATTATTGGGGGGCCCGCCCCCCCTGCTATGGCCATGCTGCTTAAACCTTCATGCTCAAATCACTTCTCGTAAATTCCATGTCTTCCTGGGTCCTCCCTCCACCTTCACCTTCCTACCAAGGACTATACCAAGTTCATAATTTTCATCACCTAGCTATCTTTATCCATCCTCTCAACATGACCATTGAACCGTGACAATATAGATTAATTAGCTGTTCCTGCAAATAGTTTTTCTTAGATCTGTAAGTAAGAACTACAAGTCAAGTCCCCTTAACTGACATCTGATGACTTTTTTTCTGTCTACACAAGGCAGTTTTTCTTGAAATTTAGAATGCTGTTGTGTCTATTTTTATAAAATTACCTACATTTTATTTTACTTGCATTCAGATGTCATGGCTACAAAAATTGGCATATTAAGCTTCTATTTTTCAGCGACCAAATGTCAATCAACACAATTTATACTTAGTTTTGTTTATGTCTGGCCAAACTAAATGTCCTTTTATCCATTTTTGCCAGAATTATACATGTATGGTTTTTAAAAATTTTGAGGTGTTAGACCCATTAACTGCTTGTGTTAGGCAGTTGTCTGCCAAATCATTTTATCTCAGATCATTGATGCGCAAAATTAATGATCTATTTGTAGGCTGGTAGCAACCCACACATTACCAGTGATTTCTTGCAAAAGATATGCCAGCGTCTCCTACCCCTTTTGGAACAAACCATTCCCCCAAGTGTTAAAGGGGTTTCATCTTTACTCGGTGCAGGACGCCAGTCATTATTAAGACCATCACAAGGTAATGTGTTGGTACATCACAAAAACTTTTTCTGTAATAAGTTTTGTTTGTTTTTAAAACAGTATAGCTAAACTTTCACAAAGTAGTGTAAATATAAGTTAGAATGATTAATCTGTGTGCTCAGTTAAAATAATAAATATAAAATTGACTGAGACTGAGAAATTACTGTACCTTCGATGACATTGAACAATACGAAATTGAACAGGCATTGCAAACACTGCAAGCACGCCTGCCAATTCCAATTGTTTTGTTGGTTTTCAAGTGAAATATGTTTGAAGAGAGATAATTGCTTGAAGAGAGGTACTTTTGTTGCATCTCTTTCTGCAAGCTGCTGGCGAATTTACTAACACTATGAAGAGAACCTGTTTGAGAAATGTGTTTTCCTCCATTTGTTTGTGAACATGTGGTGGCACAACAAGCCACATACTCTCTTTGATAATAGCATAGGACTGAGTTTATGTTGTTTATATTCCTTAATGGAATCCCTTACAATATCTGCACATTGTGCAAAACATACTGTAGATCACCTTTAAAAGCAGTGAGAAAGCTGAATGGTTGGTGTGTACATGTACAGTACTTATTTCTGACAAAGTCCTTTGCTCAAATTTTTCTATTCATTAATTCAGAAGCTCACCAACCTAATTTAGTGTTCTTCATTGGTATTTCAATACAAGCTACGCAACACTACTTTTGAAATATTTAGCTTTTTCCATATTGTTATTTCACCATGTAGACATTGGATGCCTTTTGACCTCAGATCATCTTTCCGTATGCAGACATGGAGCCCCCATCGCACCTGGATACAAAACGAAGAATACTTTTAATTTAAGTATGACAAACTTATACAAATATTTCAACCAAATTAAATTCAAGATATTAAAATGAAAACATGAATACATGTACAGTACAATTTATATATAATTAAATAATCATGTATGTTGTTAATACTACATACTGTAGAGTATGTGAAAGATGCCATGAAAATTACTTTCTAACTTATTTCAGCAAATGTTGTGAAAGCAAGACAAACAAGTGGTACATATTGTAAAAGAAATTTTCTTCAACATGGCATTTATGCAAAGATGTCAATGGTGAGCTGCATTATTTTCATTCAAACAACCTACACCTAGAATTACAGACTATTAATGTACACTCAGGCTAATATGTTGTGTGTTTAATGGAGAACAAATTATTATTTTAGCATCGTAGAATCTTGGGGCATTTATCTGCAGTCTATTGTGTTTTATTTGACCAAACTGGATATTCTATCATAACCGTAAGTGTGTAAATGACATTACTATAGCTGTATTCTGTTAGACTGTACTTTTAATACTTTTATACTCAGGACTGCAAATAAATGTTTTTTTCTTGGCAGGATGCTGTAGATGTCTGATTAATTCCACATTTTTGTCAGACATAGATGTAATTTAAATTTGGTTGAACATAAAACTATTCTCATTGATTTTCATTTTATCAATTTTCTTTTGTGTATACAGTGTATAATCAGCGAGTTTCTGTGGTGGTCTGTTTAGCACATAACTTGTTTAGTCAAACATATAATTTTTATTATGATCATAAATCATGAAGCAGAATTTCTTCTTGTTCAGAGAATATATTTTATTTACTGGGAGATTGACAGTAATTGGCAGCCCTGCTAGTAAATAAAAGTGAGATAGAAAAAGTCTTGTACTAAACATGCTGTAAGAAATCAACATTATTTATTTTTTCTTAATATTTCTGTTTAGGCTGCAGATGATAATTTAGTAAAAATTTGGGCTAGCTCTGATGGCAGACTGTTGGCGACATTACGAGGACATAGTGCTGAAATATCAGACATTGCTATCAACTGTGAAAATACGTTGATTGCAGCTGGCAGTTGTGATAAGGTAAACACACATATACTGTATATTGCATTATGTGTTTATATACTGTATATTGCATATGTTAAGAGAATCTGAGTGTTTGGTCTAGGAAATTAAATAAGCTCCCCTCTCTAATAAGTGCCCCTCTGTAATAAGTGCCCCTCTGTAATAAGTGCCCCTCTCTAATAAGAGCCCTCTCTAATAAGAGACCCTCTCTAATAAGAGACCCTCTCTAATAAGAGTCCCTCTCTAATAAAAGTCCCTCTCTAATAAGCGCTACTCTCTAATGAGCACCCCTCTCTAATAAGCGCCCCTCTCTAATAAGCGCCCCTCTGTAATAAGCGCCCCTCTATTAAGCGCCCCTCTATAATAAGCGCCCCTCTCTAATAAGTGCCCCTCTGTAATAAGTGCCCTCTCTAATAAGAGGTCCTCTCTAATAAGAGTCCCTCTCTAATAAGAGACCCTCTCTAATAAGTGACCCTCTAATAAGCGCCCCTCTCTAATAAGTGCCCCTCTCTAATAAGCGCCCCTCTCTAATAAAGCCCCTCTCTAATAAACACTCCTCTCTAATAAGCGCCCCTCTCTATTAGATGCCCCTCTCTAATAGGCGCCTCTCTCTAATAGGCGCCCCTCTCTAATAAGCGCTACTCTCTAATAGGCGCTCCTCTCTAATAAGCGCCCCTCTCTAATAAAAGCACCCCTCTCTAATAAGCACCCCTCTCTAATAAGCGCCCCTCTCTGATAAGCGCTACTCTCTAATAAGCGCCCCTGCCCCCTTTTAATAAGCCCCCCCCCCCCCCCCAAGACCTCCGAAATCTAATAAACGTTCCGGCCGCTTCATAGAAGATTTACGTTATTGACGAAGCTTGTCAACTTTAGATACTGTAAGATACAATGAAATATATATTTGCTAAATTTTAAAATCATATTTTACTATGCAGCACTAAATATTTCCAAGCTTGTGAACTTTGTTTCCAGTCTTCTAATGTTATTGAGTTTGTGTAGACCATTAGAGTGTGGGATATTCAAACATCTGCTCCAGTTGGAGTTCTTCAAGGCCATACTGGAACAATAACATCACTTCAGGTAGATAATCCTTTTGAATGTTCTAGAGTAAAAATCCGCTAACAAGAACCTACCATTATTAAGAACCACAGGCTGAAATTAAGAATTTGTTTATATAAGAACATATAAGAATATAAGAACCTATCCCAGGCTGATTGGGTAAAATATATGTTCTTGTTAGCGGGTTTTTACTGTTCTAATTAGCGGGTGCTTACCAGGATATCTTTATTTATTATTTGAAAACCTCACCAGTTTGCAACAAAATATTATATTCGTTATACTTTACCTCTTGGATATAATATGAAAAGGAGAAATAAGAGAACTTCAATGTATCGAAAAATAGTCTAAATAATGAGAAATTGCATATTGTTTTTGGTTCATTGCACAGCTCTAGCGGTGGTCTTGATTATTGAAACATTTCACACTTGTAGCATTTGTATATCTAGAGAAATTGTGTTTATGATAAGCGGCAGATTTTATGCAAATTAGTTTTCTGTATTTATTGGAAACCCGATTTCTCCACTCAGGTAAACTTTGAGGGTATAACACTTTTCAGTAAACAAGACCACCACTAGAGCTATGCAATGAACCACGATGAAGCTCAGATCTGCATTACAAACATTTTTATGCGAAAAAATGCAATTTTTCATGATTTAGACTATCAAGCCAAATTCTGAAATTTGAAGGCCACAAGATGCTATTTTTGTGATATTATCAAAAATATTTGACGAATTGATTTGTTGTTAGACTACTCCAAAAAATATCTAGGGCCTTTGGAAGAGATGTAATTGGACATTTTTCTCCCTTATTTTTGGGAAAGGCTAAAATATATGAAGGCATTGACATATCTCTAAAATAATTCGTCATTGCACGGCTCTGGTATTGCACGTACCCCTTTTAAATTTTCAGACCCTTATCACTTACCTGTTTGGATAAATCACTATTGGCGCGTCCTACAGTTTCGTGCCTTTAAAAATGTTGTGTTCGCGGAAAAGGATGTGACTGCTAAGCAATTAAAGATATGGACCCAAATCTTTTTTTTTGTAAATGCTATTGGACCATGTTAACTACTTATGTAAAAAATATGACTATATAAAAAATATGACTATATAAAATTTGTAGTATGGTAAATCGTGCTCTCAAAATGACTCCATTTTGACTATTGAGCCACCTTACGTAAGAGTACTTACGTATATTCATGGACGACGTTTCGGACGATGTGTCCTTCTTCAAGTCAGAAGGAGAATTATTCATCTGACCTGAAGAAGGACACATCGTCCGAAACGTCGTCCATGAATATACGTACGTTGTACTCTTACTTAAGTATTTTTCGACAAATTGAAGTTCTCTTATTTCTCCTTTTCATATTATATCCAGTTCTTTTGAGAACTTAGCAGCTTTCATATTTATATATCTTACTTCTTTTAACAGTTTTGCCCATCCTGTTTTGGTGACATACGGTAAGTTATTCCCTGATTAGCTGCTTTAGATGACACACTTCAATTGTTCCTTTCTAATCAATTTGTACAAGCAGCTGTGAATGAAGTTTACTGTAAATGTTCCTTTATTAGCTACCTAATGTCAACTGGTGGAGATGCTACAGTTAGTTTTTGGAAGTATGATCTTGCCACAAACCAGTTTGAGTAAGTGCTTATAACACTCGTAAAACATGGATTTTGCTTTTTATTCATGAATGAGTCTTTTAAAGTGACTATGAAACGAAAAATTCTACTCTGTTTTTACAATGAGGTTATGAAATAACCAAGATTGAAAGCAAAGGAGAGCGCGACGGTGCGGTAATCGGAAACGCTAGTGGCACGAAACTGCAGATGTATGTGTGTGTTCATTACAACCTCTATGCGCCAGCAAAATTGGCAAAGACGAGGGCTGATCAAGTAGGAAGAAATGAGATATAACATGACCTTGAGATAAAGATGGACACATAGCTCGCAATGTCGCTCGAATAACGAAAGTATGACCTATGACTATGTAGCATAATATACCCCCGAGGAAACATGACAATTTTGTTGACAGTGCGCAAGAAAGAACACGGCTCACGTTTCGATAAGATTTCATTACTCAGTCGAACACCGCACGAACAAAGCGAAGTTTTTTTCTGGCGACCCACTCTATATACTCCATAAGTGTCCCCAACTACTGATGTGAAAGGTGCAGGTGTGTGGATGATGGTGGTCGGATCAGGAACAACGCTAGCCACCTCCTGATCCAACTCCACGAAACGCTAAACCGAAACCTGATAACCACACCTGCTACCCAACCAACCAAACGGGTAATTATCCAGTATCGTCACGATGTCGGGTAACTACAATATCGATACAGGTTTTTCAATCACGACAAAGGAAAGTACTTTATTTTTTATGTAAAAGTGGAAAAATTACACCAATTTTGTCGCACCTCATCGCGCTGTCAAATCACCTCTTTACGTCACACGTTAGAGTCGGCATAGATTCTAGAGATGAAAAAATCATTACTGATCTCGCATTCAGAGGAGGAAGTTGACTCTAACTCAAACATCAGTAATATTTCCACAGCTAAGCATTCAAGCGCCACAAAAAACATATCGATATTATCGACGACTCTAACGTGTGACGTCACTAGACTGCTGCTTCGGTCCCAGACTCCGGATATTTTTTCTATCAAAATAGCGATGTTTGAACGTTGATAAAAGCACTTTCCCGTACCGTGATTGAAAACCTGATAGCACCATAATATGCAGCGCATTACGAAGTACCAAAGTGGGTCATAAAAACAGAGTTGAATTTTTCGTTTCTTTGGCACTTTAAAGTGGTACTACGATCAAATTTTTACCTATCGATATTTTTACGTATTTATAAAGCAGAGCTTCTAAATATTACTTGGTCGAAACCATTTTGCGATTCGACGATGGCAAGTATTATTTTTCTTACTCCGAATCTGGAGTTGTTATGTCCGCCATTAATCGTTCATGTTCCTGACCAGCGTAACGAAGTGACGTCAGATTCTCAACGCGAAGACTCCACGTGGCTAATTCTTCAAGTAAATCAAGGTCGTTTATTCAAATTCTTCGTCTGAAAGGCTGAACATTTCATCTACTTCTCGAAGAAAACAAGAGAACAAGTAACCTCGACCGAAATTCAGGCGTAGCATTGAGAATTTGACGTCACAAACAATATTACCTTTTGAAATTGCGGGTTCACTTGGAACACGTTTTTAGTAATGGTGGCCTAAATAATAGTGATTTCAGAGCTCAAAATACTTTCTTCAAAATACCATTTTTGGGTTGTTTTTTTACTTCACTTTGATGATCACTTTCGATCCTGAAATACTATTCTATGCTAAAGAAAATCTAAAAGACGGGGGTGAATTTTCATCGTAGTGGCACTTTAAGGATATATATGGCAATAGAAATTAACTTTGTCTCATTTGAAAGAACTCGTGAAATGGTATAACAAGACCTTTTACAATTTTCCCTTATCTTTTTTGGTTTTCGAAATAATTTGACGAAAGACAGCGTGCTGTCCGCCATCTTGGAATTATTTTCGATATGCATGTGACGTCATGAGTAGGGTAAAGTGAAATTTTTATCTTGCCAACCTTACGACATTATGAGCCAGAAACTCGATTATGTTGCACTATTTCCATTTTCAATTGGCCCACAATATTTTAAAAAGCCTTCCGTGGAAATTCGGTCACCTATGGAGTAGTTTCATCAGGTTTACCCTGCTTGTGACGTCACCAATTTCCTAGTTAATTAGGTCAAATATTACAACAAGATGGCGGATTAAAGACTGTCTTTTGTCATAATTCTCTGAAATATTTCAAAAACCAAGAAAGATACAGAAAAATTGTAAAAGGTCTTCTTATACCATTTTACGAGTTCTTTCAAATGAGACAAAGTTAATTTATATTGCAATATCCCTTTAAATAGTACATAAACAACAATTAGAATACTTAATTGGAAAATCTTGTAATCCATTATTAGTGTTGTTTACTTTGGGTTTGTCTGTTATAGTTCAACCTCTGTAAAGTTCTTGGAAAAATCAAGGCCTGGTGCGCAGATTATTTGTTCATCATTCAGTCCTGGTAAGGGACACTGGGATAGTTTATATTTTCTCCCACTTCTTAAGATTTAAACGATAGATAAAGCAATGAAAACAACGTTACCTGTGTATGTGTCTAAAAGCTCTTCCTCAACTGTAGGTGGTGGATTCTTGGTTACTGGAAACTCGGACCACAACATTCGTATTTACCAGATCTCTCCAGGCCCTCCTGAAAGAATTGCTGAGTTAAATGCTCATGTGGTAATGCTACGTTATAAACGATTGTCGATGTTTACATAGAAACACGAGTGGAAGTTTGGGAGAATGAGTTCTGCCAAACTTTCACAAGTGTTTCTGTTTAAAATGCCTGTCCGCGGTTTGTGGATTTTACATATTCATAATCTTTGGATTCTACCAAGAAGAAATGTAATATATCTTGTCGTTCGAAAATTTCATCTTCATGCCTTTTTCCCCTGCTAAAGTTGATTGACAATTCAGCAGAGACACGCGAAGTCATTGCACACTAACAGTGAAATACAAAGAAAGTTTGGCTCTGAACTTTAAACACACCTGTTTAGACAAAATTCGCTCAATTCCCAAACTTTCATTGTATTTCACTGCTGAATCAATGTGCAATTTTTTGCGTGTCCCTGCTTTGACGTCATTTCCTGTGAATAGTAAACAGGGGTAAAAGGTATAAGATGAAATTTTCACACGACAAGATATTTTATAATTCTTCTCAAGAGATTCCAAAGATCACAAATATGTAAAATCCCCAAACCCTTTCAATGAAAATTGAAAATTTAAGATGTGCTGGGCCACGAAACTAAAACAAAATACATAGTTGGGTCATTCATTACCAGAGGAAATTAGAAGCTTTGATATGTTGGGTAATTTTAAGTCAGCAGTGAAGACTTTTCTTTTTTAAAATTAATAGTTGTTTTTTTTGTTCATAGTGGTAATATGATATATGATATGTAGTAGGCTTTATCTTATAATGAAACTGTAATAAGTTTTAAAAGTAAATTTAAGAATATATTGTTGTAAGAGCATTGAGACTATTGTATAATGCTCCTAATACGTCTATTATTATTATTATTATGAAACCATCCAGGGAAAATTGGTTGGATCACGAAACTTTAACAAGAATTTTCAGTTTTCATTCTTCCCCCTCCCTGGTGGAATTAATGACAGCTCCCTTAGTTTCAAGAAATTTCAGCTGCATGAGGACAACACGGAAAATTGCAGACTTTATCTCTTGTTTTGTTTAGGATCATGTTGATAGCATTCAATTCAGCCATTCCAGTCAAAGGTACTGTATTCGTAGTGTGCAAGAGACTAGGCTTATAGTCAAAAGTAGTAAAAAAGCTGCGTAGACAGTGTTTTGGATATACAGCAATTGGCGAAAAGGTGGTAAACTTCCGAGATTTTAGGAACGAAATATTGATGTTTTTCTCTTTTTTAATTTTACTTTTAACCTCTTTGTTTCCATGTTTGTTAGGTTCCTTAGTGGTTCCAGAGATGGTGCAGCAAGAATTTGGTATTTTCAGCGTTCAGAGTGGAAAAACCTTGTCTTGAACGATGCACAAGGATTAGCAAGGTACACTAAGTGGGTCTGTTGATGCCACAAGGTCTTACGTTATTGTTGTTGTTGTTGTTGTTGTTGGTGGTTGGTTGGTTGGTTGGTGGTGGTTGTTGTTGTTGTTGTTGACCATGACCACAACGGCGGCGACGTCGTGGTTAGTTGGTGTTGTTGTTGCTGGTGCTGTACTACTGTTCTTGTTGCAGATGATGTTGTTGCTATTATTGTTCTTAGTTGCTATTGTTGTTGTTGTTCTTGTTTGTTGCTGTTGTTCTTGTTCTTGTCGTTGTTCTCATCGTTGCTGATATTGTTGTTGTTTTTGTTGCTGTTGTTCTTGTCGTTGTTCTCGTCGTTGTTCTCGTCGTTGCTGATATTGTTGTTGTTTTTGTAGCTGTTGTTCTTGTTGTTCTCGTCGTTGCTGATATTGTTGTTGTTGTTGTTCTGTTGTTCTTGTCGTTGTTATCGTCGCTGCTGATATTGTTGTTGTTCTTCTTGTTGCTGTTGTTGATATTACTCTTCGTGTTGCTGTCGCTGTTGAAGTTTGATGGTTGTTGTTGTACTTGAAACAAAACATTGATGAAAACTGTCTATTAACCTTGTTTGCTTTCGATAGTACACCAAAAGAAGATGAAACAAACAAAATTACAAAACTAAGAGTTACAATGGTAAGGGTTCGTAAAATTTAGAAACTTCTTACGCTTTTCTAAGTCTCGCAACATCCTGTGTATGGCGCAGTTGATAATATAGTTGAATTTGCTACCTATGAATTATTTCTCCAAAATACTGAAAATTGTATTCCTAAGATTCACATTTTGCAGGAGTATTATAGACCGCATCCCTGGCCCTCCATGAATCAGAATGTGCTTTCAGCGCCCATGTCTAACACTGACGGGTGCTTCATTGGGGCTGCCACCTACTTCAGAACTAAGTGAAAGCCCTGATCCTATGTGTGGCGCAGGTGGCGGACGAGGCGAATTATGTTCCGAAGTTGGACTTTTGTCTGGTTACGTGATAGTACTTCGTGCTCAGGAAAAGTCTTGGTGTTCCTTTGTAGGTTGGCTGGGACCTGTGGGATGAACACGTCATCACAGCAGTCAATGACCATACTATCAAAGTGTGGGAATCCAACACTGGCAATCTAATTTATGTACTGAAGGTAAAGATGCGTTGACACATTAAAACCATTAACCAAGTAACCTGTCTTGCCTTTCAACGTATCTATTCTTGTCTAAATTTAGGGCCATCACGACGAGGTGTTTGTCATTGAGGCCCATCCAACAGATCCGTACCTTCTCCTGACGGCAGGTAGAAATTCTGTTTCACACATCTCTTTTTAACTCTCATCATAAAGTAAATGATTTGAACCTAGGAGTATCATTAGATGTGCGAAGTTGATCGTCCAGGTTGTTGTAGTCTTGAGAAAGGCTATTGTTGGTGACTGACGTTTCGACGGCCTCAGCGGCGGTTGTCAGGTTTGCCTATATATACGTCTGGTTCATTACGTCATAGTTTGTCATAAGGTACAGAGACTATTGAACGTATTTTACGACCTTACAACATACGTGTAGCCCACAAACCTATGACTACTTTGCGACGTATACTACAGCCTCACGAAAGACAGGATGCAGTTTACAAGATCAAATGCGCCGACTGCCAGGACACTTATGTTGGTGAAACCGGCAGAAACCTAAAAATCAGACTAGCTGAACACAAACGAGCTACTAGAAACGGGGACAGGACTAATCACATCGCTGAACACCACGTACAAACAAAACACGATATTGACTGGGACTCGGCTGAATGTATCGCCTTTAACATGAACTAGAAACAGCGACTTTCATTAGAAAGTTGGTATACCAACTTTGGAACATAAACCACTTAACAGATCACAACAATTACCAACACCATACAAAAGACTTCTTCGCACACACCAACGAACAATAGACCTACCCACAAACAATACTCACATGCTTAACGCATGACGCAACACCCACTCACATTGATTATGACACAAACAACCGATGACGAACAATATTGGCCCACGCTTAACGCATGACGCAACACCCACTCACACTAATTATGACACAAACAAACTATGACGTAATGAACCAGACGTGTATATATAGGCAAACCTGACAAACATGCTTTACTTGACTCTGAAGTTGACCGCCGCTGAGGCTGTCGAAACGTCAGTCACCAACAATAGTCTTTCTCAAAACTACAACAACCTGGACGATCAACTTCACACATCTCATATCATAATCCACACCTTTCTTCATCGCTATCTTCATTCAGGTCACGATGGTTACATCATTTTGTGGAACTTGGCTACGGGGAAAATGGTCAAAAGTTTTTACAATTCGGTATGTGTGTATTTGCTGAAATGCCCTTGCCTGTTTTCCCAAATTTGCTTAAAAAAAGTATGAATAGAAATCCTGCACACTAGACTAAAACCACGCTAATTACCACGCTGGATATTAGCGTCCGGTCCGACTGGCCATCAGAAACGGCGTGATGTAAAATCTATATTATAATTCTTTATCTTCAGCTTCAGGGACAAGGTCATGGTGCTGTGTTCGACTGCAAATTCGCTCCGGACGGACAAAAGTTTGCTTCGACTGATAGCCATGGACACTTGGCGATATACGGGTTTGGATCAAGCGAGCCGTATCAAAAGGTTCGCTTGTTATTTTGTTGTTCAGTTAGGTCGTCGTGGGAGAAAATAAGTCTTCAACCCCATTGTTTCACTATTTTGGGCCATCTTTAACATTCAATATCGTGAAAAGTATACGGAACGCATTTATTTGATTTTTTGGAAAATAGTTATTTCGATGATCAAAGTTTTATTGAAAGTTCGAGATATGCATCTGAAAACACACGTTATAAGTGCAGTTCTATAATGATAACGACCTAGAAAATCTTCACATATTGCTTTCTTTTCGTCTAGGTTCCAGAAGAACAGTTCTTTCACACCGACTATCGGCCTGTGATGAGAGATATGAATAACCATGTACTGGACGAACAGGTATATTTTCTCCGTTTGTTTGCTCCAGCTGTCGAATATATGGTGCATGGTTAGTTGGTTGAATGGATAGCTTATTTACTATTTACAGAACGTCCACCATACAGTAAAAACCCGCTAACAAGAACATATATTTTACCCAATCAGCCTGGGATAGGTTCTTATATTCGTATATATTCTTATGTAAATAAAATTCTTAATTTCAGCCTGCGGTTCTTAATAATGGTAGGTTCTTGTTAGCGGGTTTTTACTGTAATTTAAAGCAATATAAAAAGAAACTACATGGTGTGGGGACAGCACAACAGAGCCCTGCTCCAACTAAAGTGCGCCCTTATAAACTAAGTACATGTAGATGTTATGTAAATACAGTGTTCAGCAAAGTACTGATATTTTGTACTTATGTAAAAGTAAAAAGTAACTCCTCAGTTTATACTTAAGTAAAAGTAAAAGTATGGCCTGAAAATATTACTCAAGTAAAAGTAAAAGTATGGCCTCAAAATCTTACTTAAGTAAAAGTAAAAGTATGGCCTGAAAATCTTACTTAAGTAAAAGTAAAAGTATGGCCGGAAAATCTTACTTAAGTAAAAGTAAAAGTATGGCCTCAAAATCTTACTTAAGTAAAAGTAAAAATATGGCCTGAAAATCTTACTTAAGTAAAAGTAAAATTATGGCAAAACATATTCCAGAAAAGTACTTCAAAAACAAACAATATATCGAACCACTAACCAACATGACAATTGATAATCTGGACTGTACTTTAATCTGGGCGCTGTTTGGCGGCGCCAACTGAACAGTTGCCAACAATGGACCGAGTATTTCGCAACTCCGCGTTCCGAATTTCTTTTTTTACTTTGCCGATAAAACAAAAAGTAAGGAAGTAAAAAAGTAATTATTTTACAAAAATTTTACTTCGTTACAAGTAAAAAGTATTTGTTGAAAAATATACTTCGTTAATACAAGTAAATACTGATTTTTTTTTACTTAAGTAAAGTAACGAAGTAAATTTACTTCGTTACTGGCGAACACTGTAAATATATGTACAATTATAATAATTAAGATGAATGCATAGAGATCGAATCGTAATAATTCTCATAAAATACTAAATATTCTAAAAATTAAATATCATAAAGTCAATAGCAGTATGATGGAAAAATCGAAGAAACATCGCGAGACACGCAACATTTAGGGCATATCGTTTTCCAGGTGTAAACACTGTCAGGATCGAAGTAGACTAAGTAGAGCAGTAGAGTAGTGTTTAAATAACAGTGATTTGAACAGATTAGGTATAAGCTGGAGCTTTGGATTAAATTAGGTAGATATAGGTACAAAGCTTTGTGATACGACTAACGTAACTAGTTTGGTAAAGTTTAGTACGGTATTTATAGGTACAAGGATATCCATAGTTGTACTGTTACGAGTTGATTTGATATTTCTAGGTTGTTGTAATTGTAATTGTTGGCGTAATTGTTGGTTTTAATGGTTGTTTGTTTTGTTTGTTCCCGAACTGTAACCATAAATGATTTCATATTTTCCAACAGACTCAGACGGCTCCTCATCTCATGCCTCCCCCGTTCCTAGTTGATGTCGATGGCAATCCTCATCCGGTCTTTTACCAACGTCTTATACCAGGACACAGTAGTAACATCCGTCGTCGTCGGGAAGTCACCAGTCCCCCACCCGTGCCATCTTCGCCTTTGCCATCCATTATAGGAGATGCACAGTTCGAAAGAACAGGCGTGATTCCTAATCCTGACGGTAACTCATTCGATCAAAATAAATATTTATAATTATTCCTTATCAACGTACCCTAGTTAATTCTCAATGTTCGGCAGCTGTAGCGTCATTTCCGTCGAATACTAAAGAATTATTGGATGAGGCTGAGCAGGATATCAGAATTATACAGACCGATGTCAGCGTTATCTGCCGAAGCGAAGCTGAGGCAGATAACGCTGACCGAGGTTGTATCCGAAGTTGTAAACAAGCACAATATAAGTACAATCCAAAATTCTGTCAATGAAGTTCAAAGTTGGTCTGCAGCAAATAAATTACAACTCAACGTTTCCAAGTGTAAAGAACTCCGGATCTGTTTTACGAAATCTACCAATCTTTCTCTACCAAGTGTAACATCGGTTTGTCATCAATTTGAAGTCGTAACCCAAGTTAGAATACTGGGTCTAACAATAAGCAACGACCTAAAATGGAACGCGCATATAACTAATCTTATTAAGAAAGTGAACAAACTATTTTATCTCATTGTTCAACTCAAACGTGCAAAAGTTCCTGCTTTATTGCACCTGCATCAGGCAAGTCCTGGAATACTGCTGTCAAGTCTATCATCATGGTTTACCAAACTACCTCTCCAATGCTATTGAACGCGTTCAAAAGCGAGTTATGTCTCTTATTTATCCCTACGCAAACTACGACGACAGCCTGATCCTTGAAGGTATTGATAAACTCAGTACTAGACGCGAGAAAGCGTGTGAGAAACTTTTTAGTAAAATTATTAACAAACCAGATCATAAATTAGCTCATCTTTTACCACCAAAACAGGAGATACATTATAACTTAAGACAATCCCGCATTTTTGCTAATTACGCCGCGAATACTAACAGATCTTTTAACACTTTTATTCCTTCATCTGTTGAACTTTTTAATCTAAATTGTAAATAGTTTTACATTATAACTATCATGTTAATATGTTTATTTAAATTAGTCTTGATTGTATCAACTAATACTTAAATTGTATTGTAAATTGCACGCAATTCAGCTTTTAGCTGCAAGTTGTATTCTTTTAATAAACTATCTATCTATCTATCAATAATTCTGATATCCTGCGTAAGCCGAATTCAATAATTCTTTTATTATTCATTGTACTATATTCTCGTAAGCGAAACGAGCAGAAGCCATTGTCAACACTCAAAACAAAATAGTTTTTACAAAATTTCCCGCACTTTTGCAATTCATGCGAGATACCGCTGAAAAAATACGCGGGCACCGTATGGACATGACAAATACGACATTTATTTGTCATGTCCAAATTTTCCACATGACAAATACGAGATTTATTTTGTCTGCGCCGAAATACGAATAATTATATGTAGGCTCTCAACCAATGAGAATACGAGAATATAGTACAATGAATAATAATGTGAATTATTGGACGTAGGTGTCAAGAAAATAATTGGACGCTGATGACGTCACTACTTAAAAGCGCGCGAAAATTACAAAATAACAAAATGGCTTGCAGTAGATTTGCCTCTGTTGACGAAGACAACAGTGGCGCTGAAGACAACAGTGACGACATGTATAATATTTGTTATTATATAGCTACTAGTAGGATATTAGCTCTATAATATATAAATAATCTATATAATCTCTCGATTTGATTGACTCCTCTATACTACTAGGCTATCACCTCATATCCTAGCAGTAGAGAAAAAACAAGATGGCGGCATGTTTTTTAGGTCGAAAAAAGCTGAAATCGATGGGGTTTTATAAAGAAACCTCGAACTAACTAAGTGTTGGGCTATATAATAAAACAATTATACCATTCGCTCTCGTCGTATATATTTAACGATTAGACAACGAGGGCGAGTTGTGTAATTGTTTTAGTATCAACCATAAACAACAGATAGTTTCACCTTTTTGTTTGTAGAAGTCTCCCATTCAAAATGTAGAGTAGCTCATTGTAATTACTTTGCTTCAAATTTGGTGTAGATATACTCCATAAGCATAAGCGAATTCGTTTTCTTATTCGAAAATGTCAAACTGAACAATTTTCCATTACTTTTGGGCCAATGTTTTCATGATTTCATCACTCGTATATAAATTTGAGCGAACGCCATGTTTGGCCTAGATTTCAGGTTTTGCCTGCAGTGTGAATATGTCGTGGCTTCTGATTGGTCAGGGTAGGAATATTCAAGTTATAAGAAGGTTTGTGATTGGATAACGCTACTAGTGGTCTATCACGAACAGACCACTAGTAGCTCAGCCAATCAAAATGCCGAATTTGTAATAGACCACTAGTTGGTTGATACTAAGAACTAATAGCTATGAGCTCATATACGACTCAAGCTCATGGTATAATTGTTAATTTCATCGCAGTACCACTTTAGTGATAACTTTCGTCTCTCAATCTTTTCACTCACAGCCTTGCGTTCTCCACCTCCTCCTGGAGATAATGCCGCGCGACCTTTGTTGAGTCCTGGGCTGGGTAGTCGTAACAGAGGCCTTCTTCAAGATGGCGATATTGAAGGAGTGAGGCAGTTGAACGTCAATATTCCAATCATCCAAGACGCGACCGAGGCAGATATTCATGCGTGGAGGAGCAGAACTGTTGTACCCAAGTTGAAGCACAGTGCAGCAAAGTAAGCAGTTTGCTGCTCGTCTTACGCGGGCGAAAGGAATTGGGACCACTGATCTCGAAAGAAGACTGGATCGAGCAACTATTGTTCAGCCGGAAGTCCGCCATTACTAAGGGACCAACTGAGGTTGCTATGAGGTTTTTGTTGGATTATGTGCTGTTACCATCCACAAAATAAAATAATTTTGCTATAAAGAGGACCAGAAGACATTTTTCAAATTACTAGGCACAACGATTCATGACCTGCTTACAGATTTACTGCGACTTTGGTCCCTTAGTAATGGCGCCTGTCGAATTTTGCAGGCTTCATTTTTAATTTTGCTCGATCCAGTCTTCTTTTGAGATCAGTGATTGGGACCGAAAAAAATGGCCACTGGTACATTTAACCATAATTCCTTGCGCGCAGTAAACATTGAATCTTGTAGAAATAGCAGAAGATAGAGTTTCAGAAAGATTAAGTTTGGTAAAAAGGAAGCTTTTATGTATTTAATTCATGTTTACAAGGTAAACAATGTTTAGCTGTTATTACAGGTGATTTACGGTCGCAAAGTATTCTGGTAAAATGTACAGCCGCCATCTTTTTCGGTACCGGGGGGATTCGCCATCTTGTAAGGTACCGTTTCGGTACAGAGGTGGCACTGGGGTCAGCATAAAATACGAGAATGAAAACGTTATTTCTCGAGTACAAGAGCAGATACCGTGAACTGGTTATCAAATAACCGTAAAACCATTAACATTTCTAAACAATATACTTAAAGTACCTATCAGACGAAAATTAAGTTTGCCTTATTTGAAAGAACACTTCAAATGACAGAGTAACATCTTCTGTAGTTTTTCGTTTCCTTGCTTCGTTCTTGAGATATTTCAGTTTGCATTATATGCAAATGACAATGGTGTGACGTACACGTGCATAATGACTTATCGGAGAAGGATATATATCTTTGTTATTATCACACAAAATCACTTGAAATTCTACAAGTTCCATGTTTTTGGAAATACTCACACACATGCTTCATTCAAATATTAAATTTTGTGTTATAATAGCAAAGATATGACCTTCTCCAATAAGTTATGCATGTGTACGTCACGCCATTGTCATTTGCATATAATGCAAAGTGAAATATCTCAAGAACGAAGCAAGGAAACGAAAAACTACAAAAGATGTTACTCTGTCATTTTAAGTGTTCTTTCAAATAAGGCAAACTGAATTTTCGTGTCATAGGCACTTTAAAGGCCTTTTATTTCAAAACAAGACGCCTGCTCAGGCGTTCACTCCGCCTGCAGGTAACGAAATATACACAAGGTGGCAAAATAAATGGGAGTTAATGGAACTGCTCAAGAGGGTTGACTCTCCCAACAGGTGATAGTTTATTATGTTGATTATCAACAAGAAAACACAAGTACCGCTCTATAAAGTCCCTAAATGTCTATTGATGTCACTTGATGTACACAATTTACAAGGAAATTGTGCACGTGTACGTGCCAGTTTCTGACACCGACGACGAAAACAGACGCGGCCATTTTAAACCTCCGCGCTACCCTACGGGCAGGCCGCAGTAATAATTTGCTTTTTGGGAACAGTTCCCCTTTAAAGTGTCTATCTCACGTTTGGGGATTTTACATAATCGTAATACTTGGGTCTTCCTGAGCAAAATCATAATATATATTGTCAACCGAAAATTTCATCTTCATGGAGTTTTTCACTGTCAAAGTTACTGGATGTGATGTCACAAGAGGCATTCCAAACCAGTTTTCTTTTGTTACTTGCCACAAAAATGCCTCTTCGGACATCACATCCGATAACTTTAACAGCAAAAAAGTCCATGAAGATGAAATTTTCAACTGACAAGATATATTATGATTTTGCTCAGGAAGACCCAAATATTACGAATATGTAAAATCCCCAAACGTGAGATACATGTAGATACTTCAAAGCATTTTGACTTGACTGGTTCATTCTCTAATCAGGACCTCGTAATCGTATGTTCTTACTAAGTGTTGCATGGTGTGTTGTGTTGCAGATGGGACGAGGAGAGACGGCTGGCGTTAGGGAGACAAGAGCTGATGAAATACCTGCGGGAGAAAAAGAAGCGACCGTTACCTTTGACAACTAGGGTGAGTTGATTGCGTTCACAAATTGATCTTTCCTACATTCTCAAATACTCAGTTTTGTGTGATTAGTTTTTTGGTTTTTTTATTAGTATTTCTACACTGCCTACAGCAGTACAACTATTTTAAAAACATGTTCTAAGGATTTATGGTGAAGGAAAATTTCGAGTGTTGAAATGTATACATTTTAAGACCAAACCGAGACCAGTTGCGAAAAATGCAACTTCAAGGCCTTCTGGCTGAAATCGAACCTGCGATGCTAGTGCAGTGCTCTGACCACTGAGCTACGGAGGCCGTTGCCAAGAGCCTAGTCACGAGTTCTGTATATATAGTGGTGGTAATGCCGGGATAAGATTTTGGGTATATTACAAGTAATTTTTGGCATTTGACTCGATTAAACTACATGTTCTAAGGATTTATGGTGAAGGAAAATTTCGAGTGTTGTCTTCCGTAGCTCAGTGGTCAGAGCACTGCACTAGCATCGCAGGGTCGCGGGTTCGATTTCAGCCGGAAGGCCTTGAAGTTGCATTTTTCGCAACTGGTCCCGGTTTGGTCTTAAAATGTATATATTCCAACACTCGAAATTTTCCTTCACCATAAATCCTTAGAACATGTAATTTAATGGAGTGAAATGCCAAATATTACTTATAATGTTTTAAAAACACACGGGTGTGTATATTAATCCGAAATTGCACGAAAAACCGTGTTATTACCTAAGTAAATGGTTTGAACCTATAGGTCCAGGTTGTTGTAGTCTTGAGAAAGACTATTGTTGGACTAAGTTTCGACGACCTCAGTCTTTCTCAAGACTACAACAACCTGGACGATCGACATCACACTTGTACAAAGTCTAATGGGTATAACAAAAGACCTGCTGGTATAGTCTGAATATAGCCTAAACATTTCCCTTTCATATCACAGCCTGCAAACCAAACAGATAAAAAGGCCGAGAGATTTCTGCGCAGCCGCGCGCAACGGACAAATCGCCGCAACCGATCACGTGCCACGGAACCGCGCCCAGTCTACAACACGCGCGCCGCTGCTATCAATGGCAGCGGCGTGGATGAGTCTGGGGACGATACCATGGCCACACCAAGCGAAAGTGAAGAAGAAGAGGAAGATGACGAGGCATGGAACAGTAGCAGCAGGTGAGATTACTGGACTTGTGGTTGATAATTTGCTATTGTGATTGCCTTTTCCCATATTTTTCGTCTGCAAATAGCGTTTGCTATAAATTCTTGCCTGCCAAACAATAGAAAGAGTCGTTAGGAATCCCTTGAGAGTCAATTTCCGTTTGTTTGTCTGAGTTTTGGTTCTATAAATTGAATTAACGCGCTCCGCTATTGACCCAGAAATTTTCCCGCCTAAACTCATTGCAGCCAATCAGCATGCGCCATTTTGGTACAGACCAGATCGGCAAATTTAGTGAGCCAAATAGTAAATATATGTTTGATGTGTTTCAATAAATATATGTTTAATTGACTGATTTAGTAGGATTACTGACAGGAGATAAGTTATGACGTTTATCTCGCTTATTCTTCGTTCCAGTAACAACAAATTTCGTGTATCTTTCTTAGTGAATCGAGTGAGTACTCGGACTGGACAGAAGCGGTTGGGTTGAGTACGAGACAGCAAACAGAAAACCAACGACCAAGGTGGGTTTCTAAATTGTATTATTTGATGATGACGTAGTCATCGTTCACTGTGATACATAAGTACACAGTTGTATTTTTAAAAAAATTGTATCCAAATATTTTTGTTATTCCAAAACCAAAAATACAACGGTAACATGAATAAGTGTCAAATGTCTTTTCTTTCCTTCACTATAAAGGTACAGTAACAATTCTCAGTAAACTTACACGAATATTTATTCAGTGATGAAGTACCTCTCTAGCGTGCTTTGATGTGATCTTTCGCTCACGGCATTCTCGCTTACTTTATATTTTCTGTTTGTCATTTTTGTCGACCGAAATGATGACGAACGGAATCTTCAAAGTAGCTGACAAATAGCAAGATGTAAATATGTCACTCGATAAATTGAAAAGTCATTAGCTTTCATGTGTCGAGAGAAAAATACGTCCAAGGTGTCCGTTGTAACGAGAGTAGAACAATAAAAATGTTTGTTGGGGACCACATGAAGTGTCCGCAATTCCGTAATAGCGAGAGTCCGTAATAGCGAGAGTTATTTCAATACATTTCATAGTAGTTTCGGCCGGGGATTTACCAACTGTCCTTAATAGCGGGGTGTCCGAAAAAGCGGGGTGTCCACAATAGAGTTGACTGTATTTCTTACTGGGGTGCGTCGAGTTCGCAGCAAGAGTCATAATAAATATCTTATTTGATGGTTTGGCAGATAATACGGGCAGTTATTTTACTCGTTTCTCGCATGTTTCCTCGCGCCAGCTTACTATCCTCGGTAGAGACTTCTAATCCTTTTGCCTCGTCACTTCAGCAGGCGAATTCGTCGGGTTCTAAGCTCAAGTGATGAAGAAGCGGAGACATCCTCCCAGCAGCAAGCTAGACCGCCGACGAAAGAAAGCGACAGGCCGAAAAAGGCGGCGAAGAAGAAAAAGAAGGTAGCGAAAACTGATGTCTGTCTGTTTGTCTGTCTGTCGTTGTCTGTCTATCTCTGTCTGTTTGTCTGTCACTGTCTGTGTGTCTGTCTGTCTGTCTGTCACTGTTTATCTATCTGTCTGTATCTGTTTGTTTGTTTGTCTGTATCTGTTGTCTGTCACTATCTTTCTGTCACTGTCTGCCTGTCACTATCTGTCTGTCACTATCTGTCTGTCACTATCTGTCTGTCACTATCTGTCTGTCACTATCTGTCTGTCACTATCTGTCTGTCACTATCTGTCTGTCACTATCTGTCTGTCACTATCTGTCTGTCACTATCTGTCTGTCACTGTCTGTCTGTCTGTCTGTCTGTCTGTCTGCCTGTCTGTCTGTCTGTCTGTCTGTCTGTCTGTCTGTCTGTCTGTCAAAACACAAACAATCATATTGTACTTTATCTCAGGCGCCAAGAAAACCAATGTTGAACGACCTTGACGAATGGCTTGAGTATTATCGGCCCCCGGATTGGATGACCAGCTCGAAAATACGCAGGTCACCGTACGTCCCGCAGGTTGGAGACGAGGTAAGGCAAACTAGCTAACAAGGAAACTAAGCAACTGGAAATGAAATAATTACTACTAACCTCATCACTATACCTTACCATAACCTCACCATACCTCGCTACACCTTATCCTTATCCTTGCAGTACCTCCTGTTACCCTCACCTTTACCCTCACCTCCTCTTACCTTACCCTCCCCTCACCATTACCATCACCTCATCTTACTATCACTTCCCCTTACCCTCCCCTCACCATCACCTCCTCTTACCCTCCCCTCCCCCTCCCCTCACCATTACCATCACCTCATCTTACTATCACCTCCCCTCACCCTTACCCTCACCATCACCTCCTCTTACCCTCCCCTTACCCTCCCCTCACCATTACCATCACCTCATCTTACTATCACCTCCCCTCACCCTTACCCTCACCATCACCCCCTCTTACCGTGACCTCCCCTTACCCTCCCCTCGCCCTTATCATCACCTCCTCTTACCATCACCTCCCCTTACCCTCCCCTCACCCATACCATCACTTCCTCTTACCATCACCTCACCTTTACACCCTCCCCTCACCTTTACACCCACCTCTCATTTACACCCACCTCTCCTTACCTTTGTACCGTTTCTTAGGTATATTACTTCAAACAAGGACACGAGCTTTACGTCAACGAGGTTTTGACTGCAGAAGCCTACGACATTAATCCCAAGAAACAATGTTACTTCAAACTTGACTTAAAGGTAGATATCCTCGCAATATTTCTTATCTATTACTTTAACAAATTTTGTTTTCAATCATTACTGTCATGGTATCTCTAACATTATTTAAAACAAATTGCGAGCTATTATCATACTCGTAAAAAGGTTTACTGCAGCTGGGCTTGATTTTCGAAATTATCCCTAGCGTTAATCCAGCCGATACCGGCAAAACGAACTCTCAAATGTACCACTTTCTCCTCGCATAGGCCGAAGAACTGTGTAAGGTCGTGAGTCTTCATTGCGTAATTGGACCACCAACATTGATGTCTTTGAAGCTAGGTGAGTGATACCAACTTAGACAGTGTTTAGCTTGACTGTAAAACGTGCCGTATATACTTGTACTGTCACAAATTTCAAATAACCACCTCAACCTATCAGCATTTACACATTTTTAAGCAGTTACTGTACGATGTGGACAACCCACGTACCTGGAAAAGTGTATGTGTCAAATGCAATACGGCTAGAACTCTCGTGAACCCAATATCATCTTGTTTCTAATGTTATGTCTGTAACCATGTGTGCTGTTCACAGTGGCGGCACTAAGTCGGTGTGGGTCCCGGTGCGAGAAACAATTTGGGGGCCCCTCCCACAAACTGACGACATATGTAGGGTGTCCGGGGGGATTTTCCGCCGGAAAATGTTTGAATTTAGGGTCTCTGAAATGGCATTTCCTGCATTTTGAGAGCACTTTTATGTAGGGGTGCACCGGATTTGAGGAATTTTCAAATTTACAGGTCACTAACTTTTTACTTTTACATCAGCTTGCCTACAAATGTCTTGTTTATTTATATGTCATAGAATGGCAGAATGCCATACTATGTAAGTTGGGATTGTAGTTGTACAGTGTGCTACTGTGCCATAAACAATAGGGTTATAGTAAAGTTATTACATCTGCATGCTTAGTCACCTCCCACTGAGTACAATATAAAATTGGTTTTGAAAAAATATGGCCGCCATTTTGAAAAAATAAATTATCCCCATTTATCCCAAATCCGGCCGGAATTTTAGCTCGAATCCGGCAAAATTCTACCGGGTGTCCCAAAAAAAAGTACTCCGGTTTGATTCATAATAACTTCTAAACGAGTGAAGCTATTAAACTGAAATAACTTTCATTAGATAGAGGGAAGACTAACTTAGATTTTGAAATATGACAGTTGTATTTTACTTAAAAATTCACGGAGATATTAATGTTCAAAATCGGTAGCATATTTCTGGATGTGTCTAAAATATGCAAAAAACGCCGTATCAAATATTAATCAAGCTTTGCTCAACTGAAACACGCACTATTAGCAGTAAATAAATGACACTTGACAAATTGTTTATTATGAAACGAAGTATTATTATTTACAAAATACAAGCAAGATTTATTCGTTCGGAATCGCGTGTCCTCTAGCACGAATGCACTGCCTAGCCCGTGACACCATTGCGTCGAAGGAGTCATGGATCATTCGTTGTTCTAGATTACGGCATGCTGTCACAATTGAGTTGCGAAGCTCTTCTAAATTCTGCGGTTGCTGATCATGTGGTACATTCCAAATTTGTTCATGTTCAGAATAAACTCAGAATGAAACACAATCAAACCATAACTCCATAAGACATAACATGCAACTCCCCAGAGACATCCAACATTAAGTATTTGATACGGCGTTTTTTGCATATTTTAGACACATCCAGAAATATGCTACCGATTTTGAACATTAATATCTCCGTGAATTTTTAAGTAAAATACAACTGTAATATATCAAAATCTAAGCTAGTCTTCCCTCTATTTAATGAAAGTTATTTCAGTTTAATAGCTTCACTCGTTTAGAAGTTATTATGAATCAAACCGGAGTACTTTTTTTTGGGACACCCGGTATATCCGGTGCACCCCTACTTTTAAGTGAAATCTAAAATCTTGCACACCCGTAGTGCCGCCACTGGCTGTTCAGCCTATGCTTTCATATGTTTAGAGATGTACTGCAGTAATATTTGGCGTGAACTGTTGCGGTTACCTCGAAGTAGTAGTCCAGCTGTTAAGGGTATATTGTTCGTTTTATGATAAAAGCATGAGACTTGGCAAGTAGATAGAGTAGTGCTGATGATATTCTGATATAGAGGCAACGCAGATTTCTTCCTGGTTGCCACAAAATCGAGTTTTTCTTCCAATTTACCTATTAAAGTACTATCTTATAAAAAAAGTGAAAATTCAAAGTTCACTTTTAGCGAATATCACCCATATATCATTAGAAAGTTCGCAAACAATTATATGAAGGACATTCGAGCGGGTTGTACGATTTTCCAAGCTCGTTTTGAGTTACAGAAGGCTAAACCCACTAAAAACAAGCATTTTGTAGCATTTTGCGGCATTTTCCACATTTTTGAGCGTTAATAACTCAAAATAGGCTTAGAAAATCGTCCTACCCGCTTCATATACCTGTAGTTTTTTGCGAACTTTCTAATGATATGGGTGATATTCGCTAAAAGTGAACTTTGAATTTTCACTTTTTATTAATAGGTAAATTGGAAGAAAAAATCGATTTTCTGGCAACCAGGAAGAAATCTGCGTTGCCTCTATATCAGGAAATCATCAGCACTAGTAACTCTATCTACTTGCCAAGTTTCATGCTTTTAAAACGAAAACGCACAATTGAGGCAAAATTTCAGGCTTAACCGCCGGGCTATAGTGCTTTATCAGGTTTAAAACACTTGGCGATAGCCGATAGACAATCTTCATTTAGCCCCCTCCCCTCAAGAGAAAATAAGCCCCCGCGGGATTAATCACGAGAATGTCTTGCCTAAATAGTGCAATTTAACGATCTTTTATAGCGATACTCAATCCCGAAACTGGCACTAACACTGGTGGCACATTCACTGTTAAGTAAGTAATCGTCCTTGCTACTGCACCGAACAGTAATCTTGACCTTAATGCCGTTAATCCATCGAAGGCTCTAAGCTTTCTCTAACGATGTATTCTTTTTTGACAGATACCACGATATGCCAGACGTCCTTGACTTCTTCGTCTTAAAACAGTACTATGATCAATCACTTCAGCGAGACTGGAGACCTGGTAAGTTCCTGTTTTGCATTGTTGTTGTATTGTTAATTTCCTTTCTTCGCTCGTTAATTTTTGGTGCCAAGACAACAACAATAGCAGCAACAACAACAACAATAGCAGCAACAACAACAACAACAACAACAACAACAGCAGCATGAGCAACAACAGCAGCAACAACAGTAACAACAACCGCAGAAGCAACAACAACAGCAAAAACAGCAGCAACAACAACAACAGCAGCGTGAGCAACAACAGCAGCGTGAGCAACAACAGCAGCAACAACAACAACCGCAGAAGCAACAACAACAGCAAAAACAGCAGCAACAACAACAACAGCAGCATGAGCAACAACAGCAGCAACAACAGCAGCAACAACAGCGACAACAACCGCAGAAGCAACAACAACAGCAAAAACAGCGACAACAACGACAACGGTAGCAGAAACAACAAACCCCACAGTATTTATGATTTATTTACTGTCAATCACGCAAGATAAAGTTGCCCTATTTATCCGAGCCAGAGGCTCATGTTTTAAGTGTTCGACCATTCAGTTTATCACTCCTAGGTGAACGGAAAACCCAACTGATAGGGATTCCGAGGGCCTACGATTTAAGATCGTTTTCCGAGAAGACCCGAAAGTCTTGCTGGTGTTGATCACTGATCTCTAAATAAAGACTGGATCGAGCAACTATTGTTCAGATAAATGAAGCCGGAAGTCCGCCTTTACTAAGGGACCAACTGAGAATCCTATGAGGTTTTTTGATGGGTTATGCGTTCTTACCATCGACAAAATAAAATAATATTACTATAAAGAGGACCAGAAAACATTTTTCAAATTACTGGGTAAAACGCCTACCTACAGATTTACTGCGACTGCCGTTGGCTCTAATTATCCAGTGAGAGAAGCCTGATATGAGACGTCAAATTAGGTTGAAGATTTCATGCATTTAATGTTAACAAAGAAACTACTGTATATTGGCCAGACACTAAACCTATTCTGGCGTCACAGTTTGATTTGCTTGCAAACTCGGAGTTTCTAATGATCTCTCGTTAATTTACATTATGCAAATATGCAGGCTTCAAAAACAATAGAAAGCTCAATCCAGTCTTTATTTAGAGATCAGTGGTATTGATGCAAAGGCAGCACCTTCTCCTCAATTATTTTAAGACCCTGAGGTCCGACCCAGGATTTGAACCTGTGTCTCCCAGCTCATGGACATGTGCGGTAACCACTAGACCACAACAGCTGGTAAGCAACAACAACACTAGTAGAAACAACAACAACAGCAGCAGTAGCAATAACTACAACAATAACAGCAACAACAGCAATAATAATGACAACAAAAATAACAGCATGACGCTGTTGCTAACAATAGTAACGAAAATACTAAAGTATAAAAATATCAAACATGTAGAGATGGTAGACTAGAGTAAGAACACGTACAGCAATGTAAATGTTTTTGCGAATGTGTATATAACAATGAAACAGCAATATTTGATATTTTACAATAGTCACGAGATATATGCTAATGAACTTAACTTCTCTTCCAAACAGGCAGCAGATTTCGTAGCGTCATCGATGATTGTTGGTGGTCTGGTGTCATCACAGAAGTCAGTCCCTATCAAGATGATCTTCCTGACAGTCATTTTCAATGCTATATAGTAAGGTACAATGACAATCGTATGAACGGAACCGCTACTAGATATTTTTGTTGTTGTGCCTGTGGTTTTTGCTTTAACAGCAATTTTAATGTTGCCATCTACTTCGATGATTTCAGTTGGGACACAGGTGAAGTGGAGCGGATGAGTCCCTGGGATCTAGAGCCTGTTCCTGATGATGGTATGTTTGTGTCGTTTTCTTTCATGTGCAGTAAATAGAGATTACTGCATAGTGCGACGTAAGAACAAACGAGTATAAAACTGTACAAAGTTATCTTTCTATGTTGATTTATGTTTATTACTAGTATCACAATAAACGAGAACGTTGTTGTTGTTGTTGTTGTTGTTGTTGTTGTTGTTGTTGTTGTTGTTGTTGTTGTTGTTGTTGTTGTTCACAACGTGTTGAAACATGCTTGAACAGTGCTGTTATTTTAACAGTCCTGTTCTATCATGTTGACAATGCTGTTACAGGGACGTTGAACCAACAACCTTGTTACAACCTGTGAGGTTTTTACGTGTGTACTTTATGGCAGTGACAAAACGTAATAAAGTGGAAGCCAAAACATTTAGTAAAACGAAACTCTCTCTGTAGACCCTGGCACTCAAGATGATTCAGAGACAAACACCTCTGGTGTAGCCTCGAGCAATATCCCGATAACAGACGAAGAACACGAGGCCTTAGTGAAGTACATCCCGCAAGAGAACGAGTGGCCTGATGACGAATACGACGCGGACATTGCGAGACTGACACGAGGTCTCAGTGTCTTATCCGAACTGCCTTTTGCTGGCCCCTTTGCTTATCCGGTAGATGTGCAGGCTTACCCAGACTACTGGAGTGTCGTGGCTTATCCTATCGACCTGACAGCCATCGTTGATCGATTGACGAACAAGTATTTCAGGTATAGACAAAGGAAATGCATGCAAAAGTTTTTTAGAAATGCACAGTGAAACCTCCATATAACGGACACCTCGAGACCGACGTTTACTGTCCATTATTTGGAGGTGTCCGCTGTGTAGAGGTTTTCTATTAATAAATAATTAGGGACGCGTAGGGACCTGAAGACTATCTCCGCTATGTACTATCAAGACTTATTGGGACCTCGGTACACGATGCAATTTTTCCTGCAACTTGCAATAAATCATTGAGTGTTGCAAGTTGCAAGAAAAATCGCATCGTTTAACACCCCGTAGCAACTTGCGATTTTGTCATTTTTGCCGTGTTGCAAGTTGCAAGAAAAGTTGCATGGATTCTACTTTTTGCTGCAAGTTGCAACAAAGTTCGCAAGTTGCTGAACGTGTAACACCCGTCCTGCAACTTGCGACACAGTTATTTTCAATGCTAACCAATCAGGTGTGAGAACGTTAGGTGTGCACTAGAGACTGGGGCCAAACGATTCTGGAATAAACTACATGGCGGACCAATTTTGCAATGACAATCGTGACATATCCGAAGAAATTTACGACGTTTCTAAAACTAGGAAAACACCCAACAAGAGCATCGACAAAAGGATGAAGAAAAGATTCAAATCATTAATGAGCTAAAAGAACATCCTGCTAGGGCTTTTCTCTTTCTATCCGTAGTGGTAGCCATTTTGAAAAACTGCTGCTGACCAGTTGTAACACTGACTCAACTCTACGCCTGTTGCAAGTTGCAACTTGCGATTTTTTTCCATGGGTAGATTTGTTGCAAGTTGCAGCCTTTAAAGTGTCTCACGTTTGGGGATTTTACATATCCGTAATATTTGGGTCTTCCTGAACAAAATCATAATATATCTTGTCAGCCGCAAATTTCCTCTTCATGGACTTTTTTGCTGTTAAAGTTATCGGATGTGATGTCACAAGAGGCGTTTTTGTGGCAAGTAACAAAAGAAAAGTGGTTTGGAATGCCTCTTGTGACATCACATCCTGTAACTTTGTCAACGATAAACTCCATTCAAGATGAATTTCGAGTTTTTCAACTGATCTCTTTCGTCTGATTTTATAGACGGAAAGCGTCTCTTCTTTGGGACGTTTGTCAAATAGGAAGAAATGCGAAAGCGTACAACGAAGAGGAGAGCGAGATTGTACAGAACGCTCAGAAACTGGTCTCCATTCTGTCAAGATTCATCAGGTTAGTTTCTGTTTATATTGTTAGTAACTTATTCTATGATTCATTGATGATAAAGATAATAAATAGAAATAAGCTATTATTAATGATTGAAAAACTCATGGGTGGCGTGTGTTCTTAGGACGCTGCCACTCACCGCTAAGTCAAGCCCGGTCGGACGGGGTTAGTACTTGGATGGATGACCATCTGGGAGTAACCTCGTGTTGATTCGCGAACTTGGAACTCGTGTTAGAGTTATTGGCCCCATTGATGAAGGAAAATTTCGAGTGTTGGAATATATACATTTTAAGACCAAACCGGGACCAGTTGCGAAAAATGCAACCACAAGGCCTTGCCAGCGCAGCGCTCCGACCACCGAGCCACGGAAGCCGGCGCCGAGAGCCTAGTCAGGAGTTCTGTATATATATAGTGGTGGTAATGCCGTGATAAGATTCTGGGTATATTATAGGTAATATTTGGCATTTCACTCGATCAAACTACATGTTGAAAGGACCCATGATGAAGGAAAATTACCTATTAGAGTTATTAGTTGATATCTCCCGTGCTTCGAGGGTTTTCCTCCGGGGTCTCTGGAGACCTTGGTACCCGTTAGTAAAGTGGTAAGTAAGTAGGGCGGCACGCAGCCGATTGCGACCCGTAGGCTCCTTTTCTTTTCCTACTACTCGAAGGATCCCTAGACAAGGTCCACTTACCCCAGCAAGCTGTACTCATTTTACCGACCTCAAAAGGATGGAAGACTGAGTTGACTACGAGTGCCGTGACAGGCACACCTATTTGAAGCACAGGAGAGAATCAACAACTCTACTCACATGAGTCTCAAGCTCAGAAAGCTTGTGATTATGCATCTGAAAACTATTAAACTTTCCACCATCTCCGGACTCCATCGAAATTGTTTCGTCTGTTTTTTTCTTTACTTTTTCTACGCGCATCGCCAGACATTTCGCTTTATATCAGCTGGCGATGCTCGATCACAATTTCACAACAGAACGTGCATAAAGCGCATGCTCATATCTGTCAATTGTCACGTGAGTCAGCCCCGAGCGTTTATATGGAGAAAACCAGCCCGGTTTAACCGGGATCTTGGCAGGCCCGGTTGTCATATAAACTGAAGTCAAAGCGTAAAGCGAAATGAACTAGTTAGCGGGATCCTGGCAAGCGGGCCAGCCCGGCTCATATAAACAGGGCCTTAGATATGGACTTTGTCGAAGATTTTCCCGTACTTTACGACATAAAACTACGGCTCTATGATGACGCAAGTGGTCTCGAGATTGCCGCTGCGAAATGTTTTGCTTCATTTTTGCAACACCAAGTTGCTCGATCCAATCTCTTATGCATGTTGTAATATTCAACCATGTTGTTTGAATGTTCTCATTTCTACGAATAGGGACCCTACGTGTTTGGACCCCCTCACTCTCTGTGATGACGTCAGCGTTGAAATGGCAGAAGTTGATGTAGAGGTAATATTTCGCTCAGATATCTTTCGAGGAAACTGCAGTCAAAAAACAAATTACTTTTAAATAAAAGGCAATAAAGTATAATGTTTAGAAATATTAATAATTTGAAACATTTTCTGCGGAACTGAGCTTGAAGGGTATCTAGTACGTAATCCTTATAAGGAGGCGCAAATAGAAGGCATTGACGAGCAAATATAGTGAATTAACGAGCAAATAGCTGACACGTTGAACCCTCGTACCAGCCTCCTAGTTAATTGGATTGTAACCGACCCCAAAACAACAAAGGTCCTAACCCCCCGCCTAACGAGTTTTCTAACCCTAACCCCCCGCCTTACGAGTTTTCTAACACTAACCCCCTGGCTGTGTTTTCAGGCTACCCCTAGCCCACACCTCACTCACTCCCCTATTTTGGGAGCTAGATTAATAGAATAGTAAAAGACGAAAAAATAGACTGTTGACGCATGCGCTCAGTAACGTGTTAACAAACCCACATCCAGTGCCAGTGGGCTGGTACGAGGGCAATCTATTTGCTCGTCAATGGCTTGTATTTGCTTGTAGGCCACTTCCTGATATGGAATACGTACTAGAAGTACCTGTACACATGCGCCCATGTATCGTCTGTCTATCCAAGCTCTCCCACATTCACTACAGCAGTGTATACATGATAAATCGGACGGACTAATCGCAGTTTGAGTTAACATCTGCAAGTGTACAGCAGGTCCTCGAGTTCTCTATTCTCGTGGTCCCTCCTAATTACTTGCTATATAAAAGAGCATCAGTTTGAGGCAACTGTCTTCACCCTAGTCAGTTTGCCATAGGCGATGCTTACATTACCCTCCTCCGCAGGCAACTTTGATCCCTTGCTGTCCCCTCTTCGTCGATCAATCCCTATATTTCCCTGTAATCCCAGCCAACACATTGCTCGCACAGCCTTGGAAGCGATTTGACTCGGAAAAAAGCCACAGAGTTGCCTGCGGAGGAGGCGATGCTTACATGTAGATCGATGTTGTTCTTAAATTGTAAATATAGAACACCAAAAGGCTGTTTTCTTTTCAAAAAAGGAAAATTATGCTTTGTCGGAGCACGCGTGCGTAACCTACCATGAGATTGCGTGGGAAAATTCCTAAATTATTACCACTAATCCGCGGTACCATCAGAGATGTTGTCTGGTGGCTTTGCATATCAATAGCGCCCACGCCCCATTGAATCGCGATGACGGTGGTTTATTACCAGAAGCTTGTTTGCATCTTGTAAATAGATAACGTCATCATCGGTTCTATGAGGATATAAATAGGGATCCTAACTTTACAACGATCACCCCTGATGAAGACACTAGATTGGAGTGTCGAAACGTTGGGTCATGGACAGTAACTTTTAAAGTTACGTTCAAAAAACATTTTTAAGCCAAAGTAGCGTCAAACTATGTCTAATAGATTACTTCATGGTACATTTTTGGAAAGTAAGTGTTATAGAATTAACGAATAACAATCATACGAAGTATTTACCATGACGTTATTTGTTTCTTTCTTGAGAAATACCGTAAGGAAACCGTTTTTGCGGGAAAACTGCCCTCCATGGAAATTTAGTTTTGTACTTGCCTAGTTTTCTCCGACACTACTTTATATTCTCACTTGAAACTATGCCTGTTACTTCGCCTGGACTATCTTAAAGTGCCTATGACACGAAAATTAAGTTTGTCTTATATGAAAGAATACTTAAAATGACAGAGTAACATCTTTTGTAGTTTTTCGTTTTCTTGCTTCGTTGCTGAGATATTTCAGTTTGTATCATATGCAAATGACAATGGCGTGACGTACACGTGCATAATGACTTATCAGAGAAGGCTATTTATCTTTGCTAATATAAAACCGAATTTAATTTGAAGGAAGCATGTGCGTGAATACTTCCCACAACACGGAACTTGTACAATTTCAAGTGATTTTGTGTGATAATAATAAAGATATATAACCTTCTCTGATAAGTCATTATGCACGTGTACGTCACGCCATTGTCATTTGCATGTGATACAAACTGAAATATCTCAAGAACGAAGCAAGAAAACGAAAATCTACAAAAGATGTTACTGAGTCATTTTAAGTGCTCTTTCATATAAGACAAACTTAATTTTCGTGTCATAGGCACTTTAAGGTCGCTATTGTCAAACCCATAACGTTGTGCAGGTAGACCACATGGCCTCAACATGGAAATAGACCAACTTTTGTCGTCTCTATTCGTTTTAGAATGTAGATGAATCAGATGGTGAAAAACAACCTCCTGAGGTGAGTATTACAACGTTTTGACGATTATCGTTTGTTTTTTTGTGTGGTAATGTATTTAGATATTAAAATTTATTTTCCAGGATCTTAGTCGTCCAAACAAAAGGAAAAATGTAAGTGGCGTAATGGCGTTCTGTTTCATCTTTAAAGAGTGAGTGTCAACCGTGACGCATTGCACACTCGGTCGGCCATTTTTTGAAGCACGAAATTCCCTTAGTGAACTGCATCCGTAAATATCTTGTCAATCCTTCATATAAATTATTCATTTTGTCTTTTAATTGAAAGAAGACATACCTTAGAAAGTAATTATTTCTATATTTTTCACAAAACTCGACGTTTTCTTGACTTTTGTTTCGAATTATGTCAGCCTTGACTGACGCGAAGCGTGCAAGACCAAGTGACGAGGTTCAAACCAAACCAAAAAATCAGGTTCCGAGTCGACGTTTTGGATTGTAGATGAGTAAGAAAGCCTCTATAGGGTTTTCTGAGAAGACTCGGCGAATTTCCGAAGTATTTACCACGTCAAGTTGGCAACGAAGCACTTCAAAACACGTCGTTATCGTACGAAAACATAAACACAAACGCGCAATGCACGACGGTTGACACTCACTCTTTAAAGTATGTTTTTTCCATGAGCGTTGTTTTGACTCTTTTTGCTCCTCGTCAAACAAGGACGAGAGTTGATGAGATGCGAGTTGTTTCGAATTTCCTTGCTCCTGGTCAGCAGAGAATGGGAGTCATTGTGAGAATAGTCCCAAAGTCTTTCGTTCTATGTTTAGGTTCACGTTTATACAAATATTGCCGCACTTTCACACTTACTGAACACATTGTATTTTCTGTATAATAAAGCAAGCAGCCGATATAGCAGCGTTCGGGTTTAATCACTCAACCGTACTGTATAAATATTAATGAACGTAAAACAAAAGATTTGTGCACTTTCAGGGAATCCTCAAAATAAATCGCATCTCTTTCACGTATAGGCCGCGTTTCCAGACAATTTAACTCTAGAGACTATGTTGAGAGTTAAAGTGGCTATTCAATGAAAAATTTAGTTTTAAAATAACTTTTTTGTTTGAAAGAACTCTTGAAACTATAAAGACTAACAATTTACAACTTTTTCATATCTCACTTCACTCTTGAGATATTAAGATTTGTTTAATATGTAAATTATCATACTTATGACATATCTCAATGCATAATGACTTATTGAAAAATTCTGCATATCTTTACCATTATCACATGGAATCGTTTGATGATTTGCATATTTTATGTCATTAGATATATCCACGCACATGCACCTGCATTTGATGTGATTTCATTACATAATCTCAAGGATATATACGCGTTTTCAATAAGTTATTATGCAGTGTGATGTCATATCACATACCAAACAAATCTTAATATCTCAAGAGTGAAGTGAGATATGAAAAAGTTGTAAATGGTTTGTCTTTATAAGTCAAGAGTTCTTTCAAACAAAAGAGTTATTTTACAACTGAATTTTTCATTGCATACGCACTTCAATAAACAAGAAGCAACCAGAACGGAACCAAATAAAATCCAACAAACCAAAAACGATTGATCAGAACACGGCCTTCGTTGTCTCTGCCTGAATTGCCCTGAAAGTGACCTTGCAATAAAGTCGAAGTATTGTAATGTCTCATGAGTTTAACTTCTAGATGTGGTCTTGGTTTGAGTTGTCTTTTTCTTGATTTTCAGATGTCCAGTCCACCAATAAGAAAGAAAGCGAGACGATCCGAAGAGGAGGCTATGGTAAGAACTTTTTGAACGAACTTTTCATCAAATGATCTTAATGTTTTTACCACAATTGGTAATCATGTGAGAAAAGAGGTTGTATTTAGCTTTAGATGCAGTTTACTGCACCCATTGAGTTCCAAGTTTGCACGTCGCCATTTATTATATTTTATTATATTTTATATTTTTATATTTTTTATTTTTCATATAATATATAATATTATAATATATATAATATATATATATAATATATAATATATATAATATATATAATATATAATATATAATATATGACATATGATATATAATATATAATATATAATATATAATATATAATATATAATATTTTAGAAATAGAAAACATTTTCCGTGTTTACATACAGTTATATAAACACGAGTGGAAGTTTGGGAGAACGAGAAATCATAGTGGGAACACGAGCCCTTAGGGCGAGTGTTTCCACGCGATTGCGAGTTCTCCCAAACTTCCACGAGTGTTTACATAACGTATGGGAACACGGATAAAAATGTTTTCTATTTATTTTATAAAATAACCCGTAGAAAGCAAATAAAATGTACAAATATCTTTTTTATCAACACGTAAATTCTCCTTACTGCGTATGATGGCGTCGTGATGTCTAATTGATGGCGTATGATAGCTAATTGATGGCTAATTGATGGCGTATGATGGCTAATTGATGGCGTATGATGGCTAATTGATGGCGTATGATGGCTAATTGATGGCGTATGATGGCTAATTGATGGCGTATGATGGCGTATCACGATGGCGTAATCCATCCATGTTATATTTAACAATTAGACAACGAGCCCGCGTTTTCTATGAGCAGATAGTCAACGAGGCGGAGCCGAGTTGACTATCGCTCATAGAAAACAAGGGCGAGTTGTGTAATTGTTTCAGTATAAATTTACAACTTTCTAACCCAAGAAATAACTTTTATTTCGCATTTTTCATGGCAAAAAAGTAAATATTCTTTCGAAATCAGGCGACTTTTTCCCCAGAGGTTTATATCAGCGGATAGTAACTCCTGCGATAGCCAATCAAAATTGAGGATTTGTGATATAAACTTGTCAATTTATACTAAAGCCTGATATAAAGACACGACTTATTTTATAAATAATATATTATATATATTATATTAGACAACGAGGGCGAGTTGTCTAATTGTTTTAGTATCAACCATAAACAACCCTTTCTTGAACGTAAAAAGTCTTATCAAACATTGTTCCAAATTTTCAGATAGTTTCACCTTTTTGTTTGTCTCCCCATTCAAAATGTAGAGTAGCTCGATGGCACATGATAAACAATCGCTCACAAAAATCGAGATTGTGATTACTTTGCTTCAAATTGGTGTAGATATACTGCATAGGCATAAGCAAATTCATTTTCTTATTCGAAAATGTCAAACTGAACAATTTTCCATTGCTTTCGGGCCAATGTTTTCATGATTTCATAACTCGTATATAAATTTTAGCGGACAAGCAAAACCTGAAATCTAGTCCAAACATGTGCAGCGTGAATATGTCGTGCCTTCTGATTGGTCAGGATAGGAATATTCCAGTAATAAGAAGGTTTGTGATTGGATAACGCTACTGGTGGTCTATCGCCAATAGACCACTAGTAGCTCAGCCAATCAGAATGCCGAATTTGTAATCGACCACTAGTTTGTTGATACTAGTTGTTGATATTATATGTTATATATTATTATATATTATATAATGGCAATAGCGAAAATACCTAAACAGATTTTTAAAATATCGTTAAATATGTGAAGAATATTATTGAATAAATAATTTTCAAAAGAAGGTTTGTTTCAATAGCATTTAGAACTAAAGATTGAGTTTGAATGGTGCGCTTCTTGTGTGGTTGTGAAGATTGTTGAAGTTTTGAAACACGTTGTTCATGTCTTTGATTTTTTCCTACTTAGGAGGAATATTCGCTCAACGATGAGATTCTCGCTTTGTTGAATATGTTGGCTACTCGCAGTGATGCAGAACCGTTTAGGGAAGTTGTCGAGTCAGTTGATTTCCCGGTAGGTGCATTTTTGGCAGATTATCCTTGGCTTAAAATATCTATGACCCCAAATACGATATTACTTATATAGATTCTACAAGAAGTGAATAGTTGAATGACAAAATATTTTATGATTTAAAGTGCCGCTGTGATCCAATTTTTGGTATCCCGAATTTTTACATATTTGTAAAGAGCATGGTGTTCTTACTTAACTTGTTTAACTTGAGACTGAGATGGAGATGGAGGTGGAGGTGGAGATAGATAGAATATGGAGGTGGAGCTAGGGATAGAGATAGGGGTAGAGATAGGGATAGGGATAGGGATAGGGATAGTGATAGTGATAGTGATAGAGATAGAGATGGAGATGGAGATGGAGATGGAGATGGAGATGGAATGTGGAGATGGAATGTGGAGATGGAATGTGGAGATGGAATGTGGAGATGGAATGTGGAGATGGAATGTGGAGATGGAATGTGGAGATGGAGATGATATGTTGAGATGGAGATGGAATGTTGAGATGGAGATGGAATGTTGAGATGGAATATGGAGATGGAATGTTGAGATGGAGATGGAATGTGGAGATGGAATGTGGAGATGGAGATGGAGATGGAATGTGGAGATGGAATGTGGAGATGGAATGTGGAGATGGAATGTGGAGATAGAGATGGAATGTGGAGATGGAATGTGGAGATAGAGATGGAATGTGGAGATAGAGATGGAATGTGGAGATGGAGATGGAATGTGGAGATGGAGATGGAATGTGGAGATGGAATGTGGAGATGGAGATGGAATGTGGAGATGGAATGTGGAGATAGAGATGGAATGTGGAGATGGAGATGGAATGTGGAGATGGAGATGGAATGTGGAGATGGAATGTGGAGATGGAGATGGAATGTGGAGATGGAATGTGGAGATGGAGATGGAATGTGGAGATGGAATGTGGAGATGGAGATGGAATGTGGAGATGGAATGTGGAGATAGAGATGGAATGTGGAGATAGAGATGGAATGTGGAGATAGAGATGGAATGTGGAGATGGAATGTGGAGATAGAGATGGAATGTGGAGATGGAGATGGAATGTGGAGATGGAGATGGAATGTGGAGATGGAATGTGGAGATGGAGATGGAATGTGGAGATGGAATGTGGAGATGGAGATGGAATGTGGAGATGGAATGTGGAGATGGAGATGGAATGTGGAGATGGAGATGGAATGTGGAGATGGAATGTGGAGATAGAGATGGAATGTGGAGATAGAGATGGAATGTGGAGATGGAATGTGGAGATAGAGATGGAATGTGGAGATAGAGATGGAATGTGGAGATAGAGATGGAATGTGGAGATAGAGATGGAATGTGGAGGTTGAGATAGAGATAGAGATGGGTGTGGAGGTGGGGATAGAGATAGAGATGAAGTAGCAATGAAGATGGAGACAGTACGTAACAAATGAAATAAGGTAAAACGAGTTCTGTATTTGTTTAGGATTACTCCGAGTATATTGATGAACCCATGTGTTTCTCCTCTATTCGCACACTTATTGATAACAATCATTACAAGGAACCAGACCAGTTCATCAGGGATGTCAAATTGGTCTTTTCCAACTCACGTAAATACAACACAAATCCAAAGTCGAGGGTAAGATATACGACATCGACTACATTATAGTTTGTTGGACGATCATCAAGCACAATGTACTTTGTAACCTTCGCTCTCCATTTGAGTCTCGGTAGCTCGATGGTTAGAGCGTCTCACCGGCAATCAGAAGGTTACAAATGTCGATCCCTGTCCGGATATCAGCTTGATCACGATCGTCCATGTATCGTCTGTCTATTCTATTCATACTCACATTCACTACAGCAATGTTATGTATATAACACATTATAGATTTTATTAGATATTAATGTAAATACAAAAAAAATACCCAAACGGAAAGAGCGCGAACGGGACTCGAGGACCCATGCGAGTCGTCTTCCCGTTGAAATTAAAAATACATAAAGTCATAGATCAACTGCTCGGAATTCACGATGCACCAACACACACGCCCAACCCCATTCTCCCGAACTCTACTGAAAGAACAAAATGAATAAAACTGAGTGGAATTCAAAAGAACGAGGTGGAAGCTGCGCACATACAATGATGCTCCGTGGAATCTAAGCAGTTGGTACATTAGAAAACTACTCTCAGTGACAGGAACAGTTACGGTATAATGACCATGTACAAGTCATATCAACGTCAAAAATAGATGTCAGTAATGATAAATAAGCATTGAGTAAAAATCTTTTGAATGTCGCAAGACTGCAGAGACTATTGGGTGGTGCTATTTTACAACCAGAATTACAAACAGGAACAATTCTGTTAAAGTAGGAGGCTTGGAAAGTACTAGTTTTACAGGATGGTGCTCTAAGCATAAGGGTACGATTTTTACAGATGCGGGTACGACTATGACTAACAAACGAGACAAAGTTATAAACATTTAGATCAGAGTCCATACAAAGCCTTATATAAAAAACATAGATCTTTAATTTCCATTTTCATTATATAACATATTATAGTTTTCTATATACTTCAATACTAACCTTGATACTAAGCCTGACCTAAATATTAATCTCTAATACTCAACATTGCTACGTTTTATCCCTTGTTTTATCCCTAATCCTTACCCTACTCTAATTCACGCATATTGCCTAAAACACGAAGATGTGAATGAAGATGTAAATAAGACTAAATAAGACTAAATAATCTTTCCATGTCTTTACGTAAAGTTTTGTTTTGTATTCAAAGATCTACTCCATGACAATCCGACTGTCGGCGTTGTTCGAAAACAAGATCGATGAGTTGCTGCTGAACTTTTACCGTGACAGAACTGGATCAGCCCGACGCACGCGTCTGCGCTCTCGGCAGCCAGCGGAAGAACAGCCTGGACCGAGCGGTCTATCTGCTCCGCGGCGGACAGTCACGCCGCGCGTGCGTCCCGAGTTGGTGCCACGTTCGTCCACACGGGCATCGAGTCGACGAAACGACGACGGTGCTGGTCCCAGCGGTGGGATTATTGAAAGTCTGCGTATGCGTATATCCTTGAGCAGAGGGTCAGTCGTGAGTACAACGGGACTTGGTGATGTCGAGGGGAGAGGTGGTGATAATAGTAGATCATTAGGGACAACTCATTCTGCTTCAAGTTCAACTCGACACCGGGCTGCGAGCGAAGTTCCCGAGGAAGAAATGACACGGACAAGGTCGAAATCGTCGCACAGGGTGGAGTCTGGTTCAAGGTCGGACGTCTTTGATGAAACGCCTGATACGGAGAAAAACGCTTCGTCCTTAAACGGGCCCTCGACTAGATACTCTACCCGTTTGCGGGGTGCTCTCGCTAGTCGCAGTAGCGAAGAGGTGAACGGTGTTAGTGAGAGCGATGAAGACAGTGGGGAGCCTGGGGAGGAGAGCAGTGAAGGTACCGAAGGTGGTTCTCCACAGCAACTAAAACCATCGAGACCCAGCAGGTCTGGTAAGGCGCCTGTGTCTGGAAAAGCTATTAGGGCATCGCCTCGAAGTGGCAAACGGATTGTAACTCGAACGAGGTCGAGCGTCTCGGAAAACGAGGAGCCTGGGCGGAGCAGCAGGCGCACTGGACTTCGGAATCACGTATCGACGCGATACGACGACACGGCGTCGGAAAGCGACGACGAACCTTCGGCGAATGAAATCTTAGACGTGTCGAGTCGTGGACGGGTGCGACGGAAGGCCTCGCGCATGTTAGGATACGTGAATTGAATTGTCGCTGACGTCTGTTGAGTGACGTCAATATATGGAGATAGTTCTAATTCTAATTTATTTCCCGCACGAACTTATTTATATTTCACTAATTCGGAATTTTTGATATAGAAAACTTAACCACAAAGGACGTGAAGTGTATTATTATTAGAAGAAGAATGTCGAAGGCCAGTCCGGGTGGGGGTGTCAACTCCCCCTCCTACCTAAAATTACCAATAATCAGTAAGTACAAACCCCAAGCCGAATCCGTTACTGGTATATCATCAATAAACAGCTTCGTCCTTAAAGGTGCCGTCCACTCCGTTCTGCTCATGTCCACGTTTCTGTTTACATTGCATTATATAAACATTGAACATGAAGTATTGCGGATTTTTTTCACACGCTTGAGCTTTTCCGCCTAAAAAGCGTGTTATAAGAAGCTGTTCTGTTTCTAAATGTTGTTAATATATCAAACTACCACTCGCGCCTTCGCCACCTTTGACAAATACTCGCTTTCGAACTGTCGCAAATCTATTCCGTTAACGTTTGTTTACATGTGGGGTCCCCAACGTTTGAAATATCACACATGCGCAGAACGGACTTGACGGCACCTTTAAAGATATACTTGATTTTCTAAAAATGTAGAAACATCTTAAAGTGCCCTTAACCTCAAAATGTTTTATTGTCTTATTTGGAAGAACTTGGAAGAGTTTGTTTGATTTGCAAATGTCTGGAATTTACGTCACACATGCATAATGACTTATTGGGAAAATATGTGTATCTCTTCATTCTCGAACGAAATCCTTTGAAATCAAGAAGTTTGGCGTTGTGGGAGAAACCTGCACACGTGTTATTCACACTTTGTGTTTTTATTTCATGAACGCAAAGATATATAACATTCTCTGATAACTCATTATGCATGTGTGACGAAATTCCAGATATTTGCATATCAAACAAACTGATATATCTCAAAACGAAAGCGAAGAAGCGAAAATCTTCAAAAGAAGTTACTTTATCATTTTAAAAGTTCTTCCAAATAAGACAATGAAAAATTTTGAGGTTAGGGGCACTTTAACGTCATAGGTTATCTACTTATCTCATTTGCATATCACAAAAATCTAAATGAGATATGAAAGAACTCTAAATTACTATTTCTAATCATTTTCCGAGTACATTTAAATAAGACAAACCTAATTTTTTTTAAAGGCACTTATACATATTATATAGCATATTCTAACCGTATATGTACTAACTATTGGTAATACAAGATATATTTGAAGAAAAATCGGCCCGCCCGGCCGCGATACCGGCATGCTAGGTCGACTGACATCTTTATCCGCGAAGAAAGCTTCTCAGAATATTTTTACTTTATTCCCACCAACGACACTTTTTTTCTCACCATACAGAAACCGTAAACATTATTTTGATTAATTTAATACATTGTATGGCAATGTTGATAATTAATTACACTCGTAAAAACGCAAAGCGTGTTGCAAATTGTCAACAGCCGTGAACAATGTTGTGCTGCCAGCTGTGAACAATGTTGTTTTGCCAACTGTGAACAATGTTGTGCTGCCAACTGGGAACAATGTTGTGGTGTCAACTGTGAACAATGTTGCGGCACCAACTGCGAACAATGTTGTCTGTGCACAATGTTGTACTGCCAACTGTAAATAATGTTGTGCTACCAACTGTGCACAATGTTGTGCTGTCAACTGTGTACAATGTTGTACTGCCAACTTGTGAACAATGTTGTCAACAAGCTTGTTCATCCCATGATAACAATGTTGTTACAGTATTGTTCACCCATCTAATTGTTCTATCTGTTCCAACACAACGTTGCAATAACTTGTGCGATTTTTAACTGTGTAATTGGAAACAGAATCGCCGTCTCTGTTCCCCCGTCGCTGTTGGCGTAATCTATTTTTCCTCTACATTTGCCAAAAATATTTTTTTACGAAAGAGGTGTATTTAGAAATGGTTCATTCAAATAGAAACATTCTCATCGGTTGGTTGTTACCTTTCATTTTGAAACTTCTCGGAGTTTTCTCTGTGGTGACACTTTGCGTTCGCTGCAGTACTGTCCGTACGTTGCGTAGATCTGACCTGAAGTGGAAGGACACATTGTCCGAACATACGTAAGTACTCTTACTTAAACTTATAACTTCAAAAAAATGTATTGTCTTATTTGGAAGAACTTTTAAAATGATAAAGTAACTTCTTTTGAAGATTTTTGCTTCTCCGCTTTGTTTTTGAAATATTTCAGTTTGTTTGACATGCAAATGTATGGAATTTCGTCACACATGCATAATGACTTACCAGAGAAGTTTGTGTATCACGTTCATTCTCAAACGAAATCCTTTCAAATCAAGAATTTTGGTGTTGTGGGAGAAACACGCGCACATGTTATTCACACTTTAGTGTTTTCATTTCATGAAGGCAAAGATATATATATAACATTCTCTGATAACTCATTATGCATGTGTGACGAAATTCCAGATATTTGCATATCAAACAAACTGAAATATATCAAAAACAAAGCGAAGAAACGAAAATCTTCAAAAGAAGTTACTTTATCATTTTAAAAGTTCTTCCAAATAAAACAATAAGATTTTTTCGACACATTGAAGTTCTCTTATTTCTCTTTTTCATATTATATCCTGTTCCTTTGAGAGCTTAACTGAAAATATTTTTTCTTGTGTAAATTAAATGAGTTGATGGAATGGACAGAGATGAGATTGTCAGGTGGATGAGTAGGAGTCGAGGGAGAGAAATGGTATTGAGAGGATCACTGATCTCGAAAGAAGACTGGATCGAGCAACTATTGTTCAGAAAATGAAGCTGGAAGTCTGCCATTACTGAGGACCAACTGAGGACCTTATGAGGTTTTTTGTTGGATTATATATGTGCTCTTACGATCGATAAAATAATTTTACTATAAAGAGGACAAGAAGACATTTTTCAAATTACTGGGTAAAACGATTCATGGCCTTGGTCCCTTATTAATGGCCGGCGTTGACTCTAATTATCCTAGGTTCAAGATTTTATGCATTTAACTAAACCTATTTCGCGAGCGTCGCAGTTTGATTTGCTTGCAAACTCGAAAATATGCAAGCTTCAAAATCTACAATAGAAAGCTCAATCCAGTCCTATTTTTGAGATCAGTGGTGAAGAGATGTGAGGATGAAAGAATCGGCTCCAAGAGGACGATCAAAATTACATGGATGAAGAGTGGAGTGGATGAAGAGGACGTAGACACAAAACAATGGATGAAGAAGACATGGCAAGGTCAACCCCCCCGGGAAAACAGGGATGATAGTGATGAGCGACCAATAACTCACAAAATTTCGGATAGGATCAGTATAATATATGGATCCTAACATAACGTACCTGCATAGAAATTCAAAATGGCGGCTTTTTCGAAAGAAGAGTACCTAAAGCGCTATCTTTCTAATTCGGATTCTGGCGCAAAAAAGAAACGAAGAAAGAAGATGAAGGTAGGAGCCAAGGCTGGGAGGTCTCTCATAATTGACGACGATGTGAATTTGAGCGATATAAAGGTGAAACAGGATGCTGAATCTCATGGCAACTTACTGGAGGTGGCTGAGGATAAGCCCTTGATATTTGACGAAGCTGGTACAACGGTTCTGTCGAGGGACCTAGAGGTTATTAAAAGAAATGAAGAAGCCAGGAAGGCTATGTGGGCACCGCTGAGAGATATTAATACTGAAGAAGAGCATCTTCCACGTTTACCTGACCATTTGCCAGAAAGGCATGGAAATGATGGCAGGAGAAATTCACCAGACGTTTTACAAGAAAAATCAGATAGTCCTCCTGTCAATCAGTCACCACCAAGGAGACATACTAGGCACGATTCAGAAGATATATCACCACCGAGAGGACAAACTCCACATGGTTCCAAAGACATGTCACCACCAAGAAGACGGACCAGGCGCGATTCCGAAGACATGTCACCTCCAAGGAGACAGGCTAGGCACGATTCCGAAGACAAGTCACCACCAAGAAGACAAACTCCACATGGTTCTAAAGACATGTCACCACCAAGAAGACAAACTAGGCACGATTCAGAAGATATATCACCACCGAGAGGACAAACTACACATGGTTCCAAAGACATGTCACCACCAAGAAGACAGACCACCGAAGACATGTCACCACCAAGAAGACAGACTAAGCACAATTCCGAAGACAAGTCACCACCACGAAGACAAACTCCACATGGTTCCAAAGACATGTCTCCACCAAGAAGACGACCAACTAGGCACGATTCAGAAGATAAGTCACCACCAAGAAGACAAACTCCACATGGTTCCAAAGACATGTCTCCACCAAGAAGACGGACCAGGCATGATTCCGAAGACATATCACCACCAAGAAGACAGACTAAGCACGATTCTGAAGACAAGTCACCACCAAGAAGACAAACTCCACATGGTTCCAAAGACATGTCACCACCAAGAAGACAGACCACCGAAGACATGTCACCACCAAGAAGACAGACTAAGCACAATTCCGAAGACAAGTCACCACCACGAAGACAAACTCCACATGGTTCCAAAGACACATCACCACCAAGAAGACGGACAAGGCGCAATTCAGAAGACATATCACCGCCAAGAAAGTCCAGGCCTGATTCTTCACCCGACCAATCACCACCCAGAAGAAACAAATCTGAAGCTAGACATGCTTTATCTAATGTTTCATCTGTGCAAAAATCAAGCCACTTCAGAGGGAATTCTGACCAGTCCCCTCCAAGAAAGCAGGATGCACCAAAAATGCTGGATAATAGAGAGGGGATCCGGTCGAGGAAGAGATCGAGATATGACTCTCCTGAACATTCGCTGCCTCAGCAAAAAAGATCAAAACACCATAGATCTGATGTTTCTTCCAAAAAAGAAGCAGATTTGTCACTGAAACAAGATGAGCCAATTACAAATGGTAATATACAGTATATGGTGCTAATTGTGGATAGATAAACTGTCAAAAGCCAGGGCTGATTGATAAAAAAAACCTAAGGAAAAAGCTGTAAAATTTACTACTGGTATTAGTCAGAATTAATCAGTTGTTTTTTTGTTTGTCTGATCATAGTTTGACTTTGTGAACCAATCACATAATTTATATTTTTATTCACTCCAGAACGAAAAGTAGGTCTGCATTCGGGTGCAGAGCTGCGGAGGGAAAACCAGCTAACTAAAAGAAGAGAGGATGAAACGTTTTCAAGAATGAGTTCCTCGGCCACAGGAAAAGGAGCAGAGACCGTGCACCGTGACAAGAAGGGGAGGAAACGGGACTTGATCGAAGAGAAAGCTAAGAAGAAAGAGGAGGAAAGAAAGAAAATGGAAGAAGATGAAAAGTTCATGGAGTGGGGGAAAGGGTAAGACATTTCAAAATCTACGAGCCTTTTCCAATGTGTGAGGTCTGGGGACCATGGATGGGGGAAATTCCTCATAGGGGGTTAGGTGACACTCTAGGCTGTTCTGGTAGAAATCCTGAACAGGATCCTGCAGGATCTTGAAGGATCCTGTAGGATATGATCCTGTCTATAGGATCCTAAAATTGCCAGATCCTGCCCAGGATCCTAATCTTATCAGGATCCTAATTAGGATCCTAATCTTATCAGGATCCTGCCCAGGAGTGAGGCACACTAGCGAGGGGTTGTTGCGGATACGTAACAGACGTGTGAGGGGTTATTGCGGATACGTAACAGACGTGCGAGGGGTTATTGCGGATACGTAACAGATGTGCGAGGGGTTATTGCGGATACGTAACAGATGCGCGAGGGGTTATTGCGGATACGTAACAGACGTGCGAGGGGTTATTGTGGATACGTAACATACGTGCGAGGGGTTATTGCGGATACGTAACAGGCGGGCGAGGGGTTATTGCGGATACGTAACAGATGTGCGAGGGGTTATTGCGGATACGTATTTCTAGTAATAATAATATGACATGTCTTTTTCCAAGATTGCAACAAACGAAAGAAGCAAAAGAGAAAGCTCACGATGATGACTACGAGATGAGCAAACCATTGGCTAGGTACAAGGATGACGAAGATTTAGACGCAATGATGAGAGATCGAGACAGAGCCGGAGATCCAATGTTAGCCTTCTTACAGAAGAAGAAAGTCCAACAAGATGCTGTTTCGGGGAAAAAAGGTATCTGTCTAACAACAATGGACTCAAGGAACGTTAAAAAAGTTGTGTTAAAAACGTCGTGTAACATCTTCAATCGTTACGCAAATGAGAATGTTGAAGAAATGTTTTTTAGTCCATTTAATTTCTCGTCTTAATTTCATAAAAGAAATAGAAAACTTTGTCCCACGTTGAAAGGAGCTCGAAAAGCTACCAAAAAAATTGGCTATCACCCCTGTTTTACACAGTTCTCTCGTATATTCGTTCAAGCAGTCTTTTCTTCTGTCGCTTATCTCTATTGTTGTTTGGATATGTGATTGATTAGGTATGCGCGTCCAAATCGAGGAGGCGACAAAATCAAGAAGACGACACATATTTCCAAGTATTTTATAAGATAAAAAAGAAATCCCATTGTAGGCAAACATACAACAACACGTTTATATAACAACGCATATTTTAAATTTCATACAAGGCACTTGAAGAACTATATAGCAAAGTGAAAAGATGGTAAACTGCCAAGATTTTTAGTAACGAAATACTGACGTTTCGAGCGGAGCCTTTGAACAGAGTAAGACGAGATGAAATAAAATAAATAGGGCTTATATATACACTTTTTTATAAGAATATATTTTATAAGAATATCGAGGCTGCAATTGGCGAAATTTTAAGAATATGTTAAGAATATACCCAAGGCTGAGATTTTGTTAAGAATTGCGTACTGAAAATAAAATACAATAAAATCACATCTTTTTAAAAATGAACTTTATTTTACCTTTGAAAAGTATGCTAAATTCTTTCCTTTTTCTAACAAAACCAGCTATCAGCTAACAGCTAACAAAACTATAAAAACTAGTCCTATACATATGATCACATCTACATATGATCACATCCGTTTTAATTAACTAAAATACTATACTCTGTAATCTAAGAATATTCACAAGAATATTTTCAACCTAAAATCGGCAGAAAAATAAGAATATCCAGCCTGGGCATGAAAAACACTATTCTTATAAAAAGAAAAGAGTGTATGCCAAAAGGGTGTCACAAGTAGAAAGTAGCCAATCAAATGCACGGGAGCACTCTCCTCCGCAGAGGCTTTTTGTTTTTTTAATGGTGGGCGCGCGGGGCTGCGAGGTAGGTAGAGCGGGCTCGCGGGCTGGGAGGGCGTGTCTTCCCCCGCGCGCGTGGCGCCCTCCCAGCCCCAGCTCGCCCACAATTACCTACCAGCCCCGCGCGCCCGCCATTAAAAAACCAACGAAAGTGCATGAGCTAATAATAAAAAGTTCCTCGCAATTTGAATATTAGACCTGTCATTTCTCCCTCCCCCTCAGTCTGTTTGCTGATCGACTAAAAATAGCAAATGATTTAACTTTTCGCATTCATTAATTATTAGTTTGTTTATCTCCCGTCCATTTGATTGGCTACTTTCCACTTGTGACACCCTTTTGGCATATATATAAGCCCTATTAATTTTATTTCATCTCGTCTTACTCTGATCCTTTCGTTTTGTATAGAAAAGCCAAAATACAAAGGACGAGCCCCTCCGCCTACCAGATTCAACATTCCGCCCGGCTATCGTTGGGATGGCGTAGATAGATCAAACGGATTTGAAAAGAAAAGGTTTGCAATGCTGGCGAACAAGGGAGCGTCGAGAGAGGAAGCTTATAAATGGAGCACGGAAGACATGTGATCAGGCAAGGTTATAGACCGGGGGGTGGGAGCGTACATAAGACCCTGGATACGAGATTGGGTTATAGACCACTGATCTCAAAAATAGGACTGGATTGAGTTTTCTATTGTATCTGATGAGCTGATTTTGAAGCTTGCATAATGTAAATTGACGAGAGATCATTAGAAGCTCCGAGTTTGCAAGTAAATCAAACTGTGACGCTCGCGAAATAGGTTTAGTGTCTGGCCAATATATAGTTTCTTTGTTAACATTAAATGCATAAAATCTTGAACCTAATTTGACGTCTCACATTAGGCTTCTCTCACTGGATAATTAGAGCCAACGGCGGCCATTACTAAGGGACCAAAGTCGCAGTAAATCTGTAGGTAGGCCATGAATCGTTTTACCCAGTAATTTGAAAAATGTCTTCTGGTCCTCTTTATAGTAAAATTATTTTATTTTGTCGATGGTAAGAGCACATAATCCAACAAAAAACCTCGCTTCATTTTCTGAACAATAGTTGCTCGATCCAGTCTTCTTTCGAGATCAGTGTTATAGACTTGTTTATAGACATGAAGGTTTCCTGTACAAACCTAGCGACGAAGGAGAGATACTTTCCTGTACAGTCCTAACAAAGAATGTTAATAAGGAATTTGTCACAATTGTTTTTTGGGTTCATTTCCACTTTCACACGGCTGAATAGAACCGCTCGAATGGTGAACCGTTCGAACGCTGCTAAACGCCGTTCAAACGGCTGACTAGAACCGTTCGAACGCTGCTAAACGCCGTTCGAACGCTGCTAAACGCCTTTCGAACGGCTGACTAGACCGTTCGAACGCTACACCATTTGGCTACTCGGTGCTCATGTGTATCTTGTCATAAACACAAAGATGGCGAACCTTTGTGAGTCCAGTTGCACGAAACGTTGCCAAGTGTAACACCCCCTTTCATGCAACTACAACGTAGCAGATAGAGCTGTTGGGAGACAAGTTGCATGAAACATTACACAGTGAAAAGATGAAGTATCATGAACAGCAAACTCAACTTGCTCGCAGCATTAAGGTGGATTTCCACTTACATTTCTTGGCGAAAAGCGAAATGAAATACAGCGCATGCGTAGTGTATAATTATTGTATCGCCAGCGTATTTTTATTCGCTATGTAGTTGAAAATGTTTCAACTTTCAAAGTTTTGCTTCGCGCGAAAGAAACACGTGAAGCAGAATAGACCAATCAAATCGCTTGAGGTACCCTTCGGGACCAACCCTTCTTCGTTACTTGGGCATCTCCCGAGTGACAATATACCGTAATGTTACACTTCGTCAGCTCCAATCGATTCCGCTACCCAACTTAGAAGTTCCTCTAATTTATTTGGCAGCATTTGGAACTGTTTGAAGAAGAACTCATGGTCAAAAAGTCTCAATTCTTGCACAAGACAGTGGTATTCTCCCTGTGCTTGCAAATATTGCACATACCCAGTTCCTTTTGTGTACTTGTTTTTATGTTTCCTTCGCTTAATTCGCCGTCGCAATAGCAATAGAATCAAGAGACGTCTTCGGTTCGCGAACTTTGTAAGAGTAACTGATTGACCAGCGGAAAAAATTTCGCTCTAACTTTTTAGGCTCGCACTTTTTTCGATGGAAATGCAGCTTTATTACTAACCGCGTACTTTTGTGCATTTCATCGTTCAGTATATAAGCGGCCTGATTGTAATCCACTTTGCGCAGAACTCGAAGTTTCTAGCGCGTACTATTTGCCCCTCTCCAGTTTCTACTACAATATATAGCCACACAAACTGCTTTGACAATTTTATTTATAGAAAGAATTTTAACAGCGTTATGTCAGATAGGTTATAGAGGTCATCTCTGTGCTCACTATCCACAGCTCACTTTCGCGAGAATTATAGTCGGGTGTCTTCAGGCAGCTTTACTGGGTCGAGTCGTCTGGAGGTAACATCGCTTGCACTGTGTCGCTATCATCACATCCTATTTGTTGGTCTTCTTCGGCAAGTGTTGTGTCTGCGTGACGGGGAAAAAACAAATAAACAAGTGGCATTTTGTAAGTATTCTAAATTTTGCATCTAAATAGGATGCGGCATAGTGCGCATTAGGATCTGTTTACATGGAGGTAGGGTTACCCTCCTAATAGGGTGACCCTTTTAAGAGGGTCAAAAGATAGCCCCTGTTTACATGGTGTAGGGTGACCCTTGTAGTAGGATCACCCTCCCTTTGCGTGGCCACTAAACGAATTGAATTTTGTCTCTTGGTCGTCGCATTTAAATGCTGTGGTCTATTGCTTGGCTTTTTGTTGTTTCAAAAACGTCATCAACAACAGTTAGCAATTCATGCAGCGAACCAGTACGATGCTGCTTTAGCTTGGATGAGACACGTTCGAAGGAGAGCTGTTCGTCGTGTCGTCGATTTTAGCGGATTCCTGTATAATGGCGTTTTACTTGAATCTGAAATACACCGAACAAGCGCTTTTATTGCGCTTTTCACTGAAATATGACCAGTGCCTATCTGGGGTTTGGGAATTTTACATATTTGTGATCTTTGGAATCTCTTGAGAAGAAATGTAAAATATCTTGTCGTGCGAAAATTTCATCTTCATACCTTCTCCCCTGCTAAAGTGATTTACTGTTCTCGGGAAATTATTTATTTATTTAAGACATTTGTGAAAAAAAGGTCAACAGGAAACGAAGCAATAGGATATTTATATATACTTTACACCTGCTAAAGTGATTTACTATTCACAGGAAATGACGTCAAAGCAGGGACACGCAAAAACATTGCACATTGATTCAGCAGTGAAATACAATGAAAGTTTGGGAATTGAGCGAATTTTGTCCAACCAGGTGTGTTTAAAGTTCAGATCCAAACTTTCTTTCTATTTCACTGTTGAGTTGGCGTGCAATGACTTCGCGTGTCCCTGCTTTGACGTCATTTCCTATCATGAATAGTAAATCAACATTAGCAGGGGGAAAGGCATAAAGATGAAATTTTCGAACGAATATTACATTTCTTCTTGGTAGAACTCAAAGATTACGAATATGTAAAATCCCCAAACCCCTGATAGGCAATCTTTGGGTAGTTCTACCTAGAGTACACATGTCCAAATCGAGGTTGGAATAAATGAGTAATGCATCAAAACAAATTCAAGAAGTATCCACAACACAGCTGGATGTTACAGGACATTGGCGACAAAAATTAAGTTTGTCTAATATGAAAGAACTCGTAAAATGATAGAGTAACAGCTTTTACAACTTTTCCGTATTTTACTTCGTTTTTGAAATATTTCAGTTTGTTTGATATGTGAATGAGATGGTCTCTGATGTCTGTGCAGGGTAAAGAATTTTCACTCATTAAAATATTAGTTCAATCTTCAAGTTTGTTCCACAAATTTACTTGAAAATGTGCGTATAATAACTCATCATGATAATGAACGTTGTAAACTTAGCAATCACTGAGATATAAGACATATTTTAATGAGTGAAAATTCTCTACCCTGCACCTGACGTCAGAGACCATCACATCAAACAAACTGAAATATTTCAAAAACAAAGTAAAATACGGAAAAGGTGTTACTCTATTATTTTACGAGTTCTTTCATATTAGACAAACTTAATATTTGTTGCCAATGTCCTTTAATCTGTATTAGCTCCATTGTTTATACACAGAGTAACCTGTACAAAATCTAATTACACAGGTGACCTTACGAACCTTCACAATAATCCTTTTCTTGCACCTCATCCGTTTCCTTCTCTACAATTTCCTCTTTCCGTTCATCTTCCGTTGCTTCGTCTCCAACTCCCTCCACGTTCACCTCGCCATCCTGGTCATTTTCCCGCTCTCCCAACGTTTCGTCCACGTGCTCTCTGCCTTCCGCATGGATTCGATCGATCGGAGACTCGCTCGCAGTCTTCTTTGCGTGGACCACACTTTCGGTTGCTTCGCAGCTGTTTGTTTCAGCGATAGGCAGTTGTTCTGCTTCGGGCTTCAACACACAGCTCGTGCAAGCAGCAACATGGCCGTTCTCCACCGGCTCTGTTAACCTTGGTGCACTTATCGTTTCTTCGTTACTCGTCAACGTCTGTACAAACAAGAGCACAAATCAATATAAAAGTGCCTATGGCCAGGGCGCGAAATAACGGACAATGTCCGGCCAAATTGAGGCACTGTCCGGTCAAACTCTCGCCTTGGCGCTCATTTTGACCGGTCACATTATGACATTAAGCAAAAGAACAAACTAATTGCTCAAATAAATTCAATTGCGAGCGGCTACAGCTGTCCAAACCAGCACTGTTATGTTATGTTTACTATATCAATCAAATGAGGCGATCGCCCGCACGCAACGATCTTCTTTGAATTTGTTGACGACAGACGGATTTCATTAATTAACAAGCGTCGCATAATTCCGAAACTTTCCAGAGAGGAGTCGACAAAGAACATCTATACTTTATAGAATAAAATGCATCTGGACTGCTAATTAAATAAATAAAAGCTGAAAAGTATCGGCATTTCATTTGTGTTAACACGATACGAAGGCTGAGCGTGCCGTTTTCATCTCGCACCACCGCTTAGAAATGATTTTCAAATTGCTCCAGATACAGTACTTACTGTAGGTGACGGTTTCGCTCATTTTCAGTCTTGTATCGCGTGTAAACGCGACGGCTAACATAAGCTAAAGCGCAATGCATTTTACGTGAAGGAGAATTACCGATGGCGATTACGGAATTAAGGCTTTTTGTCAGGCTTTAGCTGAATAATTTGTCCGGTCATCTCCGAGCAAAAATTGACTTGGCCAGTCATCTTGACCGGCGACCAGTCTTATATAATGAATAATAAAAAAATATGGGGTTTAGTGTAAGGAGAAAAACCTCCAATTTGCTTACTTTGCCGACGGATTTGTTTCCCTCTAATTTTTGACTCAGTTCTTTTCTTTCTATTTGCAAAGCACGACAGAGTTTTTCCAGTCTGTCGTTTTTCTGTGCTGCTTTGTGCAGTTGCTGGTCTTTCTTACTGTTCTGCAAAATACAAATGGGAAACAAGGTATGGATTAAAAATGGATTTTCTTCAGCTAAAAAGTATACATAGTAAAATCTGTTAAAGTCCGATGTATTGTCTGGCTAGGACTCACAAATTCACACTCACATCTCCTGCTATTTCCAATAGAGATTGGTTACTTTTTTCCGACTTGTGTTTCCACATATTGGTTTCTTTTTCTAATTTCTTTATGGTCTTTGTCATCTATGAAAGAAAAAATATATAAATATATATATATAAATATATAAACAGCATATAAAAGAAATGTTGAACTTGTTAATTAGAGGTGTCAAACCTAGTTCACTGGAACAGTGCATACATACCTTATCCATTTCTTTTTTAAAAGTTCCAAATACTTCATTACTTTTGGTTAGTGTTTTCTGAAACTCTTCAAACTTTTCAGTGTACATTGAGAGCTACAAAAAGTGGAATACGTTATGGTCAGTGGCGGATCCAGGGAGGGACACAGGCGGCACGCGCGCCCCATTTAAAATCCCGGAAACAAGTGTCAAGACGAAGAAGTCGAAGTGATAAACGCAATATTATATGACCGATTATAAGCACAATGTTTTGGTAGCTTATTCAATTTTCATTGCAAAAGCTAGTTTGCATGCACTCATAGATATTTTAACATGGGTTCCCACATAAGTTTTTTATAAAACGACGTTTATATTAAAGTGTTTCACAATCACACCAAAATCTGCTGATTCTTCATGTGCGCCCCTCCCTTTTGAACAACCCTGGATACGCCACTGTATAGTTAAGAGTTCAGACAGGTTTTATTGTGTATTTGTATCCATCTAATCTGCAAACAAGGATGAGGGTTGATGTTAGTTACAATCATCATCTCTCCTGCACTTTTAACTCTTTCATCAAATTTTAATCAGTCAACTGAGGTTCAAAAGATGAAACGTTTTCCACATTTTTTGTTGTTCATTGCCTCTTGGCCTCAACAATGGCATAACAGAGGTAGACTGGCCTTCTTATACATGTCTTGCCCTTGGAACTGGGGACCAGTAATCACTATACAGTACAATGTTAAACAATCGTGCATATACCTAGTGTATCAATGTACAGTACATGTATTCCTTCCTCCTCAAGTTAATGTTGGCAAATCGGTAAATCAGCTCTTTCTTATCAACTGATTCAAAAGATGAAACGTTTTCCACATTTTTTGTTGTTCATTGCCTCTTGGCCTCAACAATGGCATAACAGAGGTAGACTGGCCTTCTTATACATGTCTTGCCCTTGGAACTGGGGAACCCTAAATCAGCTCTTTCTTATCAACTGATTCAAAAGATGAAACGTTTTCCACATTTTTTGTTGTTCATTGCCTCTTGGCCTCAACAATGGCATAACAGAGGTAGACTGGCCTTCTTATACATGTCTTGCCCTTGGAACTGGGGACCAGTAATCGCTATACAGTACAATGTTAAACAATCGTGCATATACCTAGTGTATCAATGTACAGTACATGTATTCCTTCCTCCTCAAGTTAATGTTGGCAAATCGGTAAATCAGCTCTTTCTTATCAACTGAAGGTGAATCTCCCACCCAGGACATTAATGATTCTTCATCGTAAATCACAGGAGGCCAGGCCCCACTGGGTCAGGGGCCCTTAGTTCTCAACCTAACCCTACCTAATGAATGTTACGCCACTGGAAGCAGCGTAATATTTTTAGAAATAAAGACTTGATCAACCAGACGGCAATTTGGCACCCATTTTATGCATCATGTACATGCATTTACCCACACAATTTTACATCCATCTTACAACACTTATTATTAGTATCACCACAGCTTACTTGCAATCTCAATTCCGCTTCTTCGTTGGCAAGATGTTCACATTTCTTTTGATACTCTAAAGACTCTTGCAACAACTATAACACAAGGTTAGCCACATCATCTTTCAAAATTATTTGATATATTAGTTAATATTTCTAGGAGTGCCAGTGATTCAGGGTTCGAATTAACGTATCGCAATGGCGCGGTGCATTTTTTTAAAGTATGTGATGCAAAAAAGCACAGAAACTAAAATTCGATGCAAATTTTGTACGCGTATTTTTCGCGTATGTTACATATATTTTTCGCATATGTCACGCGTCATCCTTGCGTAATGTTGTGCGTATTCTTCAATTCGCGTATGTTACGCATCACCTTGCATATGATATGCATATTCATTGCATATGTTATTGTTACGCATCATCCTTGCGTATATGATATGTGTATTCTTCGTGTACAGTATGTTATGTGTACCTTGCATATGATATGCATATTCTCGCATATGTTATTGTTATGCATCATCCTATTCCTTGCGTATGATATGCGTATTCATTGTGTATGTTACGCATATTCTTCGCGCATGTTACGACGCCTATCACTGGGGGTTGTATAGCGCCATTCCCTCCAATCTTTTGACAAAATATTTTGTATTAAATGCACTTTTGAAATGTTAATTTGAACCACAATTTAGTATTCTAACTCTGGTATCCTACTGTACATGAATGAGAACTAGGTGTTCAAGAAAAATTATTTTTATATACTTGTGGCACTGTGACATAGACTAATAATTATCAAACTGGTGTTATTGTTCTATAAGCTACGTCACATACTTGTTGTTTCTCCCTGAGCGCTTGCTCCCTTTCTTCGTTGAGGATTAACATTTGCTGAGCCAGTTTTGCTTCGAGCAGTTGATTTTCCACTTGTTTATGTTTTAAAACTTTGTCAACATACTGTAATAAACAAACATACAGCACTTGAGAAAACACATGCCACAAGTTTATTTTAACTTCTTAAAGGTTAGTAAGATGCAAAAATAATTTATCCCAATTTGGGCTTTATCTAGAAGTGAATTCAAAATAAGTTTGTCGATGTCTTATCTTGTTCCAGAGATATTTAAGTTTTTTAAATGTGCAAGTGAATACCTGATGATGTCATCTACTCACTCAAATTCTAAAAATGAGGAATATCTTTGGAGATAGCGGCTAGATTGTGCTGAAACGTTCCAGATGTATGCTACTAAGAATGTTACAGTGCACTGTGTATTAATAATGCTTTAAATATTTTTCATTAGGGATTTCCTTCAGTTTAAATTAAGATGTATTAGTACTGTAGATGTCATACTGTAAGTAATCATTTGGATCTTTCAAAAACTTGAATATCTCTGGAACAACACAAGATATTCACTAAGTAAGAAATTGCTATTCTTCATTTTTAGTACTAATAGATAAAATACAAATTAGATAGACAATTTTCAGTCTTACTACCCCTTTAAAGCAAAATTGGGAAGTATTTATTCATTGACAAAAATATTATTCAACAGAAAGATGCAGTTTTCTTGTGTAGAATTCTTCCAAACCTGTTCTCTCATTTCATATTGGTCAACCAAGCCTTTTAACTTGGCTGCTAATCTATAAGTTATGGAAAAGATCATTAGAATGGTATCAAAGCCTAATTTTGTTTATGATCAGTGCTATACTTTGGAAACAACCCACATAAAAAATATATATTTTTAGTATGTGCCATGTTCAAATTAGGAACACATTTATCTGTCTCTGTGCTTTTCACACATTTTCATGCATTAATTGCATCTTAAGTCTACATGTTCCATCCTTAAAGTGGTTCTCCGATGAAAACATTTCTGCTGTTTACATAATCCCCAAAGATATAATGGTAATTAGTGGTAATCATGCTGAGTTTCACTTCAAAATTTGTTGAAAGAAAGGTTTTACTTTACATGTGAAGTTTGTATTTTGGAGCGCTGCCATTAAAGTGGCCGAGTGCAAGAAGAATGAGTCGCAGAGAGCTTATAGTTATGATGTCATAGACTCAACAACAACAAAAGGGTCATTGTTGTTGTTGAGGCTATGGCGTCATAAGCTCTCTTCGAATCATTCTTCAAATTTCATCTTCAAATACAAACTTCACACGTAAAGTATAACATTTCTTTCAACGAATTTTGAAGTGAAACTCTGCACGATTACTAATTACCATTATATCTTTGAGATTATATAAAAAAATTAGCAGAAATTATTTCAACCACTTTAATAGCGGTAGTCACATGTACGCATTGCGTACCTATTTTTTTAAATGCCCCAATATCAACATATAAATTCTCCTTATTGGTCTCCAAACATTTCTTATAGTACTAGTTGGGAGAAGTTGTTTTAAAAACATGTCAGTTTATCTTTGGTGATCATTTCCTTTATTCTCATTACTTCTATGCTTAGTTTACTATTAGTATTATTAGAAGAAGTTAGATGTTGGTCACTCCTGGGTCATACAGGTTAAACATCTTCTAATCTAACAAATGTTTCACCTACTCTGCATTATCTGTTTTGAGTTGCTGGTTCTTAGCATGGTTATCTTGCATTTGGTTCGTGATTTCTCCGATGGACGACTGAAATTTTGTAGATAGTTCTTGACGTTTAGCTTCTTCGGCTTTTGTCCGGTGGTCACATTCTTCCTGCCACGTAAACATGATATTATTAGGGTGTGTCTGGTAACAAATTTTAACTAATACTGCAGTACAACAAAATTACCTTCATAAGTCTGTTGTGTTTCTGTAACTCTCGGCAAAGGCTTTCAAGTTTGGTAAGGGCTAGCCTGGATTTTTTGTACTGGCCTGTCAAGTCTTCCTTGTCTTTGACAAGCTACATGTAACAAGGAAAGCAAGATTAATATCATGTGTTAATGGAAATCATTCATATCCACAATATTCTCATACCAGTACTTATATAAACATTGGCATAACTCTGTTCAGTGAAGTACAGCAGCTCAAATACATACCAAGCTACAACGTCTCAGAAGGTCATCAATTTTGCTTTCGCTGGTTTTGTTTTCAACCACCTGTACGCATAAACAAATCCAGGATTTTTTCAGTTCATTATACCAAAATAGTTAACAGAATACAGTACATTAATTATTATTTTATTATTTTGCAAAGAATAAGTATACTCACTGTATGTGACCCTCCACGCGAAAACGTACCTTAATGCTTTAGTGAACGGCATGAAAATACTGTTTGGTAAGCATTCAAATGCTTTAAGAAGCCATTCGAACAGTTTGAGAAAACATTTAAAATTATTAACAGAGCGTTTGAACGCCTGTTATTCAATGTTCATGCCTGTTATTAACCGTTCGAACGGCTAACTGAAACCGTGCACGAGACGGCGAATGGTTATTGAACGGCTAACTGAAACGGTTTTAGTTAGCCATTCGAACAGTTTCGTTAGCCCTTCGAATGGTTTTCGTTAGCTGGTATAAAACCATTAGAACGTTTGTAGCATTTAATGCTTCGTTTGATCCGTTCGAACGCTTGTGGTCAACCGTTTGAACACCTGTTATCATCAGTTCAAATGCCTGTTATTAACCGTTCAACCTCCTGTTGTTAACCGTTTGGTTAGTTTGCTAAACCGTTGGAAGGTTTTGGGTCTGGGGAGAGTGATAGTCAGACCGAGATTTTAAGCATTTGAAAACTGAGGAAATAACATGCCTTCTTGTGGCTTAATTTCTAAACACACAAGACCCTGAGGTTGAAAGCAATATATATTATCATGATTGGTTCGGTTTCTTTTGTTCTCCAGTGGGATATAAATCTGATACTGTATATCCCCAGAAAACAATTGAAATTATAAAGTGCCAATATATATTATCCCTGGGATTATATATATTGGCCCTTGTCGTGCCTTAATAATCTCGACTAGAGTAGAGTAGAGTACACTGGTAGTTCCCCCATACCAGACAGGAAGGCAAGCGCATTTGTTTGTTTCAAGTCAGGAATTTATTACAGTTTGCATGGAGTATAAAATGTGGGACTAACACTGAATGAATGCACATACGCATAGCCTCCCACGTTCAGTAAGCCATGTATGTTTTAAGAAACCTTACCAATCATGATATAAGTCAGTTATATACCTCGACCTTGGGATATATGTTGTTTATATAAACAACATATATCCCTCGGTATTACCTACACTGTATTTGATATGCCTAAACTGCAAGTAACAACAAAAAGCAGAAATCACTTTTCGGCACACACACCGCTACGCCAAGCACTGACTATCTTATGACGACACGCCAACCATTTTCGCGAGTCCACGTCGGAGATCTCCTGGCATGGAGTACATGACATGCACACTGGCAGATAATTAGATGCGTACAATTAGTACCACCTGTTATGTTTAATATGTGACATTTACAATGTAATGTCAATGAACTGCTCTGCATACAATAAAAAAAAGTAAAAAGCACATGTACCCACCAATTGCATGAACTTGCGTGCCATCACTTCCAACGAATTACTTTCACTTTGACTGCCATTGAGGGCCCCAAGAAGCAAGGCAACTATTATACGTTTAAAGATAAATAATCATAATATAGTGTAAGTACAAAATAAAATATTTAATACTCTGTAGATCTGAAGCCACACTGCATTGTTCCATTTAACACAACTAATCGCGATAACATTAAACATAATATATTTATGACATAATATATTTATAATTTATATATATGCATGACATAATATATTTATATGCCAACACATCAAAATATTCACAGATGTCTAGACTCTATAATTTGTAAGTAATCGTATTGACGTAAAAAATCACTTGCTTGAATTTTTTTCCTCTTCTTTCGACAGCCTCTTTCTTCTGCTTTTCGATTTATTTCGCGATCGATCGTCCCACAATGTTGACGTAATTCGCTCTAGCACCAAGTCAAATTTCTCTTGAATATTCTCTTCGACTGCTCCGTCCACTGAATCATTGCCTACCTCCTCCACCTAGTTCGGTTATTCGTGCAGTTAGCAGAAGAAATTGATTGTAATACAACGAAACAAAAGCTCACCTTCGCTTCCGCAACAGATTCAGTCTTTGGTTCACAAATTTCGTCCGCCATCTTTGCTTAATAAATATCTGACCTGTCAATATCTCGCTCCAGGCTTTCTCCTCAAGTTGAGCTTCGTCGAGTTTTTTGTCGAGTTTTTTTATCGAATTTTTTATCGAGTTTTTGTTGAGTTTTTTTTCCGATTTTTTTTATCGAATTTTTTATCGAGTTTTTGTTGAGATTTTTATCGAGTTTTTGTCGAGTTTTTTATCGAGTTTTTTCCGTAGTTTTTGTCGTGTTTTTCGTCTTCGTCGAGTTTTTTGTCGAGTTTTTTGCCGAGTTTTTTTGTAGAGTTTCTTTCTGTCGAATTTTCTGTCGAGTTTTTTATCGTGTTTTTATCTAGTTTTTTTGTCGAGTTTTTTGTCGAATTTTCTGTCGAGTTTTTTCGTCAGTTTTTCGTCGAGTTTTTTGTCGAGTTTTTTATCGGATTTTTTATCGAGTTTTTTGTCGAATTTTCTGTCGAGTTTTTTATCGCGTTTTTCGTCTTCGTCGAGATTTTTGTCAATTTTTTATCGATTTTGTTATCCAGTTTTTGTCGAGTTTCTTGTCGAGTTTTTTGTCGAGTTTTTTAATCGAGTTTTTCTCGAGTTTTTTGTTGAGATTGTAGTCCAGTTTTTTGTCAAGTTTTTTATTGACTTTTTTGAGCATTATTAGCATATTCTTTCAACAAAACAACGTTCATAATCTATTTTACGGCTGTTTATTTTATTATAATGCTTCTACTTTTATTGTCCAAGGGTGAAATTAATGTATTTTTCCCGTCATTGCTATGATAACGGTAATTTATTATGTTCCCTAGCCTCCCCACCCCGAATAAAATTCGTGGTGCTATTAAACAACGGATACTTCAGATAGATACTTGAGCTGCACACAATCCCATTCAAAGAAATTCTATGTTCTCCTTCACTGTGATTTTATGCCTTGGTTTGGTGGACAGCAAAGTTGAATTTTATGCCGACTGGCCGTAAAGTTTGTGGTCTGAAATCGTCCGGAACTATTTTGAGAAACACGTCGGATTCGCGTGCCAATTTAAGGTAAGTCAAGATGCATGTAACCTTTCGTGATATCAGTTCAGAAACCCTTCTTCTAGTAAGTTGCTCAAAGCAACAATCTCTTGTCCTCCTAGCACACGGGTAGAGTTTGCGATGCTGTGGCATAGCAGCCAAACAAACAATCGAACTTGTATTGGAGAAGGGCTGCAAACAGTTGCATTTCACAACACGCTCGTTAAACAAAGCGATTATTCACACCACAACAACGTCCGAAATATTTTGTGACGGACAAGTGTGAGCTAATATTTTAAGTAGCGGGTCACCCTCTTCGGGCATGGCTGCATATATAGCTCTCGACCTTAGACTGAGCTTAACTTTTTCTTTTTTTGCCAGGAATGGGCATTCCACGTTAGTTTCTTCTCCGCCCGCTACAGGTGTAGCCTGCCTCCCAACCAAAGGTGCTATCCATCATCTGCCTTGCCCAATGACTCCAGTTTTCACAACAATTGGCTTCGAAATGTTCTACCTTTTGTACACTCTCTGCGCCCTTTTTGTCCAATACATCAACATCTACAAGACGGTAAGTTGACGACATACATCGTAGATATCGCTTCGATATTCCGGATCAATATATGTATCAAACACTTCAGACATGTATCATTTCTAATGCTCAGCTGGCAGTTAGCTCAATTCATGAACTCAATATTCCCACTCGTTTACCGTTATTTCTTATTTTTATATCGTAAAATCAAACCGTTACACTGTCTCTTTATACTTTTATATTTATGTTAAGCTTTTCGTGTCGTGTTTCTCATGGATTGGTTAATTTCGCTATGGACTGAGTGAGACATTGTTCTGAATTTTATAATTATTCTCAAAATGATGTTTTTTTAATAGAGTACTGTACTCTATTCTTCTATGTACAGTATCTCTTCGTGAACGGGAACACATGTGCAATTTCTCGTACGAGAAAACTGGATTACTCTCACTTGTTGATGCGGAAGCTTATAGCATCTGTTTGGCTGTTGATTAACTTGCTATTAATATTTAATGATTTCATGTTTTGGCTCGCGAAATTTTAAAGCCAGTTCCTGTCCTGGCAGGACAAAAATGCCACTGGTCTTTATCCATACCTCCAATTAATTTCTAGAAATCGATTATCTGTGAATTATAACTTTAGTAATTGAAGCCAGGGAGAGTAATTATAAATATTGCTTACTGAGGCAAAATAACAAGCTGTTTCAAATGGTTTTATTTATATGGCAAGCTGGAAATGACCCAAATTACAGTCGACTCTGTTTACATGCTCCGACTATACCACATTTTGTTGGACGACAGGGCCGTAGCCACCGGTGCGACAAGTGTGACATTTGTCGCACCAATAATAAAATAATTTCATGGAACATAAATTTTTCAGAAATACTTATACTGAATAGTGACTGATATCTGGATGATAGAAGCAGTTGCACTGTTTTGAAAGCCAGTTTATTATTAACCAGCCTCTTTGAAGCAACTGAAGGCATCTACTCAAGCATATCTCATACCCAGGCCCATTTCTCCTTGACGTTAGAAGGACATTGCATATGGTTACACCAAGTACGCATCCTCCACTTGTTCCAAGTTTGTTCCCAAATTTGGAACCCTTTCCAAGTCCCCCACTCGTTCCAACTTCTGGGTCCGAGTATAGTCACAGAATGGTGGAAATGCCATTTTAGAGCCTCAATTTCCTCCCGCACCCTGCTAGAAGGATTTGTCCCACCAATGCTATCTTCGTGGCTACGGGCTATGACCATTGGATATGTTAATTAAGATTGTTAATTAAGATTGTTAATTAAGATTTTGGCTGTATTGAGAAGATCTCAAAGACAAAGTTGCTACTGTACCTATGTGTGTGTGACCTCATTGTCTTTGAAATCTTCTCAATATAGCCAAAATCTTAATTAACAATATAGTATTCAGATGATACATGGACGATCGTCAAGCTCGTATCATCAGAAAAATTATTCTGAGTCCCGGACAGGAATCGAAACTGTAACCTTCTCATTGCCAGTGAGATGCTAACCAGTCTTGGCAATCAGGTTGCAGGTTCGATTCCTGTCTGGGACTCAGAAAGACAGAATCATTTTTCTGATGATATGAGCTTGACGATCGTCCATGTATCGTCTGTCTACTCCAAGCTCTCCCACATTCACTATGGTAGTGTGTATATTAATTCAATATAGTATATTCAGTAAAATAGTTTAATATAATTGTTCTATATTTTTCTACAGTAGTTCTGTTAAAGTGCCTCTAACCACTATGGGGATTTTATATATTTGTAATCTTTGAATTCTCCTGAAAAAAAATGTAATATATCTTGTTGGTTGAAAATTTCATCTTCACAGACTCTTTGCTATTAAAGTTGATGGAAGTGACATCAAACAAGGAATCTGTAAAGAGGTTTTCTGGGGTTGACGTCACTTCCATCAACTTTAACAGCAAAAAAGTCTATGAAGATGAAATTTTCGGCCAACAAGATTACATTTTTTTCAGGAGAATTCAAAGATTACAAATATATAAAATCCCCATAGTGATTAGCGGCACTTTAATAAGGCCAGACCAATTTAATTTTATGTTTCTCGGATCCGGCCGGGTCACTTTCGTGAATTGTTATAAATAAAAATAAATTTATTCAAATTTATTCATTTCATGCCGCGGCGGAGTCATATATATGTTATATATACGTGGATCTCTCTTGTGGTAAAAGAAGGCCAAAAACCGTCTTACTGTTGGCATTTATTTTAATATTAATATATTCGCGTGTGCGTTAATAATTTGGAAGTTCTAGGCGTTGCATATTTTTATTTACTGACCTGCCGGGTCACTGCTACAGCGGAAAAATCCGAGAAACTGGATTAGGTCTGGCGTAAAGGTCAATTTAAAGGTCAACTCAACTAATTGTCAATTTGACTGGTGAATTCAAATTCCAAAGTCATTTTTACAATAGCGTAGAGTCTGGCTGCTATTAATAGCTCAAAAAGCGGACAAACAAACCAAATTTGACTCACAAATGATTGCAAATGAGCTATTTCTTTTGTTATGGCCGCAAGAATTATGGGTAAAAGCGGACAAACATCGGTACTGACGTCATCTCGATGGAGTGCTATTGGAGATTCTAAACCTTAAAATTTAATATATCACTCGATCATATTTTGAATATTTTTCATGTAAATTTTGTGTCAATTTGGGAGCCTGCAGATACTGTAGAAAGGCTGTAAACCAAGATCAATGTTTGCCCTTGACAATCTATTATACCTTGTCTCACTCAAGATCACCTGAAGTGCCACTCCTATTTGGATTCTACATTCTTTATGTATGGTTAAATTTACTGGAGTGACAACACTTAAGTTCAATGTTGTAAATTATAAGAGAGAATATATCACATTTTTTGTTCAGAATTACCATTTGATTGACTACCAAGAGGTTCTTGTTATTGCTTTGTTTTTAACTAGAAGAATTGGATGGATTATTTTTGAACAGGTTGGTAATGGAAGAAACTAGGGATGTGCCAGATCCGGATACCGGTATCCGGTAAAATTCCGCTATCCGGTAGTATCCGGTATCTGATAAACTTTTACCGGATATTTACCGGATATATGCTGTGTTTACTTCCGCTTGCACTTAGGTCTGTTTCCCTTGGTACGAGGCAGGAAGGCAGGAAGTTATTCCACTTTAAATATAATATATTAGACACTTGTTACAGTTTTCTTTAAGATGTATTATTATATACTTGTTCTAGTTTGATGCTTTTCATATTTTATTTGAATTTCAGGTGTAAACTATCTGTATGCACACTGACAATAGTATTCCCATTTCTTTCTCCAACCTGGTCCCTTGTAGTTAACCTGCTACTATTACAATAGTACTATCCAGTATCCGGTATCCGATACTATCCGGTCAATAACTATCAGGTTAAATCCGGTATCCGGTAAAGTGGTATCCGGCACATCCCTAGAAGAAACTAGCAATACTTTATGGCATAATATTGTAGCTTTGTTAGCAGTGATAATTATGAAATGTTTTTGCCTGCACTGAATCTTCTACATAAACCACTTAACAGATCACAACAATTACCGACACTATACAAAAGACTTCTTCGCACGCACCAATGAACAATAGACCTACCAACAAACAAATAAACAATACATCCATGCTTGAAGTGCACCTGACATCAAAAATTTTTATTATCTTATTTGGAAGAACTTTTAAAATGATAAAGTAACTTCTTTTGAAGATTTTCGTTTATTCGCTTTCTTTTGGAGATATATCAGTTTGTTTGATATGCAAATGTACGGAATTTACGTCACACATGCATAATGACTTATCAGAGAATGTTATATATCTTTGCGTTCATCAAATAAAAACACTAAAGTGTGAATAACACGTGTGCGTGTTTCTCCCACAACACCAAACTTTGATGTCAGGTGCACTTTAATGTGTGATGCAAACGCATGATGCAACACCCACTCACATTGATTATGACACAAACAACTGATGACGAACAACATTGTCCCACGCTTTACACATGACACAACACCCACTCACATTGATTGTGACACAAACAACTGATGACGAACAATATTGGCCCAAGTTTAACGCATGATGCAACACACTAATTTATTTATTTCGATTCGCCATTAGTAAATTAACATATAAAATATAAAAATATATATATAACATATAAAAAAAGTCTGGCAGGGATACCACTACAGCTTACGCCAATTACTGTGGCCCCGTGTATAATTAAAAAAAAGAGTTTAAAAAATTGAGGTTATATTTACATAAATACTAAGGTGAAAAGAAAAGTCTGTAGCAAAAATCAATAACAACAAGTGAGGGATTTCTCGAGGCGACGTGCCGAGTTACATTTTAGGCAAATGGATTTCCACGTACGTGGGTCGTCCTGGTTATAGATGGAGTAAAGAGCGTCATAGTAGTATTCAAGTAGGGTTTTCTTAAATGAACTAAATTTGAGTGTTTTTAATCTTAGAAAGTCCGGTAATGCGTTCCAAGTTCTAGTTACTCTGACAATGAAGGATCGTTGATAAGTTACTGTTCTACATTGATGAGGAACAAAACTTATCACACTTGGGTTGCTGGCTGCTCTAGTTTGCCGTACAGGTAATTTTACTGCTGGAAGCGTTTCTTCTCTACGATAAACAAGACCATTAAAAGCTTTAAAAAATAACAACAGGTCAAGGTATTCGTGCCAATACGATACTGGAAGGAGTGCTGTTAGCTTGAGTCTATCTGTGTACGAAGTTTCAGATCGAAAGGGTAGGTTGAGAATGACTTTAGATGCGCGCCTCTGGACTCTCTCTACACGTTTTAACAATTCTATTGATTGTGGTGCCCAAATCTGAGTAGCGTAACCCAGGTGTGGTCTGACGAGAGCCAGGTACAGCGTACGGCGCGTCCCAGTGTTCTTAATTTCGGTGGACGATCTGCGTACGAAACCAAGAAGCTTGTTTGCCTTGCTACATTGTTCAAGCACTTGTTTCGTCCAGCTGAGGTCGCTTGCCACCCAAACACCGAGATCTTTTTCCTCAACACACGAATTCACAAAATCTTCCTTGATGGAGTAAGGGAATTCTACAGGCTTCTTCTTTCGTGTAATCCGCTGGCTCTTGCATTTGGACTGGTTGAATAAAAGTCCTGTCTTTTCAGACCAATCGACCAGGCTAGACAGATCTTGCTGTAGGGAGACTGCATCTTCTACCGAATCAACTTGTTTGTAGATTTTAGTGTCATCAGCAAAGCATGCTACTTTAGAGGTTGTAACAGCTTCAGGAAGGTCATTTACAAATAGGAGGAACAGCATCGGTCCAAGGATTGACCCTTGTGGAACGCCCGAGGTGACAGATTGTTCTTGAGATGTAGCACCGAGTACCGTAACTCTTTGCCGACGGCCACGTAGGTAAGAGCTAAACCAATCGAGAAGTCTACCAACGATATTAAAGCGGCGTAATTTGGCAAGCAGAAGAAAGTGATCTACTTTGTCAAAAGCCTTTGACATGTCCAAGTAAATAACGTCAGTTTGCTTTCCTGCATCTAGCTGTGATCCGATGTAGTCTAGAACCTCTGTTAGTTGGGTTACGCATGATCTCCCTGCGACGAAACCGTGTTGGACCGAGCTGATACAATGTTGGAGGTGGTCTCTTATTCTAACAAGAACACAGCGTTCCAAAACTTTTGAGAGAATCGGAAGTAGCGAAATAGGACGATAGTTTTCCACATTCTCCTTTTTGCCTTTCTTGAACACAGGAACTATGTTGGCTAACTTCCAATCATCTGGGAACACACCTTGGCTGAGTGACTTGTTGAATAGGATCGCCAAAGAAGGAGCTATCTGTTCTGCTGTTTCTTTTAATAGACGAGCTGGTATCCCGTCAGGACCAGTGGCTTTGGTAGGATCAAGCAGCTTCAAAGATGCCAGCACAACCTCGGATGGGATTTCAAGATCAGTGAGTTGAACGCTAGGAGTATAGGAGGATGTATCGCTACGGAGGTCCGTCAATTCCTCAGCAGGATCTGTAGATGACGCTGGAGGCGGAGAGGAAGGCTCTTCCAGTCGACTTGGACCAAATACCGAAGTGAAATGTCTATTAAATAGCTCCGCAATGTCTTTTGGTGTTGACGCAGCCCGAACAGTGATACCGTCATTGGAAGAAGAGACGTTTCCACCATCAGTACTACCCAGGGTCATGCGCTCCGGGACACTAGCAGATTTTCTACCTATCTTGAAAATCGACCAGAATCGTTTTGGATTTAACGTAAAGTTCAAGTCGAGGGAGTTGTAGAAGTTTGAGCGGCTCACTTTAATCATTTCTTTAACTTTGGATCGTAAACTTTTGAATTTTCCTCTTAGAGATTCCGATGGACATCTTTTTAACTTGCGACGTGCTGCTTCTTTTTGCCTCAATGTGTGTATGATCTCACTATTCATCCATGGTGGTGTGTTTCGACCCTTTATCTTTTTAGTTGGAATATATTTTTCTACAGCAGCCACAAAACTTTCTTTCCATTGCTTCCAGTTTAGATTAATATCAGCATCTGCTTGAATGATACCGGATAAATCAGTAGCTTGTAAAGCAGAGCGAAGTCCCGCGAAGTCACCTTTACGATAAGCGTAGACTGTCCTGTTTAGCTTAGGAGCAGCTTTAATGCAGGTTTTAAGGTGGAAGAGAAGCGCTGCATGGTCAGTTATTAAGCCGCAATCCACTGGGTCAATTGTTCTAACTTGTTCCACTTGGTCTGGCGCGCTTGTGACTACTAAATCGAGAACATTATTTCCTCGAGTCGGCATGTTGTTTAACTGCGTTAAAAAATAATCGTTTAGTAATTCTGTGAACAGAACTTCGTCACCACCTGTTGTTTTTTCAGGTGTTTCCCAGTGAATTTTCGGGAGGTTGAAATCACCGCAGATTAGAATGTTGTCGTAACGCGAAGAACATTGAGTTAAAAATAGATTAAAATTATCCAGCCATTTCCTGTCCGCATTGGGAGGCCTGTAACAGCAACAGATCAGTAACTTTAGATTTGAGTTTGTGATAAGTTCTACTGCGATAACTTCGAAGTCAGAATCCAGGTCATTAATTTCACAGGAAGAAATAAATGAAGTCGTTTTCACTGCCAATAGAACTCCACCGGCACGTGATTCCCGATCTTTCCTGTAGATATTATAACCATCTGGAAGAATCTCAGCGTTTACAATGTCTTTGTGTAGCCAAGTTTCAGTTACCCAGACAAGATCAGAGTTTTCAGCGTAAACGAGCTCTTGAAAACGAGAGAGATTACAAATTTGGTTACCGTTCACATAATGCATGCTTTTAAGGCTTCGGGCGTTAACAACAAGACATGAAGCTTGGGAGTCGTTTAGGTGTCGTTTCTGTAGCTGATGTGGAACATCTCTCGTGTTGTAAGGACCTGGATTAGTTGCAATATCACCAGCAAGCAAAATAAAAATAGCTGCATGCAAGTTCTTACGATTGATTTGAAGTTCCAAACCATAGCGATGCCGATGATTGGTGGGTGAATTAAACTTCCTTAGTATTACATCACGAGTAGCAGTCCAAACAAAGCAGAGTTTTTCAGGCAGGATTGCAAGTTCTGAGCTAATTTTAACGGATTCTAGAGTAGGTTGGGCGTCATCATGGAGTAGAGGTTTCGGTTTTAGGCACATCCAAAAGATTGCGAAGAAAAATAGAAATCGGCTGACTTTCACAAGGTTGGATATACTTTTCCCACGTTGAACACCCTTCAAAACCATCTTGTGTTGAATAGTATTTAAATCCAAAATGAAGTTAAAGTTCTAATTCCCGTGAGCACAGCTTGTTTCAATTTAATCCTCTAATTACTGCACGCGCACGGATCAAAACTAATTATGACACAAACAATGACGTAATGAACCAGACGTATATATAGGCAAACCTGACAAACACGCTTTACTTGACTCTGAAGATGACCGCCGCTGACGCCGTCGAAACGTCAGTCACCAACAATAGTCTTTTCATATCATGTTTTTTTATTTATTGTTCTAAGCTTTCGAGGTGTGTGATCAGGTCATCTTCAGTCTTCAGAGAAAGTTTTGAATGCTTGCTCACAAATGGCAAACAATGTGACAATGGTGCAAACACAATTCATATTGCGACTGTCAGATTTCTAAAAATGACAAATTTGGATTGGACAATGTCCGGATGCTCATTTGGCTGTTAGATAAAAACATGTGCAATTTTATTTTATCTAGTAAAAATGTTGCCCTGTGGTCAGAGTTGCCACTATTGGGCAATGCAAGTCAAAATGGCAGCCGCAGAAGTGATTATTGAAAATTCATGGCTTTGCATATATACTAACATAAAATCGACGAAAAAAAGATTTTTGTTTTTAATGCACAAATTAAAAGAAAATATATTAGATATAACCACGCAAATTTATGTCTGACCAGCAAGCCTGGATATTAGCGGCCGGTCACGGACATTGTCCGGTACAAATATCCCATTTCTAGAGATTTGACAGTTAGAATTATATTAATTGTCTCTGTCATTTTGTCCAATGCTCATCTTGTCCAAAGATTATACTCAACTTTTAGTGAAAGTAAAACATTTTTGTGTTGAATGGACTGCGTTTAGATTTCGTATTGTACAATCTCAGATGAGAAATATCACGCTAAGTTTGGAGACATTGCACTAAATTTGGAGACATTATGCTAACTTTGGAGACATTACGCTAAGTTTGGAGACATTACGCTAAGTTTTGAGACATTACGCTAAATTTGGAGACATTACGCTAAGTTTGGAGATATTCAGTGCGCTAAGTTTGGAGACATTGCGCTAAATTTGGAGACATTACGCTAAGTTTGGAGACATTGCGCTAAGTTTGGAGACATTGCGCTAAGTTTGGAGACATTACGCTAAGTTTGGAGACATTGCGCTAAGTTTGGAGACATTGCGCTAAGTTTGGAGACATTGTGCTAAGTTTGGAGACATTGTGCTAAGTTTGGAGACATTACGCTAAGTTTGGAGACATTGCGCTAAGTTTGGAGACATTGCGCTAAGTTTGCAGACATTGCGCTAAGTTTGGAGACATTGCGCTAAGTTTGGAGACATTGCGCTAAGTTTGGAGACATTGCGCTAAGTTTGGAGACATTGCGCTAAATTTGGAGACATTGTGCTAAGTTTGGAGACATTACGCTAAGTTTGGAGACATTGCGCTAAATTTGGAGACATTGCGCTAAGTTTGGAGACATTGCGCTAAGTTTGGAGACATTGCGCTAAGTTTGGAGACATTATGTTAACTTTGGAGACATTATGCTAAGTTTGGAGACATTGTGCTAAGTTTGGAGACATTGCGCTAAGTTTGGAGACATTGTGCTAAGTTTGGAGACATTGCGCTAAGTTTGGAGACATTACGCTAACTTTGGAGACATTACGCTAAGTTACGAGAAGTTACGCTAAGTTTGGAGACATTGCGCTAACTTTTGAGACGTTACGCTATAAAGTTTGGAGAGGTTACGCTAAGTTTGGAGACATTATGTTAACTTTGGAGCCTCTTGTATGATTTTAGGTGATATTGGTTGCTCACATTGTTATTAGTATTCTTCTTAATTTCTGGCAGGTTGTTTGTTTAAGAGAAATATCCATTAAAGTTGTCCTGGTGGCATCTCTTAAAGGACTTGCTCTTGTCAGTTTAGTTGTATGTTTCTTATGGCTGATATATCAACTGTATAGGACAACCTCACTGATTGATATCTTGCTGCTTTTCCTTTACCCGTAAGTATAGACCTGTAAACATTGATTTATAAAGCTTTGTGTTTACAAGAGCTGTGAGCATGCTCTGCTACAGAAAGACGTCATCAAAGAGAGAGATGCATCTCTATGTAAAGTGAAGATGCAATGTTACCCAATAAATGGCTGTAATTAGCATCAGAATATCCATAAGAATAAATATGAAAGCTGCTAAGTTCTCAAAAGAACTGGATATAATATGAAAAAGAGAAATAAGAGAATGTCGATGTGTCGAAAAATACTTAAAGGACATTGGCAACAAAAATTAAGTTTGTCTAATATGAAAGAACACGTAGAATGATAGAGTAACACCTTTTACATCTTTTCGGTATTTTAATTCGTTTTTGAAATATTTCAGTTTGTTTGATATGTAAATGAGATGGTCTCTGACGTCAGGTGCAGGGTAGAGAATTTTCACTCATTAAAAAATGTCTTATATCTCAGTGATTGCTAAGTTTACAACATTCATTATTATACGCACATTTTCAAGTAAATTTGTGGAATAAACTTGAAGATGTAACTAATATACGTAGCTAAGTACGATAAGTATTTTTCGACACATTGAAGTTCTCTTACAGTATTTCTCTTTTTCTTTTAAAAACGCTATCTGTTTACAATAATTGTGTATCACTCAAAAACAGTTTCGAAACGAACATTGAAACTTTTAAAGCGTTCAACAGATTAAGAGACTTCATTTAGACGATTTGAAATAGTTCAAAACCTCTGTCTACAATAATTTTAGCAGTGCTATTGTGAGACCATAATTCCATAAATGAAGTCAGCCGTATTGAAAGTGGTCGTGGCATTCGGCGAATAATTGCGGTGCCTTTTGGATCGTTCGTTCGTTCGTGAGGAAATCAATAGTAAGCGACATTTTTGACGTGATATTTTTAACGAACACCCTGCAGGGAACCGCACTTTAGCACTGTGTCTGGTTATATTAGCATTCGCTTTCAAAACTGATGAATTTAACATGCGAGTTTAGCATTACAATTCTTTTTTTGGCCTTTTCGCCATCGCATGCGCGGTTTCGTTCACGGACGATGTTTAGTATAGGACCCGAAGATCATGCGGTGTGTCCGAACATGTTCTGACTGTCCTGACCGTGTCTCGATAGCTCAGTGGTAAGAGCGCTAGTATCTTAAGCCAGAGACCTTGGTTGAGGCAGTCAGATAAATTTTTAGAAAACCGAAAAGGTGGTGAAGCCCTTACTCTGATGAAGGGCTCCGCTCGAAACGTCAGTATTTCGTTACTAAAAATCTCGGCAGTTTACCACCTTTTCACTTTGCTATATATATCCAAAACACTGTCTACGCAGTACTCTACTTTTTTACTATATCAGATAAATGTTTAGCCAACAAATAATTTCCCAACGCAACCAGGTGATAAATCAGACATAGTTTGACGCTACTCTGGCTTTAAAAAGTTTTTTGAACGTAACTTTAAAAGTTACTGTCCATATCTAGTGTCTTCATCAGGGGTGATCGTTGTAAAGTTAGGATCCCTATTTATACCCTCGTACAACCGATGAGGACGTTATCTATTAAAAAAGATGCAAATAAGATTCAATAGCGCCCACGCTCCATTGAATCGCAATGACGGTGGTTTATTACCAGAAGCTTATTTGCATCTTGTTAATAGATAACGTCATCATCGGTTCTATGAGGGTTAGGGACCCTAACTTTACTACGATCACCCCTGATGAAGACACTAGATTGGAGTGTCGAAACGTTGGGTCATGGACAGTAACTTTTAAAGTTACGCTCAAAAAACTTTTTAAAGCCAGAGTAGCGTCAAACTATGTCAAATGTTTAGTAGTTTTTCGTGTATAATTATGTAGACGATACATGGATGATCGTCAAGCTCGTATCCTCAGAAAAATGATTTCTGATTGCCAGTGAGAAGGTTACAGGTTCGATTCCTGTCCTGGACTCAGAATCATTTTTCTGAGGATACGAGCTTGACGGTCGTCCATGTATCGTCTGTCTACTCCAAGCAGACTCCCACATTCACTACAGCAGTGTGTATATTAACACATATAATTATGTAGCTGGCAAAATCGTAATTTCAATAAAATCTCCAAATGTTTATCTCTTTAGCATAATGTATTTGTGTGTGTTTGGCTTCACTATGGAACTAAAGTTACAAAAACTGACTCCTAAAGTTACCCATCAAATTATGCAGAGTATTTCCAGCGGCAATGGTTCTACCAAAGATACAGCAGGCGATAAAGACACATACTGCAGCGTGACTCATGGTGAGACACCAAGCCCTCATGAAACGACGATACAATACTGTTCCTTATCACCAGATATTGTCAGAAGTGAAGCTGAAGGCCACAGGATGGATTTTAATTTGAAGATGAAAAGAGCGCTGTTTCAATCTTTTATTTGTGCTTACTATATTGGATTCATCCCCATGAGGTTTTCAAAGGTGAGATCTTGAGGCAGACCTCATCGAAATGTTTAAAATTCAAAATAAAATCGTTTGTTATTGTCAAAACATGTTTCGAAATGGCAAGTCTGGGAGACAGTTATTATTAATGCCTGGGATTAATACAACACCGTATCGTGATTTGTTTAAGTGCAGATCACTTAAGTACTGGAATCGACTACCCTTGGAGATCAGAACTACATCCTTTGTCATTAATTTTAAAATATTATTAGAACAGCATAAAATCAACTCAATTAGGCAAGGTATTAACAATGGTTATTGGGAACTTTCGGATGAAATTTTCAAACGATTATAACTTTTTACAATTTTTAGATTTTAATATAGGATGATAAGTTGTTTTTAAATAACTTTTTTAAAATGTTGTACTTTTTACTGCATGTTATGAGATATTTATTGTATTTGAGATGCTTAAAATAGCATAATCATTAAAGTTAAAGTTAAAGAGAATGCGATAAAATCAGTTTCAAAACACGATGAAATCGGAAATACGCAACATATCAAAAATCGCCGACACATTATCCCCGCGCAAGCGAGGGTGATGATCTCGCCGGGGCAGGGAATTAAAATTGAGTAAATATTGGCCGAGATAACGTTCAAAATCTTATCGACAGAGATTACAAATACGCGGTCTGGGGACCATGGATGGGGAAACAAAACTAGAGGTTGGGGGGGGGGGGGGGGGGGGGGGGGGGGGGGGGGGGGGGGGGGTTAGTGATATAAAAGGCGAGCGGATTATTGCGGAATCGTATTTCTAGTGTATCATTCATCCAGCCGACCATACATCCAACCATCTATCCAACATACACGATCCATCCATCTAACGAATCACAAGATTCATCCATTTCTACCTTGCCTCATTTATCGCTCTACACACATTCATTTTACTTTTTTAGCGTTTCTTCATTTATTACGACCTCTGGTGGTCCTGTCAACATGTTATCTTTGTATGGATCAGCTCTCTTGTTCTTCTCATGAAATACCTTGCTCCATTACCCTATTGTGATTCCCTCCACAAGTGTGCCGCGCATCTGGGCAGATGGGATGAATGCGATGAGGATGACGAAATACCCGACAATCCAAGAGAGTATGTATACAGTACTACAGTCAACACCACTTTAATAACAACTTGCTATCTATAACAGGCTGTTTACAAGAATCCGGTTTTGATTCAGTTTCATTCCGGATTGAACGTGATGCAGTGTGTTTTATAAAATCCGTGCAAGGGGCCTGGCTACAACAGTGTTACCTTGACAACAAAATTAGTGACATCAACTGTGTTTCATCTTGCACTATCTGTGTGCAAAGGTTCATTTGATTCTAACACATAGTAACTGAGCTATAGTTCATTTAAAGAGATACTCCAGCCAAAATACAAATGGAGTTCATATGAAAGATCTTACTGACTTTAGTTTATTTCCAAAGTTTCAGCATTCCTATCAATTTAGTTGAGAAGATATGGCTAGTTGAAGTTGAAAATGTTTAGGATTTTGACGCCATATTGGTTTCGAAAATATGACGTCATTGAGTGATTCTTTATCGGCAGTGGAGTTGTTTTGATGGTGATCGCATAGTGATAGCAGTTGTGAATGCTCTTTGGATGAGAATATTAGTCGAAATAAACTATTTAGTTCCTCATGCAGGAAAGTAGAGGAGCTTCTTAGGCATAATACGAGATAGAATCACGCAGTGACGTCATATTTGAGAAACAAACATGGCGTCGAAATTGGACAAACTCTCCAACTTCAACTAGTCACATCTTCTTAACTAAATTGATAGGAATGCTGAAACTTTGGAAATAATCTAAAGTCAGTAAGATCTTTCATATGAACTACATTTGTATTTTGGCTGGAGTATCCTTTTAAGCATTCACCAAACTAATATGCAAACCATATGACGTCATAATTTGTGCTGAATCAGCAATTTGTTTGTGCCATATTTTCCCTTGATTTTGACATCTTTAAATCTTTATAACTCTGGAACTAGAAAAGATATCAAGGAACGGTAAACTGCATATCGTCCTACTTTTTTATGCTCTTTCAAATGAAGCAATACAAAATTTCATTTCGTAGGCAACCTAACATTCATATTGTTCATTAGATATTAAATAAATAAAGACTTCTCATAGGCTAGTTTCGATAAATGTAGTGTTTACATTATGTAATGGTGTGTTAAATCTAAAAAAATACTGTTCAACTCATAACTTCTTATAATTCTCCTTCTCTAAGTTGGTCAGCTCTAACCAGCTGGCCACAAGACGTGATTGTCAACTACAAGAACAAAGGATTTTACAAGTCTAATGGAATACAGAATGTGGCTGACCCAGGCAATTCCCACCACTGGAGGTTTTACGTAAGTACATACAGTAGGTACCTTGTTCAACGCTGAAAAAGGTCACTTATATTTTCTGCAACGATTGCAACCTCTGTCTATTTTCCTAGCTTGTGTTCAAGTACCCGGGACGACTCACCAATTGTTTGTTGGGTGCCTTGTGTGCAATGATCTTCTATCAACTGGTGTTGCTGTGCAAGTATCCACTTTGGCACGAGGTCGTCTCGTTGTCTACCCTGTTGCTCTTCAATTACGCCATCCTCTTCAAGTTACTACGTGATCGTTGGGTTGCCATGGCGATGGAACTGAAGCCGACCTGATGGCAGGTGTTCTTGTAGACGTAGTATATTATTTAAAGTCTTTTTAAAAGGATAAATTAAAAAATTTCTTCCAACTACTTTTAGATTTTCTATTTGATTGCCTATTTTTTCCGTAGGCACTGCTTTTATTTCAATGCCTATCTCAGTTTGGGTTTTTTAATAATCTTTGGTTCCATACGCCAGAAGAACGATCGTTAAAGTGCCTTGCAATGAAAAATTCAGTTTTAAAATAACTCTTTTGTTTGAATGAACTCTTGAAACTATAAAGACTAACCATTTACAACTTTTTTATATCTCACTTCACTCTTGAGATATTAAGATTTGTTTAATATGTAAATGATCATACTTATGACATCCCAATGCATAATAACTTATTGAAAAATTCTGCATATCTTTACCATTATCACATGGAATCGTTTGATGATTTGCATATTTGATGTCATTGGATACATCCACGCACATGCACCTGTATTTCAAGTGATTTCATTACGTGATCTCAAGGATATATAAGCGTTTTCAATAAGTTATTATGCAGTGTGGATGTCATAAGTATGATCATTTACATATTAAACAAATCTTAATATCTCAAGAGTGAAGTGAGATATGAAAAAGTTGTAAATGGTTAGTCTTTATAGTTTAAAGAGTTCTTTCAAACAAAAGAGTTATTTTACAACTGAAGCTTGTTTGCAAATATTAAAGATTTGAATAATATAAGGGATAATGAGCGCAATCAAGCATTTTCATTCATTTCTTCTACGCAGAGAAGCTTACAGACAGATTTTTATCAATATTTCATCCAGACAGACAGACAGACAGACAGACAGACAGACAGACAGACAGACAGACAGACAGACAGACACACACACAGACAGACACACAGACACACACACACAGACATACAGACAGACACACAGACAGACACACCGACAGACACACCAGACAGACACACAGACAGACAGACACACACAAACACACACAAACACACAGACTTCGGTCTTTCGTTATGGAGTTAAATGCTAATGTCCGTTGTCTTTGTCAGTTAAAGTGCCCATAACCTCAAAATGTTTTATTGTCTTGTTTGGAAGAACTTTCAAAATGATAAAGTAACTTCTTTTGAAGATTTTTCGTTTCTTCGCTTTCTTTTTGAGATATATCAGTTTGTTTGAAATGCAAATGTCTGGAATTTCGTCACACATGCATAATGACTTATTGGAGAAATGTGTATATCTCTTTCATTCTCGAACGAAATCCTTTAAAATCAAGAAGTTTGTTGTTGTGGGAGAAACGCACACACGTGTTATTCACACTTTAGTGTTTTTATTTCATGAATGCAAAGATATATAACATTCTCTGATAACTCGTTATGCATGTGTGACGAAATTCCAGATATTTGCATATCAAGCAAGCTGATATACCTCAAAAGGAAAGCGAAGAAGTGAAAATCTTCAAAAGAAGTTACTTTATCATTTTAAAAGTTCTTCCAAATAAAACAATAAAAAATGTTGAGGTTAGGGGCACTTTGAACTAACGATTCAGTAGAAAAAATGGAAAATGAAGCAATTGATCTTGCAAACTTCGAACTTTTCTTGTCACAAGGCGTCGAACCATTCTGCATATTTTCAATTGACAAGGGAATTGGTTTCTTCGCCTTTTGTCCCAATCATTTTTAATATATTCGGTTTGCCTCGTGTTCGTTTGCAAGACGACTGATATGGAGAGCGACGAAGTCATAATCTAGGTTCAAGATTTTTCTTTCTCAAGCCTTTAGCGAACAGCGAATGCGATATGACAAAAACGGTGGACTATAGCAGTGATCACTTAGTCAGGAAAGGAACAGGCCACGGTTACTGAACAGCGAAATACAACGGCGTGCTTGACAAATGACAAGGTATGTTTGCAATCTAATTACATCTGTTCTGTTAGGGGCTGTTTACATGAATCCAGATTGACTTTCATTCGGGATTGAACTCATACCGGTTCTGTTAAAGTGCACCTAACCCCAAAAATGATAATGCTATGTTTGAAAGTGCACTTAAAATGATGAAGAATGGCACTAACAGTTCTTCGATATCTATTTTCGTTCTTGAGGTATTCAGTTATTTGTGATATGTTAATGAGGCACAGGATGACGTCATAGCAGGTAAACAACGTTGTTGCAATTCTACAATTTGTGTATATCTTCAAAGTTATCCAACGAAATTACTTGAAACTTAGCACGTGGATGCATACCACCACACTAAAGAACATGGTTCAAGTTATGTTGTCACAATAGTAACAGATTTGCTTCCAGACTTCCTAGTCTCCAAAACAAAATAATTTGTTTTCTCTCAAATGCAGAACATGTTGACATTGGCAGTTCTCAATAACTTTTGCAATAACTTTTCCAATGCAATACCCAAGTTTGAAATCGAAAACATTGCTTGCGACAACAGAAAATGAAGATTTCTGTATGGCAACAGAGAGGTTTGGAAGCTAATCAGTTACTATGGTGACAACATAACTTGAACCATGTTCTTTAGTGTGAATATATGTAACCACGTGCAACGTTTCAAGTAATTTCGTTGGATAACTTTGAAGATATACACAAATGTTAGAATTGCAACAACGTTGTTTACCTGCTATGACGTCATCATGTGCCTCATTAACATATCACATATAACTGAATACCTCAAGAACGAAAATAGATATCGAAGAACTGTTAGTGCCATTCTTCATCATTTTAAGTGCCCTTTCAAACATAGCATTATCATTTTTGGGGTTAGATGCACTTTAAAATCCCTTTAGGTGTTTACATGAATCCGGAATGAGATGCAGCTCAATCCTGATTGAGTTCATTCCGGTTCTTATTCCGGACTGAGTTTCATTGAAATTTCATTCCGGTGTTATGTAAAGGCGGTGCGAGATTTCATTTCGGAATGAAAAATACGACCTAGAGGACTGAAACGAACAACACATGCGTGCTTTTAACATTTATAGACGACAATTTGCAGCTAGAGACGGGTATAAATGGCTCTTTGTCGACGACGTTATAAATTAAAGGTGAATTAAATGCTTGTTTACTTGCGACCGCATCGATTATCGTTGCTAGTAATGCTGTTCCTAGAAAACAGTCTCTAGAATATGCTTCGCGTAGTTATGTTTATAGCTGCTGTTATATATTAGGCGGCTTGCTTGTAGTATTTTTTCAATGCGTGCATTCACACAAAAGGTCCCCATTTTCAAGAACTAGTTTGAACCTAGCCGTAGCTAACCCTAACCTAATCAAAAATAAAGACCAGACAAAAACAGAAAGATCCTTTTCAGACGCCAGAACCACTGATCTCTAAATAAAGACTGGATCGAGCAACTATTGTTCAGAAAATGAAGCCGGAAGTAGCTCGGTGGCGGCCATCTTGTTGCGACCACGTTATATAGTTTAAGTGTTTAACTATAGGCGATCTTTTAAGATGCTAAAATGAATCAGTTGTCCAAGGTTTTCCCATAATATAGAACACAAACTACGGCTCCATTACAGTAACTATATGAAACCGGAATTAGCACGTGGTGGCCATATTGGAGTGACCTATTTACTGTAATACGGTCGTAATTTGTGTTCTAAATTACGGGAAAATCTTGTGATTCAGTTCAGAGACAGATAGTCTCTGTCGCCCACAGTAGCTTCCTTCATTTTTTCGGTTAGGTGTAACTTGTGTAACTTCTCCCAACAGAACTAGTTCTATAAGAAATGTTTGGAGACCAATAAGGACTGGAGAATTTATAGGCTGGGGAAGCATAGAAAATAATTGTGTGAACATGTTTGTCAAATAAGAATTGGAAAGGATGAAAATGGAAAAAATACGAGATGGTAAGATCCTATATGTTTCATAATTTATACTTGACAGAATTTAAAAAAGTCAATATGTTTTTAGTGTTGAACTACGATCAGCTAGTGTCCAAATTGAAAGCTGGGCACATGAACCAAGAGAGGGCAGCTCAACTTGCTGAAAAACAATTGTTGGAAATTGATGAGCAGGTTTTGTAATCAAACTGTATATACAATGAGTGGGATATAGTCCAAATACTTATTTATCCTGGCATAGTCAATCGAGATATGGTCTGGAAACTCGGCAAACTTCAAAGCGACTATAATGAGCTACGTTTTGATGTTGAACCGTACCTTACACCGTGCACATCCTTTGTTTTAGGTTTATTAATATTTAAACAACACGGTTGAGCGATTAAACCCAAACGATTCTATTGGATGATTGCTTCATTATACTAAAATACAATAGGTTAAGTGACCGTTCACCGTGCACAAAATTGCATAAAGACGAACAAAAAGATAGAAACAAAGACTTTAGCTGAGTTTCCAGACCATATCTCGATTGACTATGATCCTGGATAGAGATCAGTGGAAAACCAACACAATGCCAAATAGGACAATACGCCTATGAGATAGGAGCTATCATTGGGTACGATTCGAACAGAACTCGTCAAGCCGCCACCTCGTAAACCAGTCTTGAGAAGAGAGTGATGAACAAATACATGTTCTAAGGATTTATGGTGAAGGAAAATATCGAGAGTGTTGGAATATATATATTTTAAGACCAAACCGGGACCAGTTGAAGTTGTATTTTTCGCAAACTGGTCCCGGTTTTTTGGTCTTAAAATGTATATATTCCAACACTCGAAATTTTCCTTCACCATAAATCCTTAGAACATGTGTAGTTTAATCGAGTGAAATGCCAAATATTACTTGATGAAAAAATACAGGCTGATAATATAGAAGTGAATGCTTTATTGTCATTTCTGTGCATTTATAATTTTATATTTTTAACTCATTAATTATTATTAAGTTTATCGTTTCCTTGTTCAGTAAACGTTTTCCAGCACAACGGAATAATCCGCCAACCTCGCCCCAACTTCAAACACCAAGTGTATGAAATGTATGTAGTTCAGTTTAAAAATTAAGTTTGTCTAATATATGGGAGAACTCGTAAAATGATAGAGTAATACCTTTTACAACTTTTCCGTATTTTACTTCGTTTTTGAAACATTTCAGTTTGTTTGATATGTAAATGAGATGGTCTCTGACGTCAGGTGCAGGGTAGAGATGATTTTCACTCATTAAAATATTAGTTCCATCTTCAAGTTTGTTCCACACATTTACTTGAAAATATGCGTATAATAACTCCTCGTGATAATGAACGTTGTAAACTCATATCCTCAGAAAAATGATTCTGAGTCCCGTACAGGAATCGAACCTGTAACCTTCTGATTGCCGGTGAGACGCTCTAACCATTGAGCTAACGAGAGGCAGTCACTATATATCGGTAATGCTTGGATGCGTTAATATACACAATGTTGTAGTGAATGTGGGAGAGCTCGGAGTAGACAGACGATACGTGGCTCAAGTTCATATCCTCAGAGGAAAATCCATTTCAGATAAATCATTTTTCTGAGGATATGAGCTTCCACGTATCGTCTGTCGATCTACTCCGAGCTCTCCCACATTCACTACAACAATCTGTATATTAACGCAAACGTTGTAAACTTAGCAATCACTGAGATATATGACATTTTTTAATGAGTGAAAATTCTCTACCCATATCAAAACAAACTGAAATATTTCAAAAACGAAGTAAAATACGGAAAAGTTGTAAAAGGTGTTACTCTATCATTTTACGAGTTCTTTCATATTTAGACAAACTTTTGTTGCCAATGAGCCACAGAGTTCGCAGTTCATTTTTTCTTCATTGAGCCTTCGTGCTATCGCCACCACCTTTCTTCGTGCTATCGCCACCAGCTTCGCCAGAGATGCCAAGTCATGTTTCATTGAAAAAATAATTATCTTCTATACCTTATGAATGCCTTAAGTAAGATTTGAGTTTGTCGGAGTTCTCTTCGCACTGTGGTGGTGTGTTGGGGTATGGTGCGCATCTTGGTTCGAGTCCCATAGGCTACTATTCAAATTGCGACAGAGTGCGAAATGGTGATGAATGTATAGTCGTCTACATCAAGATATTGACCATAGCAAGAAAAGCTCGTGGTGTGTAGATAGATGAACCTTGAGGTGATAGAGAAGCTTGATGTGACTTGCACTCGGTGATCACTTGTGACCTTTTCGTCGACTTCTTCGAGCTGCACCAGCGTGTTATCTTCTGTTGACGGAACTAGGACTAGTCGCGAGGCCTTTCTTCCGTGTCTGGTTGCTAAAACGGTTGTCGTTTGGAGACCTTTGTGTAAACTTCGTCGTGTTAGCCTGAATGAAAGGACGAACCGCATTTAATCAGCAGGTGGTAATATTGGTGGTGGTGATGGTGATGATGATGGTGGTGATAATGATGGTGATGATGGTGGTGGTGATGATGATGATGGTGGTGATGATGGTGACGATGATGGTGGGTGATAATGATGGTGGTGGTGATGATGATGGTGGTGATAATGATGGTGACGATGGTGGTGGTGATGATGATGGTGACGATGATCATGATGGTGATGATGATGACGATGGTGGTGACGATGGTGGTGATGGTGATGATGATGGTGGTGATGATGGTGATGATGGTGGTGGTGATGATGGTGGTGATGATGGTGACGATGATGGTGGTGATAATGATGGTGGTGATAATGATGGTGGTGATGATGATGGTGGTGGTGATGGTGGTGATGATGGTGATGATGATGATGGTGATGATGGTGATGATGATGGTGATGATGATGACGATGGTGGTGATGATGATGGTGGTGATGATGGTGGTGGTGGTGGTGATGATGATGGTGATGATGACGACGACGCCAACGATAAAATATGATGCTAAAGAAATATCTGAAGCACAAACTAGCCATGCTTACGTGTACACACTCACCATGCTCGCATTTATTTCCCGAAATATTTAGCTTCCTCTGCCCTTTCGTGAATTTCCCCGTCGTTGCTTCTTGCACTAAATGTGTGAGAAAAAAGTCCTGATGATCCAGAGCTTCCAGGTTTCCTTCCGCGAGACAACTCGAATTCGACAACATACCTTTCAGTCTTTCATTGAGACGATCTAGGGACTCGAGAAGTCTGTTCTCTTCCAATGACAACGCACTAGTTTCTGCAAACAAATCGGGAGTGGATTTAAAGACAGCAATGGCGACGTAAATAAACAGCAATCATTGCACACGCTAGGATGAGTAATGCATTCGAAATTCTAAAGTTATAGGTCGAGGTTGGAGCAATACTCTGTGGGGCCATAGTCTGTTAATGCAGCAAACTTCAAAGAGTCTAGTAATCGAACTGCGATTCATGTTGAGTGAGGGGGACAACTGCTTCATTATACAGCTAAAAATACAATGTGTTCAGTAATCGTGAAAGTGCACAAACTGAACAAAAACATAGACTACAATGACTTTTGCCGGGATTTCCAGACCATGTATTTCATTGACTATGGGGCCGTTAACTGAGGCTTGAAAAAAGCTTTAGCTATAGAGCTGAGTTGTTGTGTGGAAACAATCTTCCTAACGAAGCCGAAATTGGCTCAATACTTATCTAAGTGGCTATTTACATGAATCTGGATTCAGTTTCATTCGGATTGAACGTGAATCCATTTACATAGGAATTCTACGCAGGATCGAAAATCGCGCGAAATCTGAAATTTCAAGATGGCGATCAATAACATTATTTCTGCGCTTGTATACATTTCAACATGTGCCTTAAACTGATAATTTGGCGAAGAATAAGCAAAAAGAAAAGGGGAAAAGCATTACTAGCAACGATAATCGATGCGGTCGCAAGTAAACAAGCATTTAATTCACCTTTAATTTATAACGTCGTCGACAAGAGCTTATATTGAACAATATGACGTCGGCGCAATCCCTGTCTCTAGCTGAAAATTGTCGTCTGTAAATGTTAAAGCACGCGTGTGTTGTTCGTTTCAGTCTTCTAGGTCATATTTTTCATTCCGGAATGAAATCTCGCACCATGAAAACTCAATCCGGAATGAAACTCAATCCGGAATGAGAATCGGAATGAACTCAATCCGGATTGAGCTGCATCTCATTCCGGATTCGTGTGATTTAATAGAACCGGTATGCGTTCAATCCGGAATGAAACTCAATCCAGTAAACGCCGGACTCATGTAAACGCCCCTATGGTGGGACTGATTCAGTCGTTCACGAACCTCTTTAAAAGATTTTTACCTTTTCTATAATTCATTATGATTGGCTGATGAAGTGCTTGCTGTGGTCTCTTTTGAGTTTCGTTTTTCCCCGTTTCGTGCTTGAAGTTCCGCTGACGCTTGCATGACGGCTTGAAATTCTGGATACGATAACTGAGGTCGATTTGCTTCCTCTATAATGGACATGCTGTTGTTTACTGAGTGTTGAGAGGTTATGGAGATATTAAAGGAGGGAGTGTGGTAAAAAAACAAATAATAGATTTAAATCAAAAACCTTCAAGAGTTTTGTTTAGAAATGTTTAGAAATTTGATGGTATCTGCTCTTGTTCTCGAGAAAAAACGTTTTCATTCTCATATTTTATGCTTCTGGGACGCAGCCATTTTAGAGTTTGCTCGACGGGCTCAAAGTTGATGAACAGCGCAAGCCTGGATATTAGCGGCCGGTCACGGACATTGTCCGGTACAAATATACCGTTTCTAGAGATTTGACAATTACAATATTAATTATGTCTGTCATTTTGTTTGATGAAAGTTTTTTGTCTTTTTGTAAAAGTTAAACATTTTTGTGTTGAATGGACTCTGCTTTTAGATTTTGTGTTGTACAATCTCAACGAGAGACATTACGCTAAGTTTTGAGACATTGCGCTAAGTTTGGAGACCTGATTATGTTAAGTTTGGAGACATTAAGCTTTGATTGCGCTAAGTTTGGAGACGTTATCGCTAAGTTTGAAACGTTACGTTAGGTTTAGAGACGTACGCTAAGTTTTGAGACGTTACGTTAAGTTGTACCGTGACAGGTACAATTGTTTGTATGTCTGTTACAAATTCATTTGTGCTGGTCATTCTGACAGGTACAGCGAAAATAATTATTTCCAGGCTTGGAACAGCGGGGGTTTCTTTTCAATGTTAACGTTATTGAGTACAAGCAACAAAAGACAAACATAACATGATTGAAAAAAAAGCTAAAGTATGGGAAGTGTTTATTTAATGGGCGCTTTTCCATTGAATGAAAATTGGCCGTCTCGTATGATCGTGGACAAACCTGCTTTCGTGGTGTTCGACTGCTGCGGTCCACGCGCGCTCGTCGTCGGTCCACGCAACGCTTGAAAATACTTTTGATTGAAAGGAGGTCGCGCTGATTGTTGAGTTCGCGTCAGCCGTCTCTCCGTTTTTATGACTCCTGTGTTCAAGCAGCGAAGCCTTCCTCTGAGGCGGGAGAGAAGCTGTGCTCCCTGCACCCGATCCTCTTCTTTCTAAACCATCCAGAGAATTCTGTCGCCGAAACGAAGCATAACCGTTGGTGGTCGTACCTAGCTGTCGGAACTCGCTCGCAGGCGAGTTAAGCCCGAATGCATCCGTCACAGGTCGTGAACGCGGATCCCATCTATTGCTGTCTATGAGGTAATGGTTACCGACCAACGGTCCATTTGTCGACCTCGAGTGCCGGACATTGTTGACGATGGAATCCGATGCCGCTTTCTGTGCAGTTTGTTCGTGTTTCAAACACGTCCTCACCGTCTCCCAAAGCGTGTTGATCTCCTCGTCCGTCGGCGTCTTGTCGAGCAGTATCAGTCCCTCGCTCCGTTCTTTCTGTGCGAACGCATTCGTCCCACCGCGGCCGTTCGAGGGACGAGGGTCTAAAATGGATCGACTTTCAGAATCTAGATTTTCTCTTTCTGTCCGTGAAAAGCGCCTGACTGACTACGTGATCTGTTGTGGTGTATTTTTGGGTGCCATTTTGAGTCGGCGAATACTGAAACGATCCCCGCCTGTTTTCTGACTTCCGACTCCAATTCAACAGCTGGTTTGTGCAACCTTTTCGCGGTCGAATTCGACCTTTTTTCATCTCTCGAATTCGACCTTTTTTCATCTTTCGAATTCGACCTTTTTTCGTCTTTCGAATTCGACCTTTTTTCATGTTTCGAATTCACGTTTAACCCGTTCTTCGCCTTCGCATGTTTTCGTCCATGGTCGGAAGCTACCGGTTTACGGCGGTTTTTCACGAATCGCCGAAGCTACACGACCCTTTACCGTTGTCAAACTTTGCGCCCTCGAGTCACTGTGCTGAGCAGGCGCCATGCTTATTCTCTCTAAGTCTTGTTGTACACTTTTGAGTGGATCGTCGTACGAGTTTCGTTTTCGTGTCGCTGTATATTGTTTATCTTCTTGGACAGCAGCTTGGACTATCTTCCTGGGCGATCCGTTGTGGGCAGGATTTCTATTGTTCTGTTTTACAGTTACATTTTGTCTATTTAACGACGCTTCATCGTTGGTTGTGCTGACTACATTGCGTAACACCTGAGTGTCCTTGGCCACTTTACCACGAGCGAGTCCCATTGTGTCCGCCGACTGTCCCCTGATTGTTCCTTGTATCGGTCTCGTACACTTGCTTGTAACCATCGTTATGTTCATTCCCATGATCAACATTTACAATGACGTTCCCTGCATAACTATTGCCATAGTACGGCGTGTTGGTCTTGTTATAACTAGACACGAACGATTGTTTCGAGTCATCCAATGCGTTCCTTGAGTTCGAATCATCGGGCGACGTTCGCCGTTTGACACGACATAGCCGCGTTTGGTCGCAGATGTTCTCAGCAAAGCTTTAGATAAAAAATCTCTCTTCGTCACCGGAATTAGCGGCACATCTGGCGCAACCTCTGCTGTTCCACGCACGTGGTTCGCCGTACTTGACCCAACACTTGATTTCACAGTCAGTGCGTTGGTCGCCTTTGTGAATTGCATTCCCGCTGCACCATCCATGCTCTCGTGTTTCATCTCGAGGCTGTCTTTCAGCATTGAAGCATTAATGGATGCGAAAGTTGCTCGTCTGCTTGATGCCTCAGACGTTTTTACTTGATGCAGTGCTCCATCTTTTTCGTCGATATGAATCCGTTTACCTCGCTATAAACTCATAGGACCATTCCCACGTTGCCTACTTCGGTTAACTCCGCTGGGTGTTATTTCATGCGCAGATTCCCCGATGTCGTATCTCGATAAAAGCGATGACTTCGACGCAATCGGCTGGTGAACATACTCATAACGCCCACCGCTGACAGCTGCTGAATGCGGGATTTGTGAACGTACCAGCGAACTAGCATTCGAATGCTCAACACCAGCAGTATTCCGTTGAAATGCCGTTTACTCTTGCATAGCTCGACGCTAGCACCAGAGATCATCTCTGGCGCCACCACACAAGAGTACCTGTTAGCATGGCTTGTGAGGCCTGACCCTGTGGTACTTGGTGTGGGTTTCACCAAGGCAGGGTGGCCCAACATAGCAACATCTGGGGTACATTTTGACGTTGATTCATTTGTCGTGGCAGCCCTGGTAAAGTTCGGTGTAGCACTAGTGGTCATCTCTGTAGCAGTCACACAAGGATACCTGTTAGCATGGCTTGTGAGTTCTGATGCAACGGTACTTGGTGTAGATTGGACTGATGCAAGATGGCCCGACATAGAAGCATCCTGGGTACACTGTGTTGACACTGCCTCATTTATCTTGGTGTCAGAATTGCAAAATGGTTTCACCCCTGGAGTTTCTTCTCCTGCTTGTTCATTACTCATAATTTCCTCAGTGGGAATGTTGAAGTATGACTTCTGTTTCTCCATACTGCACCCTTCCTCACTCTCCTCCACTTCTGGTTTCTCTTTCAAATTGCCAACAAAGCTGTCACTAAAAATCACGCTTTCATTAAACGTCACACGATAACCTCGCTTTTGTTGACCATCCTTTCTCATGATGCCTTCTGTGATTCTCGAACCTGCAGGCTCCGGAACCTCATCAGGCACCACATCCAGGCTATCCAGGCTGGATAAACTCCCCGAAGGAGAATCCTGTCTTATGGTCGCGGTAATACACCTTCCGTCAACGTGTCCTTTGTCTCGTCGCCAAATGCCAACTTTAGTTGACTTCTACCAACCACTTCGCTACGGAGCTTCGCTTGCTCAATAACATGTTGCTGCAATGTCTCTCTTGTTACCTCTCCACCTTGAGCTATCTCGTCGTTACTGTGGTACAATACTGGGGATTGTTCACAGGGTGGTGAACTTGTATGGAGATCACCAGCCTGGACTAGGCTCGGACTTGGTGCCTTCAGGCGGCTGTTAGTTTCTCCACTCACCAGTCGTTCGATTACATTTGCTTGGTCAGCATGCAACATGGCCAAGACTTCCTCAACTGACGGATAGTATTGTTGTCCATTAACCTCTGTATTTACATGTTTTCTCACTGATTCTGATCCAACAGTGTGTTGTTTCACTGAAACAAAGATACAAATAGAAAGACAATGTCAGATTATTTAACTAATATACAATACCGGTATGTTACAAGTCGTCTTAAACATTAGTTTGAACAACTGTTGAAACTAAACTTTTTGGATGTTATAAATACCTTTTTGGTTGGGTTTTGTGTAGTGGAGATGATTATTGTTGATTTTTCTCTTGCTTCTCACGATGTTTGCTCGTTGAAATTTCTCTGTGACTTCTTGAATTTCTTTTCTGCGTCTGTGCGAGGATTTCCTGTCGTTGTTTCTCTTCTTCAGCTTCATAGTTTTTCCGTCTTTGTTCCAGGGCCCTGTCAAGTGCAAGAAATAACAATGGATTATGTTGTTGTTTATCATTCGGTAACCATCAGCTCACTGTACCGAAGGAACAGCGGCTCGGGGCAACTACCCCAGGGCCAGATAAGGGGCCTGCAACGGTAACCATCATGCAAATCCTACACATAGAATGACAGGTCGGTTCGGCAATGCCTACCTGATTGCCAACCTATCATCAAGTGAAGATGGCAAAAAATTGCTGACCTATGAGTTTTGTGATGGGAATTCAGAGCAAAAGGGAAAAGCAGACGAAGCAATAATCTTGCCTTTACATCTTCCAACTTTAAGGAAAATATATGCTAAACTTCTCTCTTGATATCCAGAGTTATTAACAGAAATGGATTTTCATAATTTATTACTAGGGGGGTGCCAGAAATTTTAGGGGGGTGAGCTGGTGAGGTAACACAAGGCGTCACCAAACGTTGTGCTGCAGGGCTCCAGCCCCCAGTGAGGCCAGGGGGGAGCCGCTGGTGGGAGGCTAGAAAGCAAAGCACCCCTAGAAAATGTTGACCCTGTAAACCGAAATAGGGTTCTATCAAATTACTGTGTTAAAATTTTTTAGATGGGTTAACGTTTTGTTTGGGGGGTGAAAACAAATATTGGGGGGTAGCACCCCTCAGAAAATCCGTCTATGGTTATTTCAATAGTAAATCATAAACTACTGAAATGTGATCACGCCATTTTGATTTAGTTGGTTTACCGCAGGTGCTCACATAGTCTACGCTTCTTAGTTTCTAGGCTCCTCAGATGCCACAATTGTAGCTAACAGGCTATGTTTACAAAATCTTGATTAGCTACATGTACATTATGCAATGGGAAATTTGCCGACCTGCTTTCGTTAGCTAATTCCGAGGCCATGGAATGAAGCTTCTAGGGCATTTAGGGGCCCATGAAAGACCAAAACCCACCTTTCCCTGGACCTACCTTGGGTCTTGGCAGCCCTGCTTAGGACAGTGCGATATATATGCTTGAGTCGTACACAGGAAGAAAGTTTAAGTTGGGGGCACAACCTCTCGGGGCACAAATATATACGATTTGTCTATATATTCTTTGTATCAAAAAGGGCACTTTTCATGTCTGGGCACTTTTCATAAACGTTCAGGGCTGGCATACTTACCGCCTCCTTCTGTTTGTATCTCTGGATAACTCTTTGGTTTTCTCAAGTTTCATGTTAAATTCTTCTCTCTCCTCATCTCTGAGGTTGTTGACCTTCTCTTGCTGGACTGCTCTGTATCTCTCACTGATGCAAAGTTAAGAATTATATGGCGAGAAGATGATCGTAAGGTACTTGACCAACTGGAGGAGACTACATGGGAAAGAATATGGGATAGGAAACTACAGTGTCATGACAAACTTACACGACTCAAGCTGAATTTTGTTTAAAATTGTGTAGAAGTTAAACTTTTTAGCCTTTTTTACTGCATTAAAGATAACTATTATCATTTAGTATATATAATATACACACTGTGTTATCTTTAAATGGAGATTTGGAAATGATTATAACAGACACTAGGGAGAAACAAACATACAAAGTTCGGGATAAGAATTGTTAAAAGTCAACTTTGATTTCTCCAGCATCGCACTTATTAACTGTAGATAATCGAAAGATACTAGATTGCTGCATAACACTGTCCTAGTGGACAAGTATTCACTGATAGTATTATAATAGTAAATACCCTAAAATCACAAGAAAGTCGACAAACCATGGCACGAAAAAGGATACGAATACGCTCCTTGTAGTAGCATAGCACGTCTTTATGAAGAAGGGAGCTTTTCCTGTGCATGATTTCCTAAAAACAGATTGTTTAGACGTTCTGGCCACAGCAGTGCGAAGGTAACCAAACGTATGTTTTCATCTCTTGACAACAAACCCGCCATATTAATTATGCACATTTTTAAAATCTCTTTCCAGTCCGTTGCCCGCGTGTCCGAGTCGTCACTCGTCGGATATAATCGGAGGCTTCCGGTGTTCAAGCTCAATAGGATGACGTCACAATGGATTTGACAGAGGCGCAAAAAGAAATGAAATAAGAGAAAAAGGGCCGGCTATTTCAAGGACGTTAAAAAGACATTATAATGTCTTCGCCATCCAAGCAGGTGAGTGCGAGAAGACTTCCTCCATTGGCAAACCAAGTTGTAAGTGGAAGACGGATTAGCACTCAAAGGACAGCAGATGTAGAAGAGGCGCGAAGCTTTGTTAGTAGCAATGCTGGTTCCTCGGACACGCATGGAAGAAAATATTCAATCCTTGGGCAAGAAAACAAAGGTGGGTTGTTGATGAGAAAAACAAACAGTCAACCTTATTTTATAGAAAACTAAAAATCTGCGTTATTCATTTTTAACTCAAACAGCGCGCATGGCGAGAAATTATGGACACGCAGGCGCAGTAGGCACATTCACACATAGGCAAAATGAACATTACTCGGGAAATCTCTTTACTCGTGTTACCATTTTAAAATGTTCCATCGGAAGTTGTTCAAAGCCAACATGGTCTGTAATATTCAAGCACCACTTGCTTTTGACTTTTGAGCGAATAATTTCGCTGCGGGTATTACAATATAAATATTCTGGTTTCACATGGTTTGTCGGCAGTGCTCCAAATAGGCGATGTGTCGAAATTCCCTCAATACTGAAGATTAAATTCGACTTTGCGCCAGACGAATAACGTTTATCGCAGATGTTCAAGCGGTTTTATGTTGGCAAATAATAGTACATTTCGATTGTCTTTATCGGAATACTTCATTCTAAATATCCACTGCGGTATTCAGTCATGAAGTTGGACAATATTCGGTGTATTTTGGCTAAAGAAATATGATACTTTGCGTAAAACCAGTTCAGAAACCAAGACTAAATTTCTTGATATTTGCGCTTCGCCATCTTTTCACACGCCTTTATCACTTCAAAATAAACAGTGTAACCTTCCCTTTTTGTCCCAGGCCCTTTAGGGTTATAGTGGCAGAGCTGTGTTGAGTAGAAAGCTGGTTCAAGTTTGGATCGCAAACGTATTAACTAGCGTCGACCACATGTGGATGTGAGAGGTCACGCGCTAACCTGAGATCAATTTCCACTTTATTTTGGAAGGCTTGGTCTTGGAAACGTGTTGTTTTCTAACACGAGGAACCAATAACGCCAATATGCCATTTACAAATAATACAAACTAATCGATTGTTGACGAATTTTAGCGATATTTAGTTAGAAAATGGCAATTTAATTGCGCAACAATCAGTCTCAAGTATTATTAACATAGGCTCCTCGCTCCCACTCTTGTCCACAATTTCTCGCCATGCGCGTTTGACCAAACACTGCTTTTGGGTTTTTTCTCTTTGTTTGTTTGTTTGTTTGTTTGTTTGTTTGTTTGTTTGTTTATTTGTTTCTTTCCGTCCGTCCGTCCGTCCGTCGTCCTTCCTTCCTTCTTTAGTTCCTTCCTTCTTTAGTTCCTTCCTTCTTTAGTTCCTTCCTTCCTTCTTTAGTTCCTTCCTTCTTTAGTTCCTTCCTTCCTTCTTTAGTTCCTTCCTTCCTTCTTTAGTTCCTTCCTTCCTTATTTCTTTCTTTCCTTCCTTATTTCTTTCCTTCCTTCTTTAGTTCCTTCCTTCTTTAGTTCCTTGGTTCTTCCTTTTCTTCCTTCCTTCCTTCCTTCCTTCCTTCCTTTACTCCTTTATCAACTTTTTTATTCCACAAATTACTCCATGCGTTCTGCAACAGTCCCTGCAGTCTGCAATATAAAGATCTATATATTTTCTTTAGCCGTCACAGTTATCGATGCCGTCGAATTCTTCAACAAAAATCCAAAAAGCTTTGGAAAACTACGTATTAGAATCAATTAACAGAGATCAACTAGAACGTTGGATTATTCGAAAAATCCATGCAGACAAGGCATGCTAACAAGGAAAACAATGAAAGTAAGTGACACTAATCCGACCTTGTCCACTTGCCGTTTAAAGTTTCTCCGAAATGAAAAAATCGTTGTCAGTTTTATTGTTTTAGTCAACAAGTTATCATAGCAGGAGCATTCACTGAAAATTTCAAGTGATAACTTTCGAACTATTAACGCTCAAAGTTAGTCAAGGCTAATCTGCATGTTTTCGGAGCTGCGAGGAAGCAGAAGAATTGTTAATAAATGCAGCACCTGTCAACGCGATATAAGAATAAGGGGCAGTAAATATTTTATAAAGTGGATACGAAAAACCTGAAACGCTGATTATCACAAAAATAGCATCTCGTGGCCTTCAAATTCCAGAATTCGAGGAAAAAATACTTTAAGGTGGGCTTCGATAGTCTAAATCATGAGAAATTGCATTTTTTTTTCGCATAAAAATGTTTGCAATGCAGATCTAAGCTTCATTGTGGTTCATTGCATGGCTCTATAGTGGTGGTCTTGTTTACTGAAAATTTTTATATACCTTCAACTTTTACCTGAATGGAGAAATCGTGTTTCCAATAAGTCCAGAAAACTAATTTGCATAAAATCTGTCGCTTATCATAAACACAAATTCTCTAGATATATAAATGCTACAAGTGTGAAACGTTTCAATAATCAAGACCACCGCTAGAGTTACGCAATGAACCAAAATAAAGCTCAGATCTGCATTACAAAACATTTTATGGAGGAAAAATCGGCAATTTCTCATGATTTAGACTGCGAGCCATCTTAGTTTTTCCCTAGGAAGTTTGACGAACAAAAGAGCCAACTATAAATTATAACCCAAATTTGTTAATCGAATGTAGCATGTAGAATAATTTGTGAATGTATATACTTTTTACAGATTCGTTATCGTCCCTGTCAAGATGGAAGGTAAGATGTTTGTGGAAGAACCACCGTACGATCTCCGGCTACAATAAGCCGCATCGAGCAAATATTGTTCAGAAAATAAAGCTGAAATTAGTAGCACGTGGCAGTTATATCTTGATGTTACCAACGCTGTTATAGACTTTTAGTTGTACTTTATAGATGCATGACCTTGATAGCTTTTACGATGCTAAAATTAATCAGTTCTCGAAGGTTTTCCCGTAATTTTGAACACAAACTTACGGGCTCCATGGATAAATACGTCAAAATCACGTTTCTTTCTACCTAGTTTTGTGTTCATAACCGACAAACGAAAGACTCTTCAGTATCTGACGCAAGAGATCCACCGTCAACCGCAGAAAGCTAGAATCATGTTTGAACTTGTGAAATGTATTTCTCTGGGTAAGTGATTCTGAATGTCAAAATTATGGACACAATGACACAAGATTTCCGATGTTCGTTCATTATTTCCGAAGTTAGCCTGCAATGGAAGTTTGTAACCTTGTTTTGACGTTCGCGCTTTCATTGGTTACTATACGTAATGAATTTGAAAAGTTCGTGGGCACTGTCTGTAGGTAACAAGGTTGGAAACTCTCTCGTGCAAAAGTTTGCGGTAATTCGAAAAGGTGATATCAATAATACTTGGAAAACAATTAACCATCTGACTGTCACTCATCACAGGGGCGTAGGAAGCTTTGTAAACTTGGGGGGGCCGACCAAAGCAAAAATTTCGTTGTACCTGTCAGTGGCGAAGCTATCATGATAACTATTAATCCGAGCGACGTAGGCGTGAGGCACTTTCTAGGAGGGTCCGGGGGTATGCTCCCCCGAAAAAAATTGAAATCTAGATTCCCACAAATGGCAATTCCTGCGTTCTGAGCGGGTGATTTTCAGCTCAGAAGTTTATACAATTTCATATTTTGGACTGTGGTGGTCCCAAGCAGGCCCCAAACAATGACACACCCTGCTCTCCTGCTGTGAGCTGCATGTGAGCCCCAATCGAATAGTTTTCCTGGGCCCTATTTTTGAGCCACGCCGCCTCTGGGAACCACTGACAACATATTAATGCAATGGTCAGCGATTCCGACATGGACATTCAGGACGGTTTTTTTTCAACCGGGGCTACATTTTAGCCTCAATCATTCCGCGATTTCCGCCTTTCTGCTTAGTTAAAAAAAGAAAACCTACTAGAGTAGGGCTGCGTAAACTAGAGAAATATTAGTACTTTAGTTTAGTAAAACACTTGGGTTAACAAGCAAAGATATTGTGATTATTTTTTTGATTACTTTTATGACAGTTTAACAGAACATTAATAGGAAGATATTACTTTCGAATTCAATTTTTTTGCTGCAATTTTTCTTTCAAATTCAATTATTTTTGGGGGGGCCGAAAGCTATTCCGGCCCCCCCTTATATAATATTGGGGGGGCCGCGGCCCCCCCGGCCCCCCTGCTTCCTACGCCCCTGACTCATCATGCAGTAAGGATGTCACTCAATTAATAAGGTACAATGATGAATTGATTACTTCTCCTAATTACGATATTGCTGAATGTTTTAATAACCACTTTTCCGAAGTGGGCTCCAAACTAGCAGCGTCTGTTGCAGTTGATTGGAGATAGTGAAAGTTTTTAGAAAATATATTAATCCCGCTATAGCTTTGAATTTACGAAGGTTGAAACTTCAAAGGTCTTCAAATTGTTATGTACTTTGTCTACTTCAAAGGCCACTGGCCTCGACGGTATCTCTGCAAAGCTTTTGAAATATGCCGCACCTGTGATCTCAGATTCATTAACTTATTTAATGAATACTATTACCTTGCTCGTTCTTATCTATTTGATTGGAAAAAATCTCGAGTTAATCCAGTCTACAATGAAGCGGTGAACATATTGATCCTAACAATTATAGGCCGATTTCAATCCTTCCAATTGTTAACAAGATTTATGAATGATTCTATACGATTCAATTGTATGAATATCTTTCAATTCATAAGCTTTTATCTAATGATCAGTTTGGATTTAGGAAGTTGCAGTCAACTATGACTGCTCTTTTAAATTCGACCAACAATTGGCTTGTTAATATGGATAAGGGCCTTTACAACATAGTGGTATTTCTAGATCTTAAGAAGGCGTTTGATACAGTGAATCACGACATCTTATTGCATAAACTTAGATTGTATGGTCTCCATAATAGATTTGTGGGACTTATCCAATCCTACTTGTTTAATAGACGCCAATCATGCAGGGTCGGAAATTCACTGTCATTCGAGAAACCAATTACATGCGGAGTGCCTCAGGGTTCAATTTTGGAACTTTGTTGTTTCTAATCTTCATCAATGATTTGTCTGCTTGCCTCGATTCAGCTTCCTCGTGCATGTTTGCTGATGATACAAACATTACTGTGAGTGGCTCTGATATTTCTGATATGGAGGATACAATTAAATCGCGAACTAGTTAAGATAAACGATTGGCTAATTTCTAATAAAGTACTTCATTTGAATGTTACAAAAACAGAATACATGCTGATCGGTTCTCATAAAAGATTATCTTCATTGATAAATCGCCATCTATTGAGATTGGTGATCGGTTGGTACAAAGAACCACTCACACCAAAACTATGGGCGTTACTATTGACGAATTTCTCACTTGCGATGAGCGCATTAAAAAGTATCGTCTGGTTTAGGTGCTTTCAAAAGGACACGTCCATTTGCTGTGAGGTTTGGAAAAACGTTATCCGAAAGACTACAAAAGTTTCAAAATAAAGCTGCTAGAATAATTCTATATGCTGACAACAGAAAGAGTTCTGCAAAGGTGCTGTCTCAGTTGGGTTGGAGATGTTCAAGATCAAAAAACTATGATCTTGTACCGGAATGTCTTTCTGCTATAACTTCACTCGGCAAATTCTAAACTCAAATTACAATCTGAGAGGGCTCCTCTCATAACTTCTATATCCCTCAACCGAATAGAGAGTTTCTGAAGAGGAGCATAAGTGATGATGGTGCTAAATTGTGGAACGAGCTTCCTAAAGAATTGCATGAAGTATATTCGTTAGCAAATTTCAAAAATATTTTGGCGAAAACCTCACTCCAGTGATTGTGTAATTTTTTTTACTCTTGTAAATATTTATGCATGTTTGTAACTTTAAATCTCCTATTGTATTGTATTATTTTTATATTTCTGTATTCAGTATTTATTCATATATTTGCACGGCTTCTATGTAAACCAACTTTGTGTTGTTAGAACTCCGTGGGTAAATTTTGTCATTAAAGATTCAAGATTAAAACGCATGTAAACCGCCTCATACCATGGCGTCTTTGGGTGAACGCGCGCAAATAGATGGTGGATGACAGAATTATCTTTTTCCGTCACTGGTTGATGATAATATTAAACATGTAAGAAAGTGTCTAAGATTATAAATATATAAAAAACCCTGACATGAGATAGACACTTGAAAAAGCTCCTGAAAGAAGTGAGAAGAGGTGCTTCCAGTTTGACTCCACCAAATACCACAGGTTTTCTCCGGGTACTCTAGTAGTTCCTCCTGCAATAACCGACTGGACCGATGAGGGTGGCCCTTACTGGACATCTATGGGGAGAAACAGTTTAATGACTGATAGGGTTATCCAGTATAAATAACGTACCCGTCAGTATTGGTTCCGAAAGGACATTCTGATCCCTGGAGGGCCAGGGGTGCGTTCTATACTACTCCTACAAAATGTGAATCTTAGGAATACAATTTTCAGCATTTGGAGAAAATAGTTCGTAGGTAGCAAATTCAACTATATTAACAAACGACTTGTCCCCGACTATATTGTACCCGCCAGAGCTTTCTTTACAATGATTTATTGCTAGCTATCAGTTAAATATACCATTGATATAGTAAACTTTATTACTTGTTACTATAATAATAATAATTATTATAATAAAGGACGTTTTAGGAGCATTTATACAATAGTCTCAATGCTCTTACAACAATACATTCTTAAAGTGCCCCTAACCTCAAAATTTTTTATTGTTTTATTTGAAAGAACTTTTAAAATGATAAAGTAACTTCTTTTGAAGATTTTCGTTTCTTCGCTTTCTTTTTGAGATATATCATTTTGTCACACATGCATAAAGACTTATCAGAGAATGTTATATATCTTTGCGTTCATCAATTCAAATAAAAACACTAAAGAGTGAATAACACCGTGTGCCTGTTTCTCCCACAACACCAAACTTCTCGATTTTTAAAGGGTTTCGTTAGGGAATGAAAGATACACACATTTCCCCACTAAGTCATTATGCATGTGTGACGTAAATTCCGGACATTTGCATATCAAACAAACTGATATATCTCCAAAAGAAAGCGAAGAAACGAAAATCTTCAAAAGAAGTTACTTTATCATTTTAAAAGTTCTTCCAAATAAAACAATAATAAATTTTGAGGTTAGGGCCACTAGTTACTTATAAAACTAATTACATTTCATTATCAAATCAAAACTACTGCATCGCAACAATTAGATGGTGGATGACAGAATTATCTTTTTCCACCACTGGTTGATGATAATAATAAACATGTAAGAAAGTGTAGAAGATTATAAATATTTCAAAAACTCATTAATATTCATTAACCAAATTGTCCAATCACATTTCCGGATAAAATCCCATGAATACTAATCAGCATGAAAATTATATAAAGTCTCCACGAACTTTATATAAAATTCCTGCTAATTTGCATTTCATACATCAACCCAATTTACCTCTAAAAAAATAAAAACCAGTACACTCCCTAGTGATTACAATCAATTGTTTTTGAAGCTATTTAAAACACTCGAACTCGCGTTTTATCATATCTAAAATGCTCGCGCTCCACGCTCGCATTTTAAATATGATAAAACGCTCCTTCTCGTGTTTTAAATACTACTTAACTACATAAACAACCCTGACATGAGATAAACACTTGAAAAAGCTTCTGAATGTTTTGAAGGCCTTCTGATGCAGTGGTAAACTAAAAATATGACGGTTACAATATGTTATTTTGATTATATTATTTTTCATTGAATTATTAATTGCTCTTTTATATAGCGACACACGCCGACAGATTTTCTCTCTATCTTATCAGTAAAAACGAAAAGGTATGTGTTGAGGAATTACCTATATGCATGACTCTAAATACGATATTACTGATATATATTCTACATGAAGTAAATAGTTGAATGTCAAAATATTTTATGATTTAAGCTTTGAGTTGATGTTTTAAAAAGGTTTGTTTGTCTGAAATGATAATGATCATGAGACATTTGTGACGTAAAACGCAGGAATTTGACTTTCTTTTCTGATATGTAAATGGTCATACTTATGACATCACATTGCATAATAACTTATTGAAAACGCTTATATATCCTTGAGTGATTATGTAATGAAATCACTTGAAATGCAGGTGCATGTCCGTGGATGTATCCAATGACATCAAATATGCAAATCATCAAACGATTCCATGTGATAATGGTTAAAGATATGCAGAAGTTTTCAATAAGTCATTATGCATTGTGATGTCATAAGTATGATCATTTACATATTAAACAAATCTTAATATTGTAAAGGTTTTGCTGTGCAAGCTGTGTTAAGTTGTCAATACTCAGAAAAAACTCTGAGCACCAGACAGGACTCGAACCCGTAGTAACCTTCTGAATGCTAGACACACGCTCTAACCATTGAGCCACTAGAACTCAGATGGCAGAGCAAGGTTAATTACGGTATTTAAACCTGGGTCGAGTCTTGCCGTTATAACAAATACTTGTTAGAGCGTCTGTTAGAGCGTCTGTCTAGCATTCAGAAGGTTACGGGTTCGAGTCCTGTCTGGTGCTCAGAGTTTTCCTGAGTATTGAGAACTTAACACAGCTTGCACAGCAAAACCTTTACAACTTTACAAACATCAAGCTGCAACTACCTAACTTAACAAATCTTAATAAGATATGGAAAAGTTGCAAATGGATAGTCTTTATAGTTTCAAGAGTTCTTTCAAATAAAAGAGTTTATTTTTACAACTGTATTTTTCACTGCATGGGCACTTTAATATTATGTTTTCTTCCATGAGATCCGTTCCATTCGGTCGAGAGCTACAACTGAATTTTTCATTGAATAGGCACTTTAAACACGTTGCACCAGAGAGCTAGAAAGCTCGTTCAAAATTCGAGCGTTGGCGCTTTATTATTTTTGTTGATTTTTACTTCCTTGTAGTTTAATTGATGTTTGCCGACATTGAAAACCAAGTTTTCTATATAATATTACTCTTATATTTTTATTAGGAAATTTATCTTTATACAGAAGACAGTGAACAAAGGTATAGGGTGAATGGATAACCACATATTTCATAATAATAATAATAATCTTTGCGTTAATATATACACTGCTGTAGTGAATGTGGGAGAGCTTGGAGTATAGACAGACGATACATGGACGATCGTCAAGCTCATATCCTCAGAAAAATTCCCGTACAGGAATCTAACCTGTAACCTTCTGATTGCCGGTGAGACGCTCTAACCATTGAGCTAACGAGACTCAGATGGAGAGCGAAGGTTACAATGATGTACTGGTTCAATTGATATATGTACTCATGCCTATGCGGCAGTCACTCAGCAGGTTACAGGTTCGATTCCTGTATGATTCCTGAATCATTTTTCTTAGGATATGAGCTTGACGATCGTCCACGTATCGTCTGTCTACTCCGAGCTCTCCCACATTCACTACAACATTGTGTATTATTAACGCATCCAAGCATTACCGATATATAGTGACTACCGCATAAGCAGTACATATATCAATTGAACCAGTACATCATTGTAACCTTAGCTCAATGGGTAGAGCGTCTCGCCAGCAATCAGAAGGTTACAGGTTCGATTCCTGTTGAGCTTGACGATCGTCGACCATGTATCGTCAATAATAATCTTTATTGAGGATGCCAACATCACCCTAAGGTGTTTTACAGAGTGGTCATCAGACAACAAATTAAAATATATTAAAAGTAACTGTATCTATATTTTTGAATACAGTTCAAGAATTAAAACTAATAATAATACAAACAATCATGAATTACTACGTACTAAACAAAAGTTATTTACACTAATAAAGCAAGAATTCTAAATAAAAATCATCCAGCAACTAGGCATGAATTGTAAAGAGAGTTTAAAAACTAGCGTTTGAGAGACCACGTTTGAAAAATGTAAGGGATGCCGATTTTCGCAAGGATAAAGGTTCCAGATATCTGCAGCGAAGTTCAAAGTAGTCCAATGACCCATTTTTTCCCAGCGAGAGATTTGCGGATATTGGCTTTTGACCTAGTGTTATAGTTGTGTGAAGTCTGTGTTAAGGTTATATTGGAAAGTATGATTAAGTAAATATTTATTTATTTTTTATTGGTGCAGTCTATACTACTTCTGCAAAATGTGAATCTAAGAAATACAATTTTCAGCAGAGAAATAGTTCGTAGGTATAGCAAATTCAACTATATTATCAACGACTTATCCCCTGCCATTTCTACTGAATGAATTAACTGAGCATTTTAGCGATTTGATATCGGCAAAATATAGACAGTGATTTGCTATACAGCACCCGCCCTCGAGCTTTTTTTTAAAATGATTTATTGCCAGCTATCAGTAATTAAATATTACCATTCATAAGTAAACTTACATGTCATTATTAATTACAGTCACTGCTTGCGATTATATCAGGATAAAAATTGGATTCCATTAGATCGTGTGAATTGTTCTAAAACGTATAGACGCATGTCCCGCACTGCGTGCCTATTTTTACTCAAGCAGGTGTTTACTGTATTGGCTTGTGAAGGCAGCATGCAGGTTTCACTTCGCTTGTGATTTCTTCGCAGGTCGACACAGATAAACCGACAGAAGATTGTGGAAGGAACAACAATGGCGGCCTACGTTGCTGCTACCATGTCAGGGGTGCACGTACACGACATCCTAGGGGTATGTAACGTACGAGGTCTCATGAGATCGACAGTCTCAGGGTTAGAAAACTCGTTAGGCGGCGGGTTGGATCTTTGTTGTTTTGGGGTTAATTGTTATTTACATGGTTAAGTGACAAAATTCTGACGATTATATAGCTCCCTTTTTAGCTAATACTGGCGGCTATTTGAATAAGGCCTGGTTACACAGGAAATTTCAAAAAACGAGCCCAAAATATTATTCTCGGCGCCATTTTCGAGTTTGCTCGATGGCTCAATTTGATGTACAGCAGTGGTTTTCTTTCCAATTTGACATCATTGAGTGCTTGCATGTCTTTTGTTCCTTGCACTCGATGACATCAAAATTGAAAAGATAACTGCAAATTAAAAGTGAACATTGATGGCTGAAAATTCCCTATTAGGCAAAAATATATAAATTTTTCTCATCACCGTGAGGGTCATCTCCAAACATGCGGGTCACTCGTTGTTTTTTTCAATTTTTCCCGCATAACATTTATGTAATTTTTCAGCTTTTATATATCTTTGATGAATTTAATGATGTATCGTTACGGCTGACCATTGGTTTGTGTGGTCTAACCAGTCGAGGGTTGTAACAACCGAATCAGAGTAATTTAATAAACTGAAACGATTATTTCTATCATTGCATCCGTTCACGTAACCCAATTCCATCCCCAACCCTTCACACGATTAAA